>CM057102.1:17726422-18326422 GCA_029959045.1 Taenioides sp. WSHXM2023
GATCTGGAGTCACATTTTAAAAGCCCAAAGAGATGCACCTGCCTGCCGTACACAAGTTCAGTTTGAAAACCATTCGACAGATATCATTCACAATACTTACTCAATATTTACAAAAGAAATGCTGAATTATACACATTATCAAACTACTTTCTGGTTTACATAATGCCGCTATACAAAGAAATAGAAAGAATACCTGGATTTACATGGCCTCATTTTTAAATTAATTCAAGCTATATTTAAATACATATTAATGCTGCCAGTGTTGGACAAAGAGTATGCTTATGTTTCCTATACATTCACTGTGAGAGAAAGGGAAATCATACAGGAAAAAGGCCAGTGTCATAGTTTTGAGGCTTCAGATCATGGTACATGTAAAAAAAAACAAAAAAAACAAAACAAACTATATTTAATTTAACGAACCAATCGTTCAGCTGCGCAAAATACTTCAGAAATTAAGAAGTAAAGTAAAAAGTACAGTATAGTGCATGTAGAAAGAACATTTTGTAAGTAGTTGGAGGGAAAAGTTGTAGCGTACAATCTAGCCACAATGCGCTTCGTTCTGTCCCAAACATAAATAAATACAGAGGGTTATGTTAAAAAAGCCAATTTATATGCTCCAACGGGGAAGAAAATGAGAAGTTAGTATTTGAATTTTTAACAATTTTGTGAAGTTATATTTTGCAGCTCCATTCCAATGACAATATATGATGACTATTGTACAATAACAGATTATAAAACCCAAATAAAATAAGAAAAATTACAAAAAAGGTCTACAATTTCAGCCATTTTGTTTTACGTAAGCAATACAACTTAATTCCGGTGATCACAGCCACCCAGTCCTTCTACATAATTCTGTAGTTTAAAGGTGCATTGTGTAGCATTTCTGGTGGAGGATCTGTCAGATTCTTTTCTCCACAGAGATGTTATTGCTTTGTATGGAAAGTTTCACAGTATGGTTGTAAACCTTTCTATCTTCATAGAGACCAAAGTTACAGGTCAGATCTGTGGAAAGGCAACCCCGCTCACAGTCAGAATGCCTGTTTTCCACAATATTTTTGAGCTATAAAACCAACTGTAACTTAATAAATGTAAGGTAGAGCTGTTTAATGTCATACTGTGGAACATTTTAGGCAAAGGAATGACATCTCCATAGAAACAAGCAGAAACCCCCAACCAAAAAGTTACACAGTGCACCTTTAAATGTTATAGTGCTTGTTACTTGTTGCAAATATGTGTGTAGAATCCCTCAGTCGTCCAGGTAGAATCTGTGGCAAAAGGAGAAATTCAATTTGTCAACTGGACAGAGTTTATTTGGTCGAATACGTTTCTCAGCTCATCCGAACTGCTTCTTCAGTTCTGGTCAAACGCTGGTGGACACTGCCTTATATCTGCCTGAAAGGAGGAGCTAATTACAATGAAATTACTCTGAGACTATCACACCTATTTGTTTACAGTTTCTGTTGGTTAGCTGGGCCTATTGAATATGCTGAGGGAGTGGGGTCTTGTTAGCAGAACCATTCAGAGCCATAATGGGTGTTTTCACACCTCTGGACCTGACCTGGCTAGTCCTATTGTTTTATTTGTTTGTTTTGATTTAGGTTTGGTACAGATCTTAGCCAGAGAAAAGAATTTGTTTGAGAGGGTTAAAGAAGCTATTTCTGTCAAGAAAGAGAATCCTTCCTTGAACAGAAATGGAGGTCTCAGACATCATTTGTCTCCCATCTATAACTCTATCCTCAAACCTAAATCAACCTAACCCTAACCCTGACCAGAACTGAAGAAGCAGCTTGGATGAGCTGCGAAACATGTTCGACCAAATAAACTTTTGGCCAGTTGACAAATTGAATTTCTCCTTTTGCCTTGCTGCAAATATGTTTCATCAAAATAATAAAAAAAAGAATAAATTCTTGCCTCCTCCTGAGCTTCGAGTCTGGTGAAAGGATTTGATTAAAAAGAGCACAAAACCACTCATTTGGTCTGATTTGCCTAATGACTCCAGATGTGGTGAGACCTGCTTTGCTCTACTCTGCTCTCAGTCTGGGGTCAAGGGTCAGAGACTGTTTGTGCTTATGTAAAGTGTTTCAGAGCAGGGGCCAGACCACAGGGGGCGCACTAACCAGCAGTAGTCAGGTTTGATGAGAGGAGTTACTTAATCATAATCATAATGCATTGGTCTAGAGCCCAAGCCTTGTCTAAATTCAAAATGCTGGGAGCTGTAAAGGTGTAAGATGCAAGACAAAATTCTACCAAAGAAAATGATTGAAAAAAAGTATATTGTTGTTTTTTTTGTTTTTTGTTTTTCAATTCTGTAGTTTAGTTTTTTCATTGCTTCTCTGTTCATAGCCATAACTCTCATAGTTGCAGAACTCATAGTTGCACTATGCAATTTTTATGGTTGAGGGTCCGTCACCTGCTTGTTTCTATGGATATATCATTGCACTGCCTGAAATGTTCCACAATATGACATTAAACAGCTCTACCACATTCATTTAATAGCACAAAAATACCTAGAAAAACAGGCATTCTGACTGTGAGGGGGTCGCCTCTCCACAGATCTGACCTGTAACTTAGTCTGGTTTGGTCTCCATGAAGATAGAAAGGTTTAAATGCCATACTGTGAAACATTTCAGACAAAGCAAGAACATCTCCTTGGAGAAAACTGTTTGACAGGCCGTCAACCAGAAAAGTTACACAGTGCATCTGTAAAACATACAACTGGTTCATTAGACATTTTAATTAATAAAAGCTGAGTCTCTATTTTAACATACGAGTACTTTGAGCTAAACAACAGAAATAACTGACATTTTCATTGACTTCACTCAAGCCTGTTTTAATCATGCTCACTGGGTTCAACTCCTGTCTGAATTTTGACTTTTAACCTTTCTGCCAACGTGTCCTTGGGCAAGAAATAAATGTGCAATGTTGGTTTCACAGCGCTCCCAGTCTATTCCAGTTAACATCACACATTCATGTCTTCTTCTGTGTTTAGACAGGATTATGGAAAAGAGGAGGAAATTAACTATGTACCACACTGCCCTGGGAGCAGTCTGTGATGGTGAAGTCAGTGCTCTGGTTTAATGTGGGTTATTCAGCAGGTTCAAATAGTGAAATTTGGTTTTTTGGAGGAAGAAAAGTCAGTAATATCATGTCATTTTTGATTTTGATTTTTGAGCATTCAATAATTCAACATTCTAGGAATAGATACTGCAAGTAATTTGGCTTACAACTTGGGCAAATATTAAAGATGTAACATGTAACTTTTTCTAGTGGAGAGTCTGACACCTGCTTGTCTCCATGGAGATGTTATTGCTATTGAATGGCAAAGGAGTAGGAATGTTCCACAGTATGACATTAAACGTATCTATTTTGCAATTATTCAATGATTTTATTGCTTGCCTCTCCATTGGTTGGAGCCTTAACTTGGCATGGAGGAGACACCGGTTGGTCCCCATGGAGATAGACAAGTTTAATGTCATATTGTTAAACATTAAAAGCAGATGGTGGACCTTCCAGAAGAAGTTACATAGATTGTGCATCTTCAAGTAACAATATGCAATTTAAACTAAGGAGTTACACCAGTATCGTTCTGTAAGATTAAATTTAATTAGGCATTTATATCCAATAGCAAACTCCCTGTCCACTCTTCACAGACTGAGGTCCAGATGTGTTGTGGACTACATCAAAGTCTGTTAAAATGGAGGAAGCTGCTGAGAAGGAAGGATTTTATCTACTCAGAGAAGTTTTCTTAAACACTTAAGCCTCTGTCAGCACTTTCCCTACACGGCAGAGTTTAGGATCAGACACCACACAACTGCTCCTGTGTCAAAACTACAACCACACCACCAGAGGCAGCAGAGGGCTATAGTGACAGGGCATGTGTCAGAGAAAAAGACCCACTGTCTCGCGAGCCCACGTACATGTTTACGCTGTGCTGTATAAGGTGGATTTAGACTTGGATTTGGAAGTTAAAGCCTAGTACACCATCAGACTTAAAATTATGACCAAAAAAATATACAAGTCCTATGTTGAGACTTATGTTGCCAGCCCTATATACAAATGGGTAGGGCATCTGGTGTAAAAACTCCTATGTCAAATGAAAATCATCTTCAAAACTGGCTAACTGTATGGACAGCCTACATAAACAAATAAGGTAGTCAGGTAGTGCATTCAATTTAAAATCTAAAAAAAAAAACAATTATAATACATTTGCCACACATCTAAGATTACTGTAGCAACTAAATATGAGGGAAAAAGTTCAATGTTACACAGTTTTTGGTGTAAAACTCCTATTTCAAACCAAAATGCATTCATAAAGCAAATATTGCATAATGGAGACTGTTAAAATAAAAAAGGCTCGTGGTATCAGCTATCCTCTACAAATGCATAAGGAAGTCTACATAAAATGATATTCTGAGTAAAAACAAATAACATGCATATAGACTGGAAATATCCCGTCAAAATAAAGAACACAAATCTTCCATAAACAGTGAAAATTCTTGCTTTGATTTAGATACAAGAGGTGCTCCACTGCCCTGTGTGGTACAGTGGAGCGGCGAGCACCTCTAGCTCTATAATCATTATATGTCAGCTTTGTTCATGATTTTGACTCTGACCTTTTCTGGATTCTAAAAGTGTGGCATTTCCCAGACGTCGAGTGGTTTTGCAAGGCTAAAATCACAAGAGCCCTCTGAATAAACGCGCCTCTTTAGGGCCAAACGCTGGTTCAAAATGCCTGATTACGGCACCTCTTGTGGGAGGGAGTTTAACAACACTGGGGGATTTTACAGTGTTACATTTTCAGGTTTTGTTCTGTGGCGGGTCTAACCTTTTACTGTAAAAATGTCTCAGAGTAATGGGAACTTGTAGGCCATTTCAGAGGAAATTGAAAAGTTACTTACAGTAGTTATTCTAATCTTTCTATAGACAGCAAGCACAATTTTGAAAAGCGATTTATACAGAAGAAACAACGGAATATGATTGGTCAGCTTGTGAGTAGAGTCTGAGTAGACTCATGACAATAAATTAGAATAAAATGGAAAAATGTTATTCCTTTTGTAAGCTAGTAGTTTATAAAAATAATGGCCAAAATAATATACATCTGTTACTCATTTATTTTAACTGTGATGACGACTGTGCTTTAGCTTTTAATTTTGAAAAGTAATCACAATTTAAAGGTGCACTGCATAATACTTCTAGACAACAAGCAGGTTACAGCACTACACTACATTACAGTTCAGATCTGTGGAGATTCGCCTCTATTCACAGAAGGAATTATTGTATTTTTGAGCAAAAGAAGCACTCGTAATGAATAAATGCTAGATGGATATGGTTAAGGACCCACCATGGAACATAACATCTCCATGGAGACAAGCAGGTGGCGGACCCTCCATCAGAAAAGTTGCGCAGTCCACCTTTAAATAAATGTAAAACAATAAATATATTAACCTCTTTCACTTGATTTACGACTGTATCAGCGCTCCCTAACAGCTGGTTCATGACAATCCATCCATGAGAATTTCAGTGGACAGATTCCAGTTAGCCTTTTTCACAACAGTATTTTCTTATGTGATATTTGCCATACAGTCTATAGTGCAGAGAAGCTATTGGTGTCACCCTAGCATGTTCAAGTGTCTGACGCCAGACTTCACTTCAAACAATATTGAGCGAAAACGCCACTTTCGCCGCGCATAATTGGATAGCTGTCCCTTGCTTATAGGGACACCGAACGATCCCTATTGAGCGATGAAGAGGGGTCCGGGGTGATGAAGGAGGGGTGTAGGGAGCACGGAGCAGCAATTAGAGACAACAGATCTGTTAGGGAACGATTGTAAAGGAGGGTGAAGCTAACGGGGCAACTGATTGATCACTGGAGTCGAATGGCTGGTGACATGAGGTGGGGCCAAAGAGACAATCATTATAAAGCAACTCTGTGCGATTAAGAGTTAAGCTATGCATCATATGGTCATTTAATTGAATAGTGACAAAAACGTAAAGATGCACTGTGTAACTTCCTGGTAGTGGTATGACACATTATAACATGGATCAGAAAATATTGTAATATAGTACCTTTAAATTGTGCTGTATAAAGTGTATAAAGGTTTAAACTTGGATTTGAAAGTTAAAGTCAGGTACAGCATCGGAAATTATGACCAAAAACAAACAAACAAACCAACCAACCACTAAAAAAAGCCCTATGTTGAACAAGTTTTTGCCGGCCCTAAGCAAATTCAAATGGAGAGTTGCATCAGGTAGAGCATCAGGTGTAAAACTCCTATGTCAATTCAAAATGTAATTCATAAGTCAAATATTTTACAATGGTCACTATGCATTATAAAGTCATTTAATTGAATATCGATAAAAACTTAAAGGTGCACTCTGTAACTTTCTGGTGTGGGTCTGCCATTTGAGGAGGCTTCACTAAGATAGTATTTCTTTGCATGTAATGTTTCACAGTATGGCATTAAATCTATATCTAGCATTTATCAAATACAGGTGATTATATTGCAAAAAAAAACCTTGAAAACTCCACAGATCTGACCAGTAACATGGCCTGGTGGTGTCATCTGCTTGTCTCCATGAAGATAGTACTGACAGATAGTACATATGCCGTTAAAGATTCTTGGCAAAGCAAAGACATCTCCATAGAGACAAGTATAGGTGACGGACAGTCCACCCGAAAAGTTACACAATGCACCTTTAATGGCATAGCAGCAAGTGGGTTCTTTTCTTATTCATATTGTGAACATGCGGCGCTCAAAGTTGTCAAGTTATCCATCCATGGGGTTCAGAATGATGAAAAATGACATGACAGTCTGTTGCCATAGCGATTGACAATTTTAAAAAATATATCTTTTGGATGGGAAAGTCTTCAAAATGTTGAAAGAAACAGGAAGTTGAAACCCAAGAACAGACGTGTGCATATGTTAATGAGACAACAGTTTTATCAGTTTGGATCTACCAGTGATGCATTTTCAACTGTCTAATATATGTACAGAAATAAGTCTAAATATTTCAGTAATTCCAAGAGACAAAGTTTTATACCATTAAAGCACTTGAACTGAATGTAGTTGGCCAGGAATGAGTGTATGGATGCAAATTCCAATCCAGCATAAATTATTTGGATTGAGTCACACAGGGTGTCTAATGAAATCAATGCTTCATCAATACGCAAATTACAGGTTAAGAGGCTGGTGTCATTAAAAAACAGTGAGAAATGAGTGAATTCTTTGGACTTTATAGTTAATATGGTCAATACTTTAGTTCAATAATTTGGTATTTAGTACTTTATAATAACTATACTACAAGGATTCTCCGATTCAGTTCTGATTCAGATTTTGATACTATATCTTTAAGTATCTGCCAATGCCTGATATTGATACCAGTGCAAACAAAAATAAAATAAGACAAAACTGATCCAAATGTGTGATTGTATCTGTTGGTTATCTCATCACTACAGACAAACTTGCATAAATAAAAGTTCAAACATTGTGAGACTTCCTGGGCCAAATACGACCAGGAAATCATCAATTATATCATTATCATTATATCAATTTATATGTCCAGCCAGGATATCGGCTGAATCGATATTTGGAAGCCGATATCTGATCCAGCAAATTTTTCAGTATTGGCACACAGTATCAGATCGGTGCATCCCTAAAACTGTACCATAATTAGCCTTAATAAAGCATGAATCAAACTTAATAAACTGTTATTATGAATTAAGAATGATTCAGGCTTAGTAAACAACATAATTAAAATGTATTTATTATAAGAAGTGTTACCAAATAATGTAATTAGTTTTAGTTCCGTTTCAATCACCAGATCCAGCTGTTTCTTTCACATCTTGTAAACACACTGTGCCTCCTTTGTCCCTGGTGTTGTGCTAATTGCCTGGAGACGATTCAACATCGGCATGGCTCCAGCGCAGACCATATGAGAAGTGAGAGACTGTAGTTTGGCCCAAAATGAAGCAGTAGAAGTCAAGCAGGAGAAAGAGGGGCAGAGAAGAGAGAGCGAGGGATAAGTACAGAAAGGTCTATTAGAAATGTCACTGTGTTCAGATGGGCTACGGCCTCCTACAGTGGACCTCATTATAGGAAGACTGTTAGTGGGCACTGCTAGCCTGTTAGCCCTCTCCCAGGCCAGACTGTATAGGACTGCAGTGACATCAGCCCGTACACTCACAGCCAAAAAAGGCGAAAAATGAGTTAGCCATGGGAAGCTCAGAGAAGGAACAACTGTGGTTTATAAAGTACATTTTATAAGTTTTCTCCACTGACGAATCAGCTTTTAGTATTCAAAGGATGGGTAGAGATTCAAGTGCAAAACATATTAGTCCCAGTATAGTCCAGTTTTAGTCCTGGTTTTGTCCCAGTCTAGTCCAGCTTTAGTTCTCGTTTAGTCCAAGTATAGTCCTGTTTAAGTCCTGGTGTAGACCTGGTTCAGTCCAGTTTTGAATCCAATGTTTCCAAGAAAGATTCCAAGATTCTAATTTTTGACAATGTGAAAAAATGAGGAAAATTGCACTAGTTATATTGTATATAGTTCATGTCAAATATGATTTTTGTGTGTTTATTAGTATATGGAAGCGTCACTGGAGAAAATAAGTGAGCAATTTACTTACTAATTTAGTCTATTGAACTGTGTGTGCAGCTTGACAAAATCAATTATACCTGCCTTCAAAATTAAAACAATAAAAAAGAATAATTTAAGTAAAACAAAATTGCAAAGTCCTTTTTAAAATCTAGGAAATGAGGATCTTTTTCTAGCAGCAAGCCGTGAACGCCGGAGCTCCACCAGGCGGCGTCAACAAATGTAAAATGTCAGTGTTTTTTTTAAAGAGGATCTGTGCCTCCCTTTTGCTCACGACGCCCCCTAGTGTCCAGTTTAAAGAGAGCGCACGTTTCCCTCAGAGACACCTCCGCCCCGATCTGTACTCCAGTCCCGAGAAAAGTTCCACTCCAGTGTCCCAGCATGCACTGCACTGCGGGGCTGAGGTGTTGCGGTAGGGGGGCGTACGGGGCGCGGTAATTGGTTGATTCGGGGGTGTTTCCATGGTGATGGGGCGTGGTCAGATGCAGGTCGCGGGCTGGGCGGTGGGCTGCTGCTTGCGGTTCCTCAGACCTCCAGACTTCTCCTTGTAGCCCACACACATCTGCTGAGAGACGTCCACCAGCGCGCTCGCCACTGCCAGGCCTGCGCAAAAACAAGACAATCAAATATATAGGTTTGTGATATATTTATATTAAATACTTACATCTGCATATATTATCCTATATTAAATACTTACAATGAACAACCAAACTAAGATCTTAGTTTGGTTGTTCATTGGTCAGAGAGAATGCACAGAAAACATTAACCTACACTAAAGCGGTAATATGTTTGCGGTTATGGGCAGGATACATTTGGGGGTTTCTAATCAATCAATCAATAAATCCAGAGCTAATTTACAAAAAGTAAAATAGGTACCCATGGCATCATTGAGATTCACTTCTACTGAACTGAAAACCATCCAAACCTATAGCAAGACTTTTCTCAAGCCAGAGTCCACTTAAGTACAAGGTAAAATGTTTCTTAGCCCCCTTTGGCTATGGACAGAGTAATTGTGTGTGCCTGTCTATTAATTAAAAGCATTTCATTATTGACGAGCTTTAGTTCAACACATTTACCTGCAGGCTCTCCTCTAATTACCCGTGTCACATCATCACTTCAAATATGTTTTATGGAGTAGATTAACAGCCACGTCTCATGTTTGACTTGTTTTGGTCTCGACTTTCACTTTACTTTAATTAGAGCACACTTTCTTGTTTATCATTTATAACTCAATTTTCATTTTTGTTACCACCCACAAGGGAGACCGCAATCCAGCTTTTGCAGTTCCTATACTAATAATGATATTTTGACTTTAAGTATCTGCCAGAAAATGTCACTTATTTCCTTAAAACACAGTTAACTTATTATACAAGAGATCCAGTGGTGTTATGTAACTGCTATTTATACTTCAAATCAGTACTGAACTGCTTAGTATGAATATAAGTTCAACATTATGAGACATTCTAGGCCAAAATCAGCCTGTAAATAGCCCAACCAGGATATCTGCTTAACTGATATCATGTAATTTCTTCAGTATCGGCGCAGATATTTGATAGCGATTTCAGTATCAGTTCATCCCTACCACCCACAATATTCTACAGATAATAACACTCATTTTATTAAACTGCATGTATAATATAATAATATAATTTGCATCTGTATCTTCCCACACTTTACCATATGCAAAAAAAAAAAAAAAAAAAAAAGTCAAGTTATGTGTAGTTATGTAGTCACTATAGTCAACAATGAGTCACAGTTGAACTTTCGGTAGTTTTGTATTTTAGGTAGTTTTGTATTTCACTATTTCACATAACTGCGCATACATTAACTGTTATAATAAACCCTATCTTTGTACAGCAGGTGAATCCTTAGAGCTAAAATTAAACCTAAAAACTGTCGATATTTAAAAAGGTGGAAGCTTTACATCAGCAGCTCAACAGCGGCAGGAGCAGGGATCACACGCGCACACAGGAGCCAATCATTAAGTCCCTCCACACTTCATTAACATTTATTAATACTCTGTGAGGCGTGAAATTCCAATAAACTCCATTTATTGCCAATGATGGATGCATTTAGCCCAATCAGGAGAACACAGCCCACGGCAAATAGGAACCTGAGGGGAAATAACTGCTTTATGTCTCAAACAGGCTTTAATATGGCAGCTGCAGTGAGCCTCTTCAACTCAGTGTTTAGATACAGGCTCAGTTTAAGGGCCTACAGTGCGCTGCCTGCGTGACAATAGGAATCATAACATTTTACAGGATATATACGGAATTACATGCACCAAATCTTGTGAGCAGTCATTTAGACGGCCTGTGCTATTTTCTGACCTGATCTATGGTATAATGTTGTTTCCTCATCACAAACATACATCACAAACCCTGCATATTTAGGCTGAGTTCTTCTCTCAAACAGAAAACACTCCACCTTGTGATGTCATGTGGTATACAGGAAGTGCTCCACTGTGTTTTTAAACTCCATACATTGTCACTAGACTCATTTGCATAATTTCAGCCCTGGAATTCCTATCTCTACTGAACAAAAGGAAAAAACTACTGCTTCATGACATCACAAGGTGGAACAGAGCATTTTGATAGACAGACTGATAATAAAGGATTTCTCAAAGATGTGTGAATGAACCAAAACACAACTCCTGGTGTGTTTTTGAGGAGGTACTGACGTTCTAACATGGTTAAATTTTCCGTAATATAAGACCTTTAACCAAATCTTGTGAACAATCATTGAATTCCTGTGTCTTTTAGTCTGTAGTGGTTAATTTATTTCTGTAATGGTGGCAGAGTAGTTAGCACTGCATGTGAACGAGGGGATCAAGGGTTTAACCTTGGGTCAATTGACTGAGTTCCCCCTGAGTGGAGACTGCATTACCCATAACACCGTGGGCCCTTTCTTAAATCCTGTCTAAATAAGAGCATGGTATCAAAGGTAGTAATCTAAACAATGTTGGTAAGATAAAGCAATTTATCTTAAAGGTGCACTATGTAACTTTTCTATTGGCGCATCCACCACTTGCTGAGATAATACTGCTTGACCTAAAATTTTCCACAGTATGGCATTAAATGGAACAAGTGATACCAAAAAACCAGATCTGGAGAGAGATATTTTTTAGTACTGTAAACACATGCAACTGAATAAATGCAAGAGAGGTACTTTTAATGTTGTGCCAAGGAACATTCAGAAAAAGCATCTCCATGGAGACAAGCAGATGCCAGACCTCCCTCCAGAAAATGTACATAAAAAAATAATATACATGCAGTGTTTTTGTTGTGTAGTTTTTGTACGTGAAGAGTCTGGGGAGAGATGTAGGTTGTGGAATTTTTTTGCCATTTTGTTGTTTTTGTTATGTATAATTTTAAAATTGAAAATAATAATAATAATAAATAAATAAAATAGAATATACAACTGCCCCTATGGGTACCTATAACTCATAAACGCCACACTACAGCCCCCTCACATCCTAAAAAGAGATGACATGAAACCGGATGAGTGAATAAGATCTGTGTGGTAATCAACAGGCCCACAGTGTCCCCCTGGTGTGGAACTGTCACTGTGGGGGGCTAAGAGCATATGAAACATCAGACACAGACTCGATGTGGATTCTAAAAGAGGAATCTGAAACTTTGAGACAAGAGCTGCTCGGTCATGACTGCTTTAGAGAAAAACATAAGGGGAGAAGATGAGAGATGAATGGGAATTTCAAACAGCCAGTGACAGAGCCGTGCATGAGACGAGTTATGGGTTGAATACTCAATGGCAGAGCTGTCTGTGAGGGGAAATAAAAAGGTAGAAAAGCAGGCAGAGGAAAAAATGACAAAAATCTTCAATGAGGAAAAGTTGGAGGAGATCCAAAGAATAGCAACAAGAGATAAAGATAAGACGGTTGAACAAAAGCATCAAGCATGTACACTGTGGTTTCTGACACAATGTGACAATAGAAAAGGGCTTATCCATTTGTTTTACATGAATATATATATAAGAAATCAAACTTACACATATGCTTTTATATAAATGTGTGCAATAATTTATCCATCCAATATCTGTTAGTATCAATCATCAACCACAATTATGCAAAACTGTACGATGCATAGGATGTATTTATTTAAAAGTATTTTTAGAATTTTGTTTTTTATAGAAATAATTCTTCCTTGCAAATACTGTAACTAGTATTTTTTAGTACTTTTTTTTTTTTTTAAACCTGTCAGTAAAACTCCCCACTATGAGATCCCAATAAACTGTTAAGTTAAGTCTATTGTGCCTAAAAAGTCTCTTTCTCTCTTCTCTTCTTCTTGCTCTGTTCTCATCACTTCCTTACCCGACTGTCCTGGAGGAGGGATGCCGCCGGTGCCTCTGGGTAACCGCACAAATATGGAGAGCACCGCCGCCTTGTTTCCAAAGCAGGGTTCCAGCGCGATGGGCTTTGGGACAGACTGCAAGAGACAGAAAAGTTCAAAAATAAAAATATTAGACATCCTGCTAAATCCAACACAACACATAACATTTTCAAAGCACAGATAGAGAGGGCTTTACTAGTGCTGTTTTGGTTTGTGTCAGCACCACGCACACACCAGTGAAATGAAAAAACTCTACAAATACTGATCTATGGCCGCAAATTGGATCCCTGTTTCGAAATCCCACTGCGCCCAATTTCACAACAATACAATCTGGCTCGAGCTGGATATCAAGTGGCTACGACACCTGTGTAATACCTGTGCTTTGTGTTTATCAGCTCTCATCCATATGTGTACAAGAGCAGCCTGTAAACAGTGGCCTCTTGCAAAATTCATGTCTCTCCCTTCCATCGTCACGGATACGGACACCACCACTGTGCCGCATACTGATGGCTTCATATTTCTCCATCCAGATGCATTGGAGATTCAGAGGAAAGTGGGACATGGTTGGATCTCGCACATCTCCATCCTTAAACTAAACACGAGGAGCACTTGTGGAGCGGCGCTGGCTGACTGAGAGATGCCGATCCTGGGCAGAGCAGAGAGCGAGCTCCCCCTGTGCAGCCTGGATGTGTCATTGGAGCTGATCACTCAAAACAGAGTCAAGGCATGGAGCTATTTTATTTGGTACAATATGTGACAGTGTAGTGAACAATATAGCTGCACTACAGTGTCACAACTGTGGCTTAACATGACAAACTTTGTGATATGGCAATGCTTTTCTACTCACAACTTCATCAGTCCAGCAAGAAAATAGGTAGATTTTCATTACTCGTTTTCAGCAAACCACATAACATCTCATTATCTCTACACAAACTACAACTTATCTATAAGCAATGGACACACATATGAGTGAATAAATGCAGTATTCTGAAACAATCCAGGCATAGCAATAACATCTAATAGGAGATAAGCAGAACCCCTCACCAGAAAAGTTATACAATGCACCTTTAAGATTAATAGACTTAGTTATGCAGTGTAGCCAAGCACAAGTACAAGTCCAAACTCACCACACCATGACTAATGAGAAACCCCCAGTACAATGAGTGAGATTAAAAGTTTTGCCCCTTAAAGCCCCACCTCTGTGTGATGTTAATGTGAGGAGTAACCAGAGTAACTGGACCTAAGGGCAGAGTAGAGTCCAGGCTCTGAGTCCTCTCTGGACCTGAAAATGGGCCACAGCACACTTCCTGTTTGTGCAGAACTACAAGTACACACTGTGGTTCAGGCTCTATGTAGTCATTGCTGCACTGGTTACCTTCGCTCAAATATTGGTGCAACTCTCATGTAGTCCAATCCATTCAGTTCCCATTGCACTGGTTTATACTCCCCAGAGTCCTGCCTATCCTCCCATGGGTCTACCACAAAAATAACTGCCAGTACGCCACATACACCCTCACTGCTGCTTGTCCCTCATAGTGAATCTACACAGGAGGAGGACGCTCTAATCATATTCAGGCTTTGACCCATTTTAGGCATTTATTCTGTGCTCCTCTGTCTCTCCCAGGCTTACCTTTTCACAGGCAGGATGCAGCGCAGTCGGAGAGGAGTCTGGGGAGGTGCTACAAAGATCTGGGCCCTGAGGGTGTGTGTGAAAACCTGTGCATTCTCCGCTTGTTTCGACACAAGAGCACCGGCTGTTTGTTTACATCTGCACAAATAAGTGTTTTAGGGCTCCGCAGATGCACATGTCCCTAACACGTGGAGCAAGAAGAAGGTGACAGGCGGCCATGTTGGAATTGTCTTACAGTCCACTATAGTTGCTCGGGTTTACTGTAAGTGACAGCGTCCTGGTATTTTCAACATTTTAAGGATCATTTCACCATTCAGAAGATATATTGTTTGGAAATGTTAATCACTATGGCAACCGTCCTACTTTCTCTACTGTCTTTTTCATTCTGAACCCCATGGACAGACAGAATACATGAATGAACAAAACAGTTAAATGCTTATTAAATGACCTATATTGGGTTATTTTCTGATCTATGTAATAATGTTGTCTCCTCATCATAAACAGACCTGGAGCTGTGTTTTGTTTTTTGTTTATTTTTCATTTATACATGTTAAACACATAAATCCTGCATATTTAAAATGAACTTAGTGTTTCTTCTCTCAAACAGAAAGCACCTTGTCCCACCTTATGATGTCATGTTATAATATAGGAAGTGCTCCACTGTGTTTTTAAAACCCATACACCTTCACTAGATTCATTTGGATAATTTCACCTCTGGCATTGCCTATGCCTACTGAACAAAAGATAAAGGCAGCTGTTAACTTAAACTAAGTTAAACTACCAGTTCATGACATCACAAGGTGGACCAGAACATTTTGAGCTTTGGGGCAGACCATAGACCGTATATATGAATGGACATAGCTAATGTGCTAGCCGCCGAGTTCCAAATAGGAAGTGCGCCAGGGGGCTCTTCCGGCTCCTTCTGACCCTGGCTCTAATTGACTTACCTTGTCACCCCTCGCTCTGTCACTGCTGCAGTGAGTCTCATCATTTTGGTCTTAAAATGTTCATATTAACCCACTCTACATAATCCTCAATTTTTCATTTCACTATTTTGTCCCTAAATCAAGATATGAACATAAATAACGGACCGATCGGATGTCTTCATTCCCCAAGGTCGCTCCTGCCAGCGTTAGCAACAGGTTTGATTGACAGCTAGTGCGTTTTGTTGCCAAGTAAACCCCCTTCCCACTTTCCTACCCCTTCCACCGCTGGGGCAGGGAGTCACCCTGTTTTGACAGGTTTGAACGACATTTACATTTATCCAATGACAGCACGATTTTTCTGGGCTTCAAGGCATTTAATAAAACTATCAACAAACCACTGCCATTTTGTTTGTGGATTTAACTGTGTTGGCTGATTATTCGTCAAGGAATGCATCTAACAACTTTAACTTGTTAGACAACTTTTTTTTCGGGTTGTTGTACTTTTTAATTTGTTCTATTAGTTTTAAAATATAGTGATATAGGTTAATTTGCAGTTCATCATGATTTGTTCAGCATTTAATTGTGCTAAAGACCTTCAAAGACCTCCGAAGTCCAGTTTTTTCCGGTAAGTAAAATAAATAAAATAAACTGATGGTAATTGATTTATTAGTTAAATAACCTGTACGGATGTGGTGTAGTATAATAGGACAATGTAACTATCACATCCGTGTTCAGATGAAAAAAACAAAAACCACTACTGTGGTCCATGCAGAACAGTGCAGAGCAGAGTATTTGCCGCTCTCCGGTGAGAAGGGTGGGCACATTTAGCAACCTCAGTCATGATTGGCTCTTGTGGTTGCTATGATACACGGGCAGATTTCCAAATATGAAGCCTGGCTCCAAATTCGCTCCTGTAACCGTTTGGCAGACTAATAATAAGGGGTTACTCAAAATGTGTGAATGAAACAAACACAGTGTTTTTGATGAAATAACATTGCAACATGACTTACAAAAGTCCATTTTTATGACCATATACGCAAACCCCATTCACTTGTAGTTCAATTAAAACTTTAAAGTTCTTGCAGCGAGTTTACCATTTTCAGTAATTTTATCTAAAAATGGGACAGAATCTCCCATTACAAGTACTACATCAAATTTAACTCTTGTGTCCTTGACCCATTACTCACAAATATTTTAAAATTTGAAATACGCTTTCATTCTTTTTTTTTTTTCACTTTTCCCAACTAAAAACAGTCCTGTCTTTTTGGGTCAGACACATTTCTTTGCACATTGTCTCGGAGTGGTCCTTACTGGAGCAGTAGGAGGACTAACCAGGTTTAATCCATCATGAGTATGTGGAGCATCGTCAGACACTGTCAGAGAGGATCTATGTCGGGGTCAAGAGCAGGAGGCCTTGGAAAATACATGACGGGCACTTCAACCAGGACTGCACTGCGCTATAGCAACACGAAGCAAAAAGGCATTTCAAACTTAGCCATAATAGAGCATTCTGAGGATTCATTTCAAGACAATAACTGGTAATATTAGAAGACTGCATTCAGTGTTTCTTCTGATTGCTACTTTTCATTTCATATGGTACATTGTTAGCAAGTACTTTGTCCTATTTGATAGGGCAGACTCTCAGTAAGCACCTGTATTATATTATGGACACTTAAAGATCCTACAGTATATTATGCAAAATTGACTCATGTGAACTTTAAGTCATGTTAGAATGCTCTTACCTTATCGAAAACATACTTGGAGTTGTAATTTGTTTCATTCACACATGTTTGAGCAATCTTATATGCTCCGCTCCACCTTGTGATGTCATGAAGCAGTAATTTTCAAGTTAACAAAAGGTAGAGGGTAGCTGTTAAGTAGAGACTGGCAATTTCAGGGCTGAAATTATTCAAATGAGTCTAATGAAGGTGTGCAGAGTTTAGAACACAGTAGAGCACTTCCTGTATTACCACATGACATCACAAGGTGGAACAGAGTATTTTCTGTTTGAGAGAAGAACATAGCCTAAATATGCAGAATTTGTGTGTTAAATATGTGTGAATGAAACAAAACACAACTCCAGGTCTGTTCTTGATGAGGAAACAACATTATAACAGATCAGAAAATAGCGATTATGGGCTCTTTAAAGCATAAACATGGATACAGTACTATCAGTATTAATCTACTTGAGTACATTACTATCTTGCAACGATTATAAGCCAAGTTATCCAAATTCAAAATCAAAAGTCTTAAAAAGTGCAGAAAAGGAAAGACAACTCCACTGAAGTTTAAAACAAGATTTATAACATCTATAAATAAGGATGATGCATGGTTTATTTAAATTGCGTTTTGGTCGGAGTTCAGGCGCAGATAAATAGGCTTCTATTAGGAAAATTCTCACAATGTTTGGATAGCAGACAGCTTTTAAACTTTGACTCGTAAAAATATAAGAAATGGTATGGTATTACAGCGGGACAATTCAGTTAGACAAGAGGGGTCAAAGTCTTATTTAGGTTCCCACTATTTTCTTCTTGCTTTACAATTAAGACAAGTTTGTCCCAAAAGAATTCAACGTACTTAGACAAAGGTTTATAAAAATACAACCTTACAAGCTGTGGTGGTTGAAGTACTCGATTTTTGTTGTGTAAAAGTACAGATACAGGAGCAAAAAGTTCCTCAAGTAAAAGTAGAAATATCACATGTACAAGAGAGTATTAAAGTACTTGTTTAAAAATGTATTAAAAGAGTAAAAAGTAAAAGTATTTTGTTGAGATGTTTAGAACAATTAAAAGGTTGAAATGTAGTGATTTTGATAAAGAATTTAGCAGATTTTAAGTGATTCAATTGATTTCTTAATTTTCTGGCTGTTTTTGTGTATTTAGTTTATTCAAAGTTGGGATGAAAACTCAAATGTGAAAAAATAAATTCAACCATTTCAGCAGGTCTCACACCATAAAGAAAAGGACTTTTTACTTAACAGTCCAGATCTAAAATGCAGCGGAGTAGAAAGTACAGATACACATTCTCAAATGTAGTGAAGTAAAAGTAAAAAGCATCCACTGTAAAATGTACTTAAAATCCTAAAATCTGTACTTAAAGATGTTAACTTTTCTGGTGGAGGGTCCATCAAAAGCTTTTCCTAGATGTTATTGCTTTGTCTGGAAGGTTTCACAATATAGCATTACACCTTTCAATCTTCATTGAGACCAGACCAAGTTACAGGTCAGATCCGTGGAGAGGCAACCCCATTCACAGTTAGGTTTTTAGGTATTTTTGAGCAATAAAACCACCTGTAATTCAGCAAATATAAGGTAAATCTGTTTAATGTCGTACTGTGGAACATTCTAAGTAGAAGCAACGACATAAGCAGGTGACACTGAACCTTTAAGTATTGTACTTTTACTTTTGTACTTCATTACTTTCCACTGCTTACAAGCACTTTAAAAACAAATAGCTTTCCATAGTCCAAGTGCCCCTATGTATTACCTGATGTATTCAAGTTACTCTGACAATTTAATAGCATTTAATTATAGCGCTGAAATAATTATTAGTATAAACAAACATGTCAGTGGTGGAGGAGACTGGCAGTTCATAGCAGGCAGTCATTAAACATTGTCCTTAAAGATTGAGGAGGAAGTGGAAAAATATAAGGTTTGCATTATAAGAAACAGGCTGATTTTATATGACAAAGAACAAATACAAAGATGTTTGACTGCAGGTGTGAATAGCTAACTGAGTTTACATTACAATAGGAAGTAGGTTTGACTTATGAGAGCTGTTCTTTACGTTTACAACTAAATAAAATATGGCAAGTTAACCGGCTTTATTGGTTAGAGTAACATATTGAAGCTGTAGCTCAATTTCAAACTGCAGAAAGAGGAAGCGGGTCCATCCATCTTACATGTTCATAGCTTGCGAAAACATCACTTCACTGGCAGGAATTTTAGGGGACATGAACTGCTTTAGAACTGCTTTTTTCTGTTGGTGATAAGATTAGCCCTGTTATGATAACAAATTTTGAAATGTGCTATATTGAAGTAAATATAAATGATAAATGATAATATTGAAACAAATTTATGCCACAGACACAAAAACCCAAGAGCAGATTTAAATCTAGAATATTGTTAAAATGCATGAGCTGCAATAAATAAATAGTACTTCTAAGCTATTAATATAACCCTTTACGACTCAGATCTCATCATACAGCCAAAAAATAACAAAAAATTCCCCAGTACTACAAAGAAAAAGTAAATAAGACAAATACTAAGTCAATAATATAGTAATTAGGCCTAGATAAGTGAAGCAAGGATGGAGCGCCAAAACAGAAAATTGTGATACTTACGGCTAGGGGTGAGCTGAAAGTAATATCTTGATTTTTTTTTTCTCTCAATCACCATCACCATCACCAATCATCAGAAGACATTAATTGTGCATCAGGTATGTGTTTAAAATAAAGTAATTTGTTAAAACATGCCTGTTTCATTGTCATGATTGAGGTTTAAGCAGAAATATCACTTTATCCACTTAATATTTTTATTTATACTCCATATCCAATTTTTCATAACTCAATGATGATAATGATATTATTCATTTTACGATATATATTTTCCACTACTTCAATCAATGAAATACTCAGTAATTAGATGCAGACAGCGCACACCAGTCTGATCACAAAGTTCTGCTTTTATAATATAGGCCTACACTTTGGAGGAAAAACAAAACTGACTAATTTACAAGAATAACATTGAGTAATCAACCTTAATTGCTCTACTAAATTAGGTCCAATCCAGAGTAGGTAGAACATCAGACACTAAAATACATTTGGTCTAGTTTTGCATGTCCGTCTTTATCTTTTAAAATGATAGCATGTTAGTACCCAACATATATTCTCAAATGGCTAAACTTATATTACAAAATCAGATATCCTTCTTTTCTACTTTATTTTTATTAGCTATCAGTAGGTTGGCTAATACCTGTATAACTGCAGTGTTTGTACTTGCTTTGATAGACAGCTCTTTCTTGTCTCAAGGCCTTTTAACACTGAAAACAGCAGACAATAATACATCTTCCAATTACAGTCTTTTCCAGAAGAAGATGAAATGTTAAAACTTGTGCAAATGCAACTAAACATACAGTATGATAATTGGTGTAAAACCTTATGGGAGCCTGTCAGTAATGTTCAAAAATCAACTTTAATCTGAAGAACTCACCAGAGAGAGAGAGAGGTGTGACTGAAGCACTTTAACGGCAGCTAATTAAAAGCCCTGTACCTGATTTTTCCCCATGTGTTTGAGCAAAATAAGTCTTGCCTCAGTGCAGATATATCGCATAAGCAGCTCTTGAGGTCAAAATATGTGCTGTCTACATCCAATTATAAAGCTCTCCGATAATCAGGACGTGCCCTTTGCATGCTGGTTGTTGTTAGCTTTATCTTCATGGCACTGGTCTCTGAGAGTTGTCATCACGGTGACTAAATTAGGTATAATTGAGGAATAATTTTGGACCACTGCAAAATATTTAAAATCAATCAGTTCTGTTCTTCACATTTTTACTTTTACATTTTTACTCTATTCCTCATCACAAACATACCTGGAGTTGTGTTTTGTTTCATTCACACATGTTTAACACACAAATCCTGCATATTTATGCTGAGTTCTTCTCTCAAACAAAAAACACTCCACTGTGTGATGTCATGTGGTGATAGAGGGAGTGCTCAACTGTGTTTTTAAACTCCATACGCCTTCACTAGAATCATTTGGATATTTTCAGCTCTGGAAAGGCCAAGCTCTAATGAACATAGGGTAAAAGGTAGTTGTTAACTTGAAAACTAACACTACTATGAAATCACAAGGTGGAATAGAGCATTAAAGGGTTACACAAACGTGTGAATGAAACAAAACACAATTCCAGGTATGTTGTTGAAGACACAACAACATTATACCATGGCTTAAACTTCACAAGCATCAGTTTTGCATAATATAGGACCTTTAAGACAACAAAAATCTAGTTACAGCGCCTTTAAATACACAAAATAGCACCACATTGATATGCATCTACTGAAAACCCCACATTATTCTGGAAGATCAGTTACTGCTTTGTACGATACATATCTTGATAACTAGACAAGCAAGTGTACTGTAAGGATCATTTCTTTCAATTTTCAAAACCACCTCTATGAAATGCGCGTTCAACTCTTGGAAACATCTCCGGTGCAGTAATGGTTTATGTAATATCACACTTGGATAGCTTTGTCTCCCCATCGCCGCCAATATCAAGTCATTACATTGTCCTGGCCACATAGAGACAGTCATGCTGCACTACGCTGGTCTGTCTGCGCCTGGGGCAAATCAGATCCTTCTATTGGTAACAACAGAAAACTAAACTCCACCAATGATTTCCAGCACATATTATAGCGTATATAGGAACAAATAGTGTATGGTATGAAATAAGACTGCAGAGTTTAAATTTCTGACCTGGAGGCGTCTGAAATATTCGTCCGTCAAGTCCAATTTTGCCTCTATAGTGCCAGAGAGTTGCTCGGAGCAGCTTGGTCTTTCGAGGGCTCATTTCTAGCAAAACCATCTCATATTCAGAGCAGAGAGGGAGATGCTGGGAGATACAGCAGCAAATATAAAGCAGGTCAGCTGGTTGTTATGGTGAAATAGTGGGGCTGTTTGGATAATCTCTTAAATCTCTTAAATATAAAGAAGCAGCTTTTTTTTACCGAAACAATCAATATTTCGGGCGATTAGTCTAATGATTACTTTTCTGTTGCTCGATTAATAAAAACCATAATGTTTACCCCCAGCCCTAGTTTACATACATTTTATATTGTGAATTTATTAAACCACTGTACAGCATGTGTAGCCCTAGTTAAAATAAATCATGTTATTCTCAGAAATATAATTATTAATATAATAACCACAACGGGTTTCTACATTTTTTTATTCATATGACTTGCATTCTGTCAAATTAATCTAACATACCCTATAGAACAAGTATCATTTAAGTTGGGGAAAATATTAAGCCTAAACTAATATTAAAGTCCAAGCAATTGGGAACATAACAGAAGAAAATTGATCTACCAGAAGAATCAACCAGTAATTAATGAGATTAAACAAATTAAGAGCCATAGCAGTGTGTGTCCATGGGGTCTTATTCTGTGTAACAGCTGCAAACCCTATAGTTTAGACCGCTACAAACATGTTCTGAAATGCCTGTGTGTCAGATGTCCTCCCTATGTGTCAGATGCTCTCCCTAGTGTGAGAAATGCTACAGTCGGACTTGATCCAAACCCAGATGCCTGAACCAGCGGAGAGCAGCTCTGTTTCAGGCCGGGCTCAGATGAGTTTCAGCGGGGAGTGGCATTATAGGTGCCTCGGCCAGAGCAGCAGTTTCTCCCAGGAAATAAAGAAGTGCTTAGAGGCCGCTCAGTACAAAAATAGGCTTATAACGAACCAGACCAGCTCCACATTTCTGTCCAGATGCTTTGCTCCACCTTGGAAGCAGTCACGACTCTCGAGCAGGGAGAACAGCTAACAATCTAGCGGACCCAACCAAACCTATAATCCTCTGCGCATTCTCGCTTACCCCGTCCGGAACCAGAGGGCGTTGCCACAAGATATAACATACCGGACTGGATCCATGCTACTGTCCTGATGCTTGGACCTCAGAAACAGGTGTGCACGAGCCCACTGTGAGCTGGGTTTGCTCGCTTACCTGACCAACGGACCCGACCAGGCTATGGTGAGTGCTACTGTGTCTTAACCGAGGTTGGCCGCTGCTGCTCTCTGAACTCGTGTGCTTCTGCTATTGAACGATATCACCCGTAGAATAATTTTTCCTTCCCGCTTGTCTGTTTGCCACGCACACATGGGTCACCCAAAACAATGCGTCAATGACAAAATATGACAATATTTTGAAGTCGATGCATCAATGTCAGGCCTATCAAACAAACATTTTCCTTATTGAAATAGAGTTTGAAATTTTATTATTGTGACAACTATAATTCCTAATAAAGTACGCAACTATTTTTCCAGCTTTGATTTTTAAACTGTTTCAGAAAATATATATATTTTATGTTTTCCATCTTACAAACACAAATATTACGGTAATCTACTTATTGTTTCCAACAGCCCACACAGCTGACTAGAATACAGTATAACAAAAAATACATGGTGGAGGTGGTGAATATTGAATGATAAAAATAGTTACAAATGATCTCAATACATTGCTAGACGTCTTCACCAATAGTACCATTTCTTCGGGAGCTGTGAATCTGCAGTAGAATTGCCTGATGCCAGTTGCATTAATAAACCAATGACAATAAAACCTGAAATCCTCTCTTGAAAACCCATTCTGTCACAAAGCACTTCCACACTAGACATAATTATGAGACTTGATGGTTTCCCAAAAATACCAGAATAATAAAACACTTGGTCCAATGACAAGATTTATCTACTCCAGCAGCGCCACGGCAACACCAAAACAACCTCAGTGAAAATTCAATTAGTGTCTCTTTCAGACTGGAGACGCTCGGGTGAGGCCTGCTTTCACTGTGGACCCCTCAGCGCTTGGGTTAATAACATGTCCCAGTAGAATGTTTTGTTTTAGAGCTGTACCCTCCCCATCTCTCTCTCACACATGCGTACACACACAAATACACACACACACACACACGCACACACACACACACCTCTTATCTGGACTGGCCACAGTTTTAGTTCAATAAGCGACAGTAATTAGCACAGCCATCCCACAAACAGTGCCACAGAAGACACCAGATACTATGGCCTATAACTACCACTTGTTTGTCAGATATATTGTGGTTTATTTACTTATTTTATAGTTTGCTGTGTATAAACAGAAAAACCTGTTTTGCAGAGGAACCGTGAGGACATGGGAGCTTCAGTCTGAGAGTTTGGGAGGACAATGTACTGTACTACGAAGCTGGCTGAACTTATCCTGGTTAAGTTTCTCTTATATGGATCCAGATAGATTAACCCAGACATGTGTGTCTCAGGATAAGCAGTATTATGAAGAGGGTTCACAACTCGTTCTGTGTAGTTTTTAGACCATCATAGACTGTAATAGCATGTATTTAGTGTAACACTATATGATTCAACAATTCATCCATCCATCCATCCATTTTCTTCTGCTTATCCGGGGCCAGGTCACGGGGGCAACAGTCTAAGCAGGGACTTCCAGACTTCCTTCACCCCGGACACTTCCTCCAGCTCCTTCGGGGGAACCCCAAGGCGTTCCCAAGCCAGCCGAGAGACATAGTCCCTCCAGCATGTCCTGGGTCTTCCCCAGGGCCTCCTCCCAGTGGGACATGCCTGGAACACCTCCCGAGGGAGGCGTCCAGAAGGCATCTGGAACAGATGTCCGAGCCACCTCAGCTGGCTCCTCTTGATGTGGAGGAGCAGGGCTCTACTCCGAGCTCTTCCTGTGTGACTGAGCTCCTCACCCTATCTCTAAGGGAGCACCCAGCCACTCTGCGGAGGAAACTCATTTCAGCTGGTTGTTCTTTCGGTCATTACCCAAAGCTCATGACCATAGGTGAGGGTAGGAACGTAGATTGACCGGTAAATCAAGAGCTTTGCCTTTTGGCTCAGCTCCCTCTTAACTACAATGACAACAATTCAATTCAGGAATAACCTACATAGGATGAGTTTTAAGTATCATTCCTCTTTATAAACCTGTGTGCACTAATATTTGGTGAATTTCCTTTGGGATCAATAAAGGATCTATCAATCAATCTACCCATTCCTCATGTCTGCACTCCTCTCTCTCTCTCTGGCTGCTCGCTTGTGTCACAGTAGCTGGGTTCTGGGTTCAAAGAATAGTTTTATTATCTTATGCAGGAACTTAACCTGGTCCGGGCCAAGTTATGAGTTCAGGGAATGTTGCCATAGAGATTTACCCTGATAAAAACAGATCCAGACCCGTAGTAGCCAAACCAGAGTTAAACCAGAAGTTACCTCACTGACCCTCTATGCAGCCTCGTACTGTAGTGCAGGTCTCTCATCTCACAGAACATCTGTCTCCTGAAATATCAGTCTTACTCTTGGGGAGACAAAGTAAACTTTCTAACATTTGCATATATTGAGATGTCACCTCTGCAGAATCTATTTTTGCTTCATAGTTTCATGAGACTGGCCCCAACAAAAACTAGTCAAAAGTTATGAAAAAAGATGATATATAGTGTAAATAACACATTGACAAAGTTTTAATTTCAATTTGTGTGGGCATATTATTTGAATAGTTTTCATTTCACAACCAGCTATTTATCCTGATAAAACTTGGCCTATTGCACACAGAATGTTGCAGTTACTTTCTCAAAATAAAACCAGCGCATCCCTGACCCTGCTGTACCTCTATGGTCCACCTCCAGCTCTGCAGAGGCTCATTTGTGAATGAAAAGAAGCTTCATTTGAAAAAAAACAAAAGCCAATCCTCTGACACAGACTCACTCATTACTTTCTATTGGACCCTGTTAATTGGTTTACAGATCTTTTGCCGCTTTTAAAAGTGTGTTACTAATAGCTAACGTCATTTGGCTTCACTGTTCAGGAGAAAATGTTAACAATAAAGCAACTTCCAATTTAAGAGACTAGCTGAATACCATTAAGCTTAAAGTAAAACTAGCTCTGCACCAGTCTATGGGGCAGTTAAGGCCCAGTTAGTCCTGGTTTTGTTGGAACTACGCTCTTACATTTTTAAAATAGATATTACAATCACAAATGAACCTGGGTTACCAGTGCCTTAACCTGCATATCAAGGACACATACAAGTTTTTCTCATTCTCAGTATATGGACGGAGGATTGGCTGCAGGAGCTGGATTTTAGGTAATGACAATTCAGCTCAGAGAGCGTCCTTTTAAACTGACTGGATTTCAGAATTGAAACTGGCAACCCAAATGAGAGACTCATGAGAGGCTCATTCTGCTCTCTGACTGGATAATCTTGAGAACCAAAACACCAAATTATAACATCAACAACTTGGCCATCATGTACATTTTTTGGAATTAAGAATAAGTCTGCATTACAGTTGTTATCAGAAAAAGCTATATTGGATTTGAACATGTATGCTTCATATCTGATGACACTGTTAGGTCATGTTTATGACAATGTAAATAAAAATCATGCATACAATCAATTCCCAGCTAATAATATTATACTACATTGTATATTAAACATTAAACCTCAAAGTCTTGATAATATTGCTGAAGCTAAAAATGACAAAAAGACAACTTCTCTACAGTTTTGACCATTAACCATCTTAGCACTAAACGAGCACAGTGAATCTACATTATTTTAGAGATTACAGCAGTGGAGATACAAACTTCTACAAACAAAAGGCAAAAGTAATCATTGGCGTGATGCTGGGACCTTAAGCTCCATTTGGCAGGGGCGCACATCTCATTGTAACTTTAGACTTCCCTCCGAGGCCAACTTTAATGATGTGATGCCACCCCCATTTGGGTTGTAATGCACCACTGTAGTCTCCTGATAAAACCCCTTCAAAACAAGGAACAGGAGCGCTCGGCTGGGTCCCTCACTCAGGGCAGATAGCAGAACACACGCGCTCCTCAGTGCACCAAAAGCCAAGGAGAAGATCTAAATTGGATCTCTGCTTTTGCCCCGACGCAGAATAGGGAGAATAGGAGGTAAGGCTGAAAGAGTATAGAAGGTGAGATGGTGGAGAGAGGGAGGAGAGGGGGAGGAGAAGAGGGGGCGGTGATTTCCAAAGCAAACTGAAGCCTTTAACACTGACAAGAAGAGATATTTCAAAACAGTTACAAGTGCACTATAAGCATACACATATACACAATGTCTGTCTATCTTTGGGCAGAAATGGAACTTAATAAAGTAAAAGTAGTAAAGTATTGTACTGAAGTCAGAATGCCTGTTTTTCTAGGTATTTTTGAGCTATAAGTATAGTACGGTAGAGCTATTTAATGTGGAACATTTCAGACAAAGCAATGACATACAGTATCAATAGAAACAAGCAGTTTCTGACCCCCAACCAAAAAGTGACATAGTGCACCTTTAAGTAGATTTTAAAGTGGATACTTTTTACTTTTATGTCACTACATCTGAGAGCAGGTACCTGTACTTTCTCTACATTTTTTAACTGGATGGAAAAAGTTAAAGTAAAGTATTTTATTGTTGTCTGAAACCTGCTGAAAAGCCTGAGGGGTTTATTATACATTTGTATTTTGAGCAAACCAAAATATACAAATACAAAACAGCCAGGAAAAAGCTAGTAAACACAATTCATTTGTTCCTGTTGAACAAAATTCAGTGCAAATCTGTATCAAAATCACTACATCTGAAACTTGCTAGATGCCCTTCCTGTTTATAATGTAATGGATCTCAAAATCTACGCAAAATGCTTTGATTTTTTACTCTTTATGTACATTTAATTTTACTTAAGTAGATTTTTTTCATGTGATACTTTTACTTGAGGATTTCTTTTGGTCTGGTATCTATACTTTTACTCAAGTAACAGAAATGAGTACTTCTACTACTGCTGTCTCAGGGAGGACATCATTACATTCAATAGCATCCCCCTCATACAGGCTTATCCAGATCTTCTATTCAGACATGGGTTTAATTGAACCTGCTACTTACATTAGTCTCTCTCTGTCCTTTTCACCACCTTGGTCCAAAACAAGTCAATAATTCTTTGCCATCATCGCTGCATCTGTCTCTGCCACGGAGCCAAAGGGCATTTCATTAACCATTTTTGGCAGCTTAATATTTCTGTGTGAGTTTTCTGTTTAATTAGTTGAGATTTACATATTCTAGTTTGCCCTTTGACAGTACTGTTTTTTTTTTCTCTTTCATCCATTCTTGATGATTAGTTAGAGGATCTCAATGGACAAACATAATCTATTATCGGTTTAACATTATCAGCAAACAATTAATAATTTTGTATTTTGCTTTTCAAAAAAATAAAGTATTTAAGTATGCAATAAAGTAAGAATATTTCAGTACAGTCATGACTAGAAAGGGGTAAACAGTATTTCAATTATACTTACACTTTCTTTGCTAGCTGTTATTATTGTACTGTAATTTCAACACGTGTTCTGTAAAGCACTTTGTATTACTCTGTACAAACAAATTTGCCGGTTGCCTTTACTAAGCAATATAACATCTATAATACTCAGAGAAGTTTTCCCAAAATAACCTGCCTATGTTGCTTTAGAGGTCCCATGTTACATTATTTCCTGATTTATGTTATAATGTTGTTTCCTTATCACAAACATAACTTCACTAGAATCATTTGGATGATTTCTGTCCTGAAAGTACCAATCTCCACAGAACTAAAGGTAAAAGGAGCTGTTAACTTTAAAACTGGAACAAAGCATTTTGAGCTTTGGTGATGTAGACAGACTAATTAAAAAATAAAGGCGCATTATGTAAATAAAGGGTCACTCAAACATGTGTGAATGAAACAAAACACAACTCCATGTATGTTTTTGAGGAGGTAACAACATCATAACATAACTTAAAGCTCACAAGAGTCACACACACATACACGCACACACACACGCACACACACACACACACGCAGAGATAAGTGTTGTGTGAAGCCTGCAGTGATAGTGTCAGTGCAGGTGCAGATTAGAGGAGCAGACTACAGTAAAGACACACAGACAAAGATGCTCCACAGCCAGCCACAGATAGGACTAAACAACAGCACTTTATTCAGTCTCAGATAAAGCTTTATGACCCTTCACTGCCACCGTACTCTCCTCCCTCCCACCGGGAAAATTACGAATTACCACACCGAACACCACCAATAACCAATGTGGAGGTTTTATATTGCATTATGCTATACAAATATATTTTCATCAACATTTTTTGTAAGTTATTAACAGGAATATATTGTGCAAAATTATCTTCAATGAGATTTTAACCATGTTACAAAGGTACTCCCTCATCATTAGCTTACTCAAAGAAATTAAAATCATTAGTCCGTTGTAGATCAATTTTGCATTTTATGAAAAACAAAATGTAAAATCCTAGGTGATCTCCCCTACTGTTAATTATTGCAACATTATTGTAGATTTAGAATAATTTTTGTGGTTTAAATCTGCTTTTTTGTTATTGTGTCAGTGGCATAAATTAGTTTCAATACTATTGTTTATCATCTATATTTACTTCAGCAACACATCGCACATGAATTTTTGTGATAGTGTCAGGCTTAATAGCAAACTTTTAGACAAAAACCCAAGACAATGCAGTTTAAACTCCCACAGAGGAAGTGCTCTAAGAGTATCTGAGGACAGTGGTGTAGTGGATTATCTGCTATAGCTCCTGAGGCTGTGACCTGCTCCAGCGCGGGGCCCTCAGATACATGGCCCCTGTCACAGAAAGGGGCCCAAACTCCACTCTCCAAACCACCATAACTCCTCACCAGGGCTGCATTTCTATCTGCATTCAGGACCTATTCATCACAGCTAGAGTACAGTAATGCTCTACTACACAGGAGCAGATTTGCTAAAAAATACTCTTGGTTGCTCTCTAGTAAACTTATATAATTATGTATAAAAAGGATGGGTATAGTCTAACAAAAGATTATTTCAATTCTGTTAACAAAAGTTTCAGAGTGAAGTTGTTTCTCAGCAGATCCAAGTGGCTTCTTCAGTTGTGGTCAGATTGCTAGTGGACACTGCCTTACATCTGTCTGAAGGGTGGAGCTAACTACACTGAGGCCAATACACATTTGTTAAGTCTGTTTGTTAGCTTGGTCTATTGTCTTCTGGTCTTTGGTGGAGTCTTTTGTCCAGTTGACAGAATTGATTTTTTTCTTTTGCTATGGATCATACCTGGACAACTAAGGGATTACACAGATATCTAGTCTAGCCTCAATAGAGTCACTGCTGTATTTGAGCTTTTACATTACAAACAGGAAGACCACCTCATCAATACGACTACAAAACATACCGTTCATTTAAACACATTTTGGTGAAACATTTTAGAGTGTAATGGAAAGAATGGGCTACCTGACTACTCACCCTAAAGAGACTATTCTCCCTTGAGTACATTACACTGGATGAGCGCATGTTGGCTGTACTAAAAAAGCTGTGCAAGCATTCGGAAAATGTATGAATGTGAATATAACAATGTCCCAAAGGATCTGTGTGAGCTGAGAACAAGAGAGAGTCACGGGTGACCATTTAAAATACAACCTCTTTCTTGAGGTTTGAAACTCACGTACCACAGCTTTATACAATGTATTTCCCATGTATTTGAGCTAAATTGTCCCAGTACAGATATATTGTATGAGCTGATAATCAGGAAGTGGGCTAGTAGTTGTTAGCCTTTCCTTTCTGGCAATGCTCCTCTTTGGCTCTGTTGAGAGTTGTGAAAGGCACTTATGAAGTAATTGTGGTGAATAAATCTGTTTTTCACATTAATAAGACTGTAAAAATCAGGTACAGGGCCTTTAAAAATCCAAAAGATTTAAAAATGCCTTTATTTTCAGTTAAAGGTGCATTATGAAACTTTTTAGTTGGGGGTCCGTCACCAGCTTGTTTCTGTCATTGCTCTGCCTGGAATGTTCCACAGTATGACATTAAACAGCTCTATCTTGCATTTATTCAATTACAGGTGGTTTTATAGCTCAAAAATACCTAGAACAACATGCATTCTGACTGGGGTTGCCTCTCCACTGATCTGACTTGTAACTTGGTCTGGCTTGGTCTCCATTAAGATAACCATACCATACTGTGAAACATTCCAGACAAAGCAGTGTCACTGCAGGGCCACCATATGTAAACGTGCATGAGTTTGAGGCGTGTATTTCATGTGTACAGTATATGCAGATCTCTTCTGAGTGGAGCTGTAGTTACTGTGAATATTTCTGAGACTGAATGAAGCCACAGACTTTGAGGCAGCCTCCATTTGCCAAGAACCCAGAGGGAAGTCCAACTATTGGGACAAATCCTGCAGAGAGCCAGCATTGGGACAGCACAGATCTGGAGCCAAGTAAAGACTGTTCCACAATTAATTAAACTTTCAGAAACCAATATTTAATTATGTTCTAGAGAAAATCTATTTGAAAACACTACAGCTAAGGATTTACTTCAACAGACACTACATCCTTTAATCCTTAAATGTCTGTCAAATGCGGAAAACAGGAGCATTTTAAAGTCACAGTGCGTAATTTCAATTTGCAGTTGCTTGTCTCCGTGGTGTTGTTATTGCTTTGTCAGGAATGTTCCACAGTATTATCCATATTGTAGTTCTTCCATTTCACGAGTTTTCAATCTCAGAAAATACCTTGAAAAACATGCATTCTTACAGCGGGCCGGATTGCCTCTCCACAGATCTAACCTGTACTCTGGCAATGATGGTGCTATCTATTTGTCACCTTTAAAGTTACCTGAAAATAGTCTGTTTCATCAAAAGTTATGGATCATATTTCTAAAGCTCTAACTTTGAGATAAGTTTAAAAGGTTTTGGACCTATAGTTGGAGTGATGCCCAAACACAGCTGTAGGCTAAAATCAAAAGTTCACTGTATCTTCGACTCGGTTCATGGAAAATCAGATTCTTCTCGGAGTCTGGCTGATACAGGTATTTTTCTCACCCAGCGCAATACACCACCAATATTTCCCTTCAGGGTAGGTTTTGGATTTGTTAAAGGTGCATTGTGTAACTTTTCTGGTGGAGGGTCTGCAACCTGCTTTTCTCCATGGAGATGTGTGGCTTTAAACCGGTCTATCTTCATGGAGACAAACCAGGCCAAGTGACAGGTCAGATCTGTGGAGAGACAACCCTGCTCATAGTCAAAAGTTACATAATGCACCTTTAAGGCTTCCTTTTATTACACTACGATTATCAGCACAATTTATGGAGACGTAAAATACAAAATGGTTATTCTTTTGTAAATTATGCCTGTCCTTACCAGATATAATTCACCAATAAAAAGCATAAAAATAGGAAAATAAGGTATACTTGAAAAAGTAAAGAGACATTTTTCAGCAGACCATAAAAGAGAAGAGCTGTGTGACTGACTTGGAAAGAAAGTTGAAAACCCTTTTGAAAAGCATTTGAATGTGGTGGTGCTAAATTGCTTTTTTGCACAATGTGACCGTGACCATTGTTGCGTGTTCTGTTGTTAACTGGGCAGAAGGCATTGTATGTAAGTAATACACGAAACATCAAAGAAACAAAGAAATTATCTATAACAATACATGGTGGAAAAAAAAAGTTTATATCACAATTTCTTTAGGTTAAAAGGTGCCACCACCTGTTTGTCTTCATGGAAATGTAGTATGGCGGCATGGCATTAAACGTTATCTATTTCCATGGAGACGAGCCTGCAATGTCTCTAGGCCAAGTTACAGGTCAGATCTGTGGAGAGTTGAGCTCACTTACTGTGTGCATGCATGTATTTTTGAGCAGTAAAACACATGTAATTGAATACATGCAACATAGATGAGTTTAATGCCATATCTTAGGCAAAGCAACGGTATCTCCATGGAAACAACTTTGTGGTGGGCCCCCTACCAGAAAAGTTACACATATCTATAGGAGGTATTGAGTCATTTGCTTCTTCTGAGAGTTTGCACTGCAGTGTGACTGGTCAAATCCACCTGCTACTCACTCACAGCAGGACATAGACTGGCCAATACTGGCCAATACCAGGAATATGAATCACCATGACGACAATATTCAAAATAGCAGTTCATTATAGGGATGAACTGAGAACTCTTGTCTAGTCCAACATTCAGTTTTCTAGTTAAAGTGCATTATGTATCTGAGCAAAATGTTTCTTGCCCAGTGCAGATGTATAAGCAGCATAGCTGTTTTACTGTCATGCCAAATTCAACTTTGAAAACTTCATTTGTGAAAAAGATAAGATAAACTTGTCGTTTGTTCCACAGTGGGGAAATTATAGTGCTGTAATGCAAAGTTCAAGAACAGCAGGAAAATAAAAACATATAATCAGAATCAAAATAAATGATACTATAAAGATTTACAATAGACATAAAATCTAACACAACACTGTCAGCAGAGTAAAGCTGTAAGACTATAAAACTTTGGACAGTTAGTGGCTCTGACTGTGCCTATGTACAGCGCAGCATATGGACAAGAATAACTAGCAGTTAAAGTGACTTTAGGATATTCAGAATATGAGGAATAACTAGTTCGGTTTTTCACATTTTTAAGAAGTCTTTAGTTCAGTAGAGATTGGCAATCTCAGAGCTGATATCATCCAAATAATTCTAGTGAAGGTGTATGGAGTTTAAAATGCAGGTTTAGTGTGTTAAACATGTGTGAAAGAAACAAAACACAACTCCAAGTATGTTTGTGATGAGGAAACATAACATAGATCAGAAAATAGGGTAATATGAGCCCTTTAAGCATGATGATTCTATTATTATTCTAAGTATTATTGATCAGGTATCAAACTCAGTTACCTCATCTGATCAATACAACCTTTACGCATTATGCCCTCGTGTGCACCCGTCACTGTAAGGAAGCCACAGTCCTGGAGTCCTGTCTCATTAACTGATTTCCAATGACTCCATATTGACCATCTTTGAACTTCCCTCAAAGCAGCATCCATGTTATCGACAGCTGCCTTAAGTCTCCATCAGTGTGTCAAACAGATGGTTCAATACTAAAACAAGCCAATATTTACTAATGACTCATGTTTTTAATATTTTTCTTAATCTGTTGTAGTTTTAGTCCATCATTGCTTCCTCAGAGTGGGTGGTTTTGGGTCTCTGGCCAAATGAAGACTCATCCATCTGAAGGTTTTCAGAGGGTTTTGCTTAAATCCATTTTATCTGCAGCTCTTTAAGTCGGGGGTTATCAGTGTTCAGTCCCACCAGGAGTTCACATAGTTCATGCAAATATTCGCGTTAGTGTTTAGCATATTAATTAGCTTTTCAATCAAGTCTCTGATATATTGCTATACAGTTCAAGGGCCCATATTACGCTATTTTCTGATCTCTGTTATAATGTTGTTTCCTCATCACAAACATACCTGGAGTTGTTGTTTTTTTTTCTTTCATTCACGTTTAACACAGAAAAAGTGCATATTTAGGTTGTGTTCTTCTCTCAAACCGAAAATACACTGTTCCACCTTGTGATGTCATGTGGTAATACAGGAAGTACTCACATGTGTTTTAAAACTCCATACACCTTCACTACAATCATTTGGATATTTTCAGCTCTGGAATGACCAGTCTCCACTGAACAAACCACCACTACATGACATCATAAGGTGGAACAGAGCATTTTGAGCTTTGGAGATGAAGACAGACTAATAATAAAGGATTGTGTGAATGAAACAAAACACAACTCCAGGTATGTTTTTGATGACATTATAGCATGGCTTAAAGCTCACAAGTTAATTTTGTGTAATATAGGACCTTTAAGAAGTTGAAATCTTATTGTAGTGGCACGTTGTAGTCACATTTTTAGGTAGAAATGTCCCATTGTCACAAGGGCACAAACATCTTCACAAAAGTTTGGACAATTGTCTATCACACTGAAAATGCCAATAGTAATTCCATATTGAGGTAAAGGGGTCATTTCAGCTCAAATTCATCACATACCAGGTGTTCTACTGCAGCCCTCATTAAGTTTATCAGCCCTGCTCCTTTTCGCACAAAAAGCCCAATTTAGCCCAAACCTAATGGAATCACCTTAAAGACTGTGGAGTCACTGTCTCTGAGGCGTGACTGTAATCAGAATGTACAAAGCACCTCAATTCACAAAGAGAAAGTGCTCAGCGGCCATTTTATTAGGTACAACAGTTTAATACGCATCTTAACCACAGAGGATGTAACCCAGATAAGAGTTAAGACTGAGGTTCCAATACTGCGTTATAAAAAAGTCGACTGTGGGACTCTGGGCTAGCCTAGAGCAGTGGTTCTCAAACTTACCACTCAAAAGTACCATCAAACAAAAGATTTAGCTACCAGATTGAAAACGTGACTATTCTAGGTCTAAAGTAGGATTAAATTAAATTAAAAAAGGTCTAAAATGAGACACTTGCTATAGTTGTTCTAAAACAGGACTAACTAAAGACAGAACTGAGCATTAAATTACTGTATTCAACAATATTTGAACTACAGAGGAATGCGCATACAACAAGTTTGAGAACCTGGCCAAGAGTATTTTAGAAACTACACTTCTCATCTTCTGACACAGAGAGAGTGCCAAATCCAACATTGGTTGTAGCTGGTATAAATATGATGCATTGTATGTTTACCTGAGCAGCCAGAACCATACGCTTTGACAAAACTACAAAGAGGCGTGGATCTGGAACCATATCCTATCTCCCTGACTGAGGGTGTGATTGACAGGTGGATTAACCAATAAGAGAGAGATTAGCATGCTTCGTTCACGTCAAAAACAAACATGGCTGCTTACATGTAAAAAAGTGGCATAAAGCAGCATAAAGGACTGAGGAACTGTGTGGATTTTTTCAGAATCAACAATCGAAGCACCAAACTATTATCTCAGGGAAAAGAAGTGATACATTTTGTTCGGGGACATGTGCTACAAATGATCGGCTGTGGTTGGATTGTCTCAAGTTTGGACAGAGGTTTGTCTCTCTCTGTGGTTCCAGTCCCAGTCCCTTTTGGATGTGAACAGAACGTAGGCAAACTGAATGTGGCAGTGTACGGATATGTTTGCAATGTGTGACTGATTTAGCTCAAAATGGCTGCCACGTGTGCGTCATCCTTGCTCTGCTTACACACGAGCCTCATCACCTCCAGTGTGAATGAGAAATGAACAATGCACTAAATTGCATTTGCACTGAAAAAAGGTACAATATAGATCAAAGCCATTCTACTTTCTATATACAAAAAGTAAAATGGCTTTTTCCGTTATGGGCACCATGTTAAGAACTTTTGAAAATCTAGGTTTTGAGTTGTTTATTGCTATGGTAATATATACAAAACCTGCAGTGTTCCACCTCTAAACATTCAAGTTTTCACACCAGGGCCCCCCATGTTATAGTGTTCCTAATAATCTGGCCACTACGTCACACACATGCAGCAGTTTGTTTGTTGGTTGTTATAAATGGCGGCGCTCACCTTGACGTTTCCTCCGATGAGGTCAGGCGGCTCTTCGTCTGTCTCCAAGGCGACGTTGATGGTGGCGAAGGGGCGACTGGCCATCTGCTGCATCTCCCTCAGCAGTTGCTAAGAAAAGAGGAAAGAAAATGTGAAGGTTAGAGATTAATAAACACATTGTCTACTATTCAAAAGAGTGTACACAATGAGCATGTGTAATTATATGGTATTTTAAAGGGTTTGTAAAGTCGCAGTGTAAACAATATGGAAAGACCTGAGAGGAGACAGACATTTTTCTTTTTTCGTAGTTCTTTTATAATATAAGGAGACAAAATTGCAGCACTGTAACCTAAATTATTGTGGATAGAGTTGGGCAATATGATAAAAAGAAATATTCACTTTGTTTCCTTGGGGATCAATTTGGTTGTTTTTATCGTTTATTTGATGGTTTCTTCCAAAAATCACATAAGAATGACTTTTGATGATAAGGTTCATGAACAAGAACGAGACAGACTTGAAAACTCAACTTGAACAAATGAAATGTTCTCATTCGAGTGCCATTTAACACTCAAAATGATCCAAACATACCAACAAAGTCTTAAAAACGTGAAAAACTGAACTCATTCATTTTGAAGCTGTTTTCTTACTTATTTAATGCATTCAGAGCATTCTAATTATTCACCGCAATCTGTAAGTCTATATAAGCATTTTTCACAACTTTCAGAGGCCAGATCAAAGTTTACTACCATAGCAAATCTAGTAATAACTAATGCTAATGGTGCACTTTCTGTTCCGCAATAAAAAAGCTCTATAATTACATGCAGAGAACAGACATTGGTCTCATTTTCACCATAAGAGCTGATTTTACAATATATCTGTTCTGGGGCAAAACATGAGAATGAAAAAAATCGTATACAGGACCTTTAAATATATAGAAGTCAAAAAAAGGATAACATATTTCCTCCCCTTCTCTTTTTTGTCCATAATTCAGTAGATTCTATCTCATGGACAATTTGACTGTTTCCATGTTTACCTCACTATGCATAAAAACACAAAATGAGCCAAAACTACTGCATTGTCAAAGACGCTGTGCTATTTTGAAAAGAGCCGTTTTCATTGAAGGAAAGTAATTTCTAAGCAAAGCAAAGTCTAAGTATTGTACACAACATAACCACCAACATTGCCTTATTATGCCGCATCTCTCCGCTTTTATGTTCCTATGACGATGTTTTCTCAAAAAGACATAATAACTTACTAAATATTCAAAGAAAACACCATGGCAACACGTATAAGGAATATTCATATAGTCGGCAAACAACTGCGAAGTCGATGATAACACTTTTGCACCCAGGGAAAGTGTTTGGTTTTGCTCTAGTCTTGAATTCATTTACACCTTTACAGCTCTCCCATCACATGCTCTCATTTTCCCTATAGAAACAAAACTCGTCAACATTTCTACAGCCAGTTCGTCTTTCACACATGCCTGCTATTTTAACCACTTTCAGAGCAGATCTCTCTATAGTTAAAGGGCCAAATTACGCTATTTTCTGATCTTCACCTTGGGAGTGTGATGTTAACTGCGGCACTGCTCTGTCTAAGGTTTGTCAGACTTTAATCCGAGTTTTAATTTAACACTATCTGATCACAGGCTCTGGAATATGTGCTGTTTAAATCCATTTTGTATCTTTTCCTGAGCTTTCATCTTAAAACTTCTTTTACTATGTTTACAAATACGTACACTGTGTCACCATGGTAACTGGTGAACGTTCCGCCAATACACCTACATGTAGAATACCCCCAGCATGACGTTATCACAAAGTATCAACAGGCGACAATTTGGCACTTTTTTTTTTTTTCAAATCAACTTTTACCACAGCATAATTCAGCTCTACAACAACAAACAGAAGACTTAAAAAAAAGAGAGTGACAAGAGCCATTAAATCAGAAAGGACAAAAGTCTAGCTTCATTACAATAAGTGACCTATGACTTTGTATAGTCGGCTTGGCGTAGCGACTCTGCAGTAAATAAGCAGCAGAAATGAGAAGACGCGTGATGATTGTGGAGATGCTGTTTAGTGGTGATTACGATTCCCACTGTCAAAGGCTTCACAGGGACCAGACGCCACTGAAATACTTTGTACCGGATGAGAGAGAGGTTTGTATACGCACAACACAACTGAACCAAGGTACAGTTGACCAAGGTCATTTAACAGTTAAAAAAAAAAAAAAAAAAAAAAAAGAAAAGACTGAAAAGCTCTGCTGAATAAAAAGTCTGATGTGTAAAGTGACTGATCAAAACTATAAAGCACACATATAGATAAAAGTCTGGATTTTAAACAGTATTTAGCAGCATTATTTTTTAAGAACTGTCTCTTGCCAAAAACTGAACTACTCTGTTACTATTACTAATGATTAAACTATTAGTAATGTCATTTTAAACCACTTTTTTTAAATTGTTAGTTGCATGATAGAATAGCTCTGATTAAACGTCCTATATTACGTAAAACTGACTCTTGTGAGCTTTAGATTAGAATGTTGTTTCCTCATCAAAAACATAACTGAAGTTTGTTTCATTCACACATGTTGAGTAACCGTTTATCATTAGTCTGTCTACATCTCCAAAGCTCAAAATGTTCTGTTCCACCTTTTGATGTCATCATTTGGTACTTTTCACGTTAACACTTATCTTTCACCTTTAGTTCAGTGGAGATGGGCAATTCCAGGGCTGAAATCATCCAAATGATTGTGGTGAAAGTGCATGGAGTTTAAAAACACAGTGGAGCACTTCCTGTATTACCACATGATATAACAACAAAGTGTTTTCAGTTTGAGAGAACATGTGTGAATGAAACAACACACAACTCCGGGTATGTCTGTGATAAGGAAACATAACATAGATCAGAAAATAGTGTAACAAGCACCCTTTAAAGTTCTAACATCAACAGTATCTGAGTTGTGACGAGGTGTGTGTACAGATCTGTATGCAGGTGACTAGTCTTTTCATAAGCGCTGCTCCATGAACAGCACAAAGCCACAGAATTGATTTAGTGGATAAGAAGCAGATGGGGAAGCATCTGAATGTAGCCGTAAACAAACTTTATGGATTCCCAGGGCGTCCTGTGAAAACAGAGGAGTCTCCAGTGGATCACAGGTAAAACCTTTGTCTAATCGCGCACTCATCTCCATATTTACAGTTCAGGGTATTGACGCTGTCTTACTGATAGTGACTGTGAATGTAAACAGATGTGGAGAGCTCGGGGCCTGAATTTTAATAGAGAACTCCAATTACACCATCTGTGAGAAAGTTTAGGAAGATTCCTTACCAGACTTTAGATCTTAAAGGTCCTATGCCTGAACCATGAGAGAGGAACATGGAACAGCTTGAACTTCTAATCCTGCCCTGTTTAGATGAAAGAGGGACAAACGACAAACTTCTATATGGTTTTCATCCAACCAAACGTCATTTATAAACAGAGCATGACTGATAGAATTCCTTCACTGAGGGTGATTTCCAGAACTAGAAGTGGAAAAGGTCAGGTACAGGTCCTTTAACATCATACTATTGTTAAAAGTGAACTTTGTAACTTTTCTGCTGGTCTCTGGAGATATTACTGCTTTGCCTGAAATGTTCCATAGTATGGCATTAAACTTATCCATCTTGTATTCATCATTATGGAAGTTATAAATTGCTCATAAATAGCTAATAACAATAACATCTCCACGGAGAAACGCATTTGACGAACCCTCCACCAGAAAAGTTGCACAGTGAACTTCAAGCTAACTTTCCTCTACTTATTTTTGTGCTTTCTACAGTAATAACCAAAGTTGTGTGTTTCCATGGTAACGTCAGTAGTACACGTTTGAGGCCTCTGCTGCTTTGTCTCTTCTCAAAGCATATTTTACCTGCCCACACATGGCAACACTCACTCTTACATCTGGCTGCAGCTGTTAGTTTAAGCAATTAATTTTATGAAATATTCAAATTGAGAGGATTACGCTCATCTCCACCCCCCAGCCCTCCTCGCCTACAGCACCATTAATTGATTTTTTGGCAGTCAGCAAGAAACCAAATAGGCTGTAAATACAACGTTTAAAATATTATCCTTCGACTTGTAACGTTGTTGTGCCAATGCAAAATTATTAAGAAAAACACTTAATTAAGAAAAAACAAAAGATAAAATTAACAGTAAGATTCCTCTGGCCACTCTGGCTAAAATGCAGAAGTACAACAGTCAAAAGGAGCACAGATTTAAAATGGGACCAGGACAAACCAAATCTCATTATATGGCAAGTATGTAGGCAAAAAAGTGCAGTAATGATTAGGGGTCAAGATTAAAGATGCACTGTGTAACTTTCCTAGAAGGGAGTGCGCCCCAAACTGAGATATTATTGCTTTGTCTGAAACGTTTCACAGTATTAAACTAATCTATGTTGCATTTATTCAATTACAGGTGTTTTACTGCTCAAAAATACTACAAACAAACTGACCTGTAACTTTGCCTGGAAGCACTGTGGGCTAGTTTCCATAGAAATACTTTAATGCTTTACTGTGGGACATTCTATACAAAGCAATAACATTTCCATGAAGACAAGCAGGTGGCAGAAAGTTACACAGTGCACTTTTAAACAAGACAATCAAAATCACAGCAGACAATACAGCATACATTATTCACAAATATCTGATTTACTGATCCGTGTATTTCCAGTTCAAAAAGTAAAGCTGAAGTAATCTGAGTTTAATGAGCGTGAGAAGTGTCCATTACAGACTGTGCTTTTCTAAGTGCACCTTTCACGTCTTATTGAGTGGTGCTAATTAAGAAATACATGATTGACACACGGTTTGTAATAACTAGTCTTTGTTGCCTTCAGAGAGAAGTTGTTCAAATTAAAAATAAGTTCTATTGATACTTTGCAGCTGTCATTCTCTGCATGTGTGATGCTAACTGAAGGTACTACTCTATCTGAAGCTCTGTTAGTCAAGTGTGTCACTTAAGACACTGGTTTATGAGAAATCGACACATGTACTGTCTGAATAATTCAGAAAACAGAATGGTTTTATTGTTGTTGTTGTTGATTATAGTGCCTATTGATTTATAGTGCCTCTTTGCTGTGGAAACGTCTGTGCTTCCGTTAGAAATCCATTATCATTATAAAACATCAGCTAATGTAAATGATAAAGCGGTCTCATTTATACATCGCTTTTCCACGTTCATGCATTCAGAACTCTTCACATCACGGAGCCACTCACCCATTCACAGACACATTCATACGTCAGCATACGCAGATGTGAGGACAGGGTTAAGTGTCTTGCCAACGACACAACCAAATCGCACGACCAACCTGTGGGCAAGTGAATCTGACGTGAAAATGACGTTTATGTCAAGAGTGGGATTTGAATCACCAGCCTTCTGATTCGAGGATGAACACTGAGCTAATGCCACATCTCTTGTTTATCAGCGTATTTTATTACAACTAATGATCCCAGGTTTAACAAAAAGGACTGTAAATTACTAATATTTAATCACCTTCTCATTTACAAGTACATGTTTTCTACCCAAATCTGTACGCTGTAAATATTGGGAGCGCATCCAAACTGAGAGTATGTCCAATTATGGCATTAGTGGACCGTGTGAGCCAAGATACCCACACAGGAGCATCCATGTCTGGGAGGAGGGGGTCTCATCAGCATTCGACAAAATATACAAACGCTAAAATTAATTTGAATTTCCTACAGCGGCGTTGGCATGAATAATGTGCCTCAAGGTTGAAGTTGGAGTGTTGAAGTATTTAAATGAATACACAAGGAGACACAAGCAATTAGAGCGGCGTCCTAAGCTGAGACGTCACTTACTGTTGCCATGACGAGGCTAAAGGTCACAGGTGAGTTTTCATAAATATTACATAAATATTTCAGAATAACACGACCTGGGCAATAGTGGAAAGTTATGCACCGAACACGTATAGTAGATTTTGCTCCAAGGAAAAGTAGAAGTCGTGGAATATTCCAAATCCACCATTTGGAAAGTATAGTCAGCGTGAATTCAGATACTATTAATGAGGGGGTATTATGCAAAGTCGACTTTTTGGTACTTTCAACCATATTATAACTTTCATCAAAAACATGCTTGAAGAGGTTTTAGAAGTCATCCATACATGTCTGAGTAATTTAGTGATCTCTCCAGACCCTACTCAAACCCTTCTTACAAGTTAGCAGTACAATTCTGTTCAGACCATTATTTCTATGTAATAATGATCTACAAATTGCTAACAGACAAAATCCTTTAAAACTGTCTTCATCCAGTGGTTACTTCTTGACCTCTTGAAAGTTTGGTCTTATTCGTATGATTGTAGAGCAAAAACTAAATATGTGAGTGGTCAATTAACATGGCTGGCACTGCTTAAAGAGATTTGAAAAGTCCCTATTCTCTGATTTATGTTATAATGTTGTTTTCTCATCACAAATATACCTGGAGTTGTGTTTTGTTTCATTCACACATGTCTGACACACAAATCTTCTATATTTAGGCTGTGTTCTTCTCTCAAATAGAAAACACTCCAAACGTGATGTCATGTGGTAATACAGGGAGTGTGCCACTGTGTTTTCAAAATGTGTATGCCTTCTCTAGAATTACTTGGATAATTTCAGCACTGGAATTGCCAATCACTACAGAACTAAAGGTAAAAGGAGCTGAAAACTATCACTACATGGCATCACAAGGTAGAACTTTGGAGTTTTGGAGATGTAGACAGACTAATAAAAAAAAGATTACTCATGTGTGAATGAAACGAAACACAACTTTAGGTAGGTTTTTGAGGAGGTAACAACATTAGAACATGGCTTAAGGTTCATAAGAGTACATTGAGCATAATATAGGACCTTTAAATAACCCGTTTGACAATTATGAAAATGTGAAATTATATTTAATCGCCAACAGCAGAATGGATCAACTATTTATACATAGGAACATGTGAACAGACCGACACGACATGCTTGGACTTAATATATGGACGCTTCTATTTAAAAATCCTGTTTACCAGAGCCCTCAATCATCATTTAGCTTGAGTAAAAGAAAAAACATATAGCAACAAACGTGTAGATGAAGAAGAGGAGGAGGAGGAAAGAGCAAAATTCTTCTTTAGGCAGCCGTGCGGTGGAGGCACAGGCTGTGAATACTGAGCAGTTAAAATGCTTTGATTCGTCGCTATAAGAGTATATAAGTTTGGTCCCAGTTTAGGCCCCATTCATCTTGTGTCTATTTGTGTTCACTGTGCTGTGGCTCCACTGTACGCCCCAGTCCAACCACAATCAATACCTCATCACAGCTGCTCAAAGGCACAGGAAAAGACGCAGGGAACTAAAGGCAGCATTACAATATTTTTAAACCCAATGGAAAAAGGTTTAGAAGGGTTTTGTTTAGAGTAGAGATAAACACAGATAGAAAACCTCTTCATTTATTTGGTCTTAGAGTACGATTTTGTTATTTTTGTTCATTTGGCTGTCTGTTAGGGATAGAGCGTATAACACCAAAAAGGCAGGTGTAAAAATTATAGATTATTGCATATGTTTATGGTTTAGTCGTTCTGTAGTGTAGACCTGTTCAGGACCATATACTCATGGTATTGTCCCGCTTTTATCATGGTTCAGTTCAGGTTTAGTCGAGATCTTTAGTTCAGGTTTAGTTGAGATCTTCAGTCCAGGTTTAGTCGAGATCTTCAGTCCAGGTTTAGTTCAGGTTTAGTCTAGGTTCGGCACAGGAGATCCAGGTTTTAGTCTAGGTTTTAGTCCAGGTTTACTCCAGGTTTTCACCCAGGTTTTCGTCCAGGTTTAGTCAAGGTTTTTTGTCCAGGTTCAGTCAAGATTTTTAGTCCAGGTTCAGTCCTGGTCTGGTCCAGATTTAGTTGCAATTTCTAGTACAGGTTCAGTCCAGGTTCATGTTTAGAAACGCATTTCATGTTTTTTAAGGCATTTCATCACCTTCCATTTAACTGACGGACCTTAGACTCTTATTCTTGTTTATAATCCAATGACCACTTGAAGCCAAACATTAAAAAAAAAAACCCTAACATTTAAATTATATTTCTGAGCAGATTATGTTGCTTGTAAACTAGCAGCCCACACAGAAGACTTCTAAAAAAATACTGTTTCCAAAGGCTCTGATTTAGCAGGGAGCATTTAAGGAACACTTGTGATGAAATGAACTCAAGTGAGGCATACACAAACACACAGGGAGCCTGAAATAAAGCAATTACGCTGTGATTGTGCGAGAAGGCTTTGGCTCCATCTTGCTGCAAAGAATTCTGGGTAGTTTGGCTGTGCGTCGCCGTGTTGATGTTGAAAGCATCATTTGAACTGCAGCATCAAGAGTCCCAAATGCCTGTGCACTTTGTTGTGTCTGGATGAAAACAGAGGGAGTACACAGGAAGTCACCTCAAAACAGGGTCCCGACATCAAGGAAACCGAGTGAAGACTTGAAATGGGGTGTGTAGGTTTGCCAACAGGGTTTCCGGGGCACAGGCGCAGGGGCAAAGTTTGTCTGGAGTGGTCCTGTCACTTGTAACGATGTTGAACTTTGTAAGACAGAGTTCACTGATTGATGAAGTTGCATATTTGGATCAATAAGTACAAAAAACAATGATTCAAAGCAGTTCAGGGAATAATGCAAAAATGTCTTCTAGTTGAGATTTTTAAAGCATAGACTCAAGTGACATTTAAAGGTCCCATAGTACACTATTCTCTGATTATATGATTATATTATGTCGTTTCCTCATCACAAACATACCTGGAGTTGCATATTTAGGCTGAATTCTTCTCTCAAACAGAATACACTCTGTTCCACCTCGTGATGTCATGGGGTAATACAGGTAATACACAGTGCTACACTGTGTTTTTGAACTCCATACACTCTCACTGGAATCACTGTGATCATTTCAGGCCAGGAATTGCCGATCTCTGCTGAACAAATGGTAAAAGGTAGATGTTCACTTGACTACATGACATCACAAGGTGGTACATAGGATTTTGAGTTTTGGAGATGTAGACAGACTAATAATCCAGGATTACTCAAACATGTGTGAATGAAACTAAACACAACTTCAGGTATGTGTCTGATGAAGTAACAATATTATAACATGGCTTAAAGCTCACATGAGTCTGTGTTGTGTAATAAAGGACCTTTAATGTAAGATGTAATGAATATTCAGTTGGCTACAAACTTTGGTATTGACTGCAGTGAGAAACAAATGTGAGAAAGTTTATAATGCAATACCAATCGATGTCTACATTGTTTAGTGCTCTTGTAACTTTCACGGGCAAGCAATTAATCTAGTTTTAATCGAATCACAATCTAATTGCTTCAACTGTCACTGTTCAACTGGTTCTTTTTAACTGACAGGTCTGCAGCCAGTCCTGCAGCAGTATGCCAGAAACATGTTGAAGAAGAGTTCTGAAGAATAATTGGGATTTTTTTTTTATTAAAAGGTGCACTGCGCAACTTTTTCTGGTGGAGGGTATGCCGCCTGCTTGTCTCCATTATTGCTTGGCCTGGAATGTTCCATGATATGACATTAAACATCAACATTGAGTAATTCCTTTTGTGAACAGGGACGACTCTCCACAGATCTGAATTGTAATGTAGCATAGTGCTGTAACCTGCTTGTCTCCCTTGTGATAGATAAGTTTAATCTATACTGTGGAACATTCTAGACAAAGCAATCACATTTCCATGGAGACAGGCTGGTAGTGAACTCTCCAGTACTGCACCTTAAAATGGTACTGAAGAAGCATCTTTATGAGTCTAATTGTTAAAAGCCATATTTATTTTTCAAAAATAAATCTGAATCAACAATGGAGATCAGTATTTTAGTCATATGGGGCAACCCTAATATCAGTATGTGTGATTGTTAACCTCCAAGTTACCTTGGCCTTTCTCAAATGATTCTTCATCTTAAACCTGCTTCTAAACACAGTATCCTAAAGCTTACACCTGGCGACACTCCAATCTGTATCCGCTCTGGTCAAATTCAATATTTAAACAAGCCCACAGCAGCCCGGCCGTGACACCGTCTGCATGAATATTACTCCTGTTTAATTTCAGTCAACACTTGGCTTTGCAGCATCTTTTACTCCTCATGGCTGCAGGGCTCGGTTTAAATACACCGCTGCACTAATTCATCGACGTGTTTTTAGCTCGAGCGGAGGCATTTTAATGTTTGTTTTGAACACTTTCTCATTTTGGCAAAATCCACCGTGAAATGTTGCCAGATTTTCCCATAAACATTTGATCTTCAGAAAATTTAATTTATGTGTGACAGCGAGATAACACGTCGCCTCCGAATAAAATGTTGGTTTGAGTTGAGAAGTAAAACACATATGTCACTATTACGACTGTTTTTCACTTCACGAGTTATTTACGCAACTTCAAGGCAACTCACCATACAGCGTAAGAATATCCGAGTTGTTTTCTATTGATACTTTGCAGGGACACTGGGGGTGTTCTACATGTGTGTGTACTGGCGGAATGTTCACCGGTTACCATGGAGACACAATGCACACAAGAAACTCAAGAAAAAATACAGAATGGATTAAACAAAACATTTTCAGGATTCTGATCAATATGAGCGTTCATGATCCTATTTAGGAGTTTGATTTTCAACAAAAAGGTGAGAGTGACTAACTGAAAAACTGTTGGCTAATGCTAGCTAGCGTCTAACTGTAATTGTATGACTTGTTTAAGAGCACAAATCATCTCATCTGTTGTAGTTCCAACTAAATCCGTTCTTTCAGGTCAGATTGTGTTAAAATAAAGAGCAGACTAAAGTCTAACAAAGCCTCAGACAGAGCAGAGCCTACAGTTAGCATCACACCCCCAAGGAATGTTGATGACATCAGCTGCAAAGTATCAATTAAAACATACTGAAAAACTATTTATTATATAGAATCACAAAGAACTAAAAGCAACATTTCCTCTCCAAACAGCAACTCAAATTACAAAGCAGATTGTTGCATGAGGAAAATGTGTGAACTAAACAACCAAGAAATTAGTGCTACGAAAAAAGTACACAGTATGGCATTAAACGTATTAAACTAACCATCTCCATGGAGACAAGTGTTTGTGACGCCACCAGACCAAGTAACAGGTCAGATCTGTGGAGAGAAATCCCAGCTCTAGCATAAAAACACCTGTAATTAAATACAAGATAGTTACGTTGAAGACTATACTGTGGAAAACGCCAGGATATGCAATAATATCTCCATGGAGACAAGAGGGCATAAAAGTTAGAGCGCACATTTAATATTTTCTGTGGTGAAATCACACAGGAATATTATGGTATTTTACAAAACCCAAAATTCATGCTCCAAAATGAAACCAAAAGCACAGATTATTGAACACTTTGGAACCATTTGTACAAAGGCCTGATCTTTTTTTAACTGTACAAGCTAATTATTTAAACCCAAATTTCAGCGGGAGCTCCATCCTAAACAGGGTCAGACATGGAGCAGTCGATTTGGGACAGATAAAGCTGGCTGGTACATATTCAACACCGGCACGGATCCAGGCTCTAATTATATGCACCATCTCAGTGGGGTTAAGATTAGCGAGGTTTAGAAATGTCTTGGGAATCGTGAGACAAAAAACAGCATGTATTTTTGCACTGTACACTGAGAAAGACCAGGAACAGCACTGCAGCAAAAAAATGTGGAAATCCTCTGAAAATCTGATGTCTCCAGCTCCCGGGAGGACTCTCATTCAAGCTTCACAAACACAGCCGTATTATTAGTATTCTCCATTTGTGTACCTGCTTGTGCTAGCCATTTATTATTTGCATGTTGTTTATTTCCTTTCAAAACTAAAGCTAATATTTGCAGAGACAGAGGCGCCGCGGGCAGGATCGTGTCTTACAGAGGGATCCAACTGTCAGCCAGGCAGTTTATTTTTCATTCTGTTTTGATGAATTTACTTCTCGAAGGACTCAGAGTCAGCAGTTAGCACGCATAGATCGGCCGTTTCATTATAACCACTTGATTAACATGTGACTATTTAATGAAAGCTTTTTGGTAGGAAGCTCTAGTTTTGGAGATATGATACAGCCATCAACATTTTGTCTAACTTGTTAAATTTACTCCAGTCTTTAAAATACCTGGAGTTATGTTTTATTTCATTCACACATATTTAACACACAAATCCTGCATATTTAGGCTGACTTCTTCTAACACTCTGTTCCAGCATGTGCTAATACAGGAAGTGTTCCACTGTGTTTTTAAACCCCATAAACCTTCACTGGAAACATTTGGATAATTTCAGCCCTGAAATTGCCACTCTCTACTGAAGAAAAAGTAAAAGGTTATGTTGAAAACTACTCCTTCATGACATCACAAGGTGGAACAGAGAATTTTGAGTTTGGAGATTTAGACAAACTAATAATAAAGGGTTACTGAATGAAATGAAACAAAACACAACTACAGGTATGTTTTTAATAAGGTGACATTATAACATGGCTAAAAGCTCACAAGGGTAAATTTTGCATAATATAGAGCCTTTAAACCTAATATTTTCTGCCTTTAATAATATTTTTCTGCCTTTAATGTTTTTTAATATGATTTACCAACTAACAGATGACAACCGTTTTTATTTTTAACACCACACAAGAGTTGCACTTTTTCTTGACTAACAAATTTTAACTTCGTATTGGGCAGCAAGTAAACATTTCATACTCAGTTTACACTTTGTAACAGGTGGCAACTTAAAGGTGAATTATGTAACTTTTCCATGGTGTTATTGGTTTGCCTGAGGTCCTACTTTAAGATAATCTTTTTTATTCACTTAACCTGTGGTGATAATGTGATGTAATGATCGGTGTTTGTGGGCCCAGGTGAGCTCTTCTTGTTCAGAGACGGAGAGCTGGAGTTTGTGGTGGAGGCTGTGACCTTGACAGGAGGCTGCAGGTCGGCGCCCCCTCCTGGTGTGACGTGTGGAGCAGGATTGATCACCTCAGAAACAGCCTTTTGTTCAGCGCGGCGTGGAGCAGCCAGCACTGACCCCACGAGAGACGAGGTGGAAGAGCGCTCCCTCAGAATTTTAAAGCTATGCTCCAGGTAATTTACGCAGGGCCTGCAGTGCTTTAAAGGTGTTGTTTCCATGGAGATATGGAGATTGCTTTCTCTGGAAGGTACCACAGTATGGCATTAAACTTGCTTATTATGTAACTATAGGTGTTTTTTACAATAAAACAATACCTGGAAAAACATGCATTCTCCTGTAAGCGGGCCTCTACAAATTAGACCTGTAAATTGTTTCCATGGAAATAGACAAGATCCAGGCAACAACACCTCCATATTGGCAGACCCTCCACCTGGAAAGTTACACAGTTCACCTTTAAGGATAAACTGCACTACTGCTGACAGTAGTAGTGCATTTAATTCATTTAATTCTTGCAACAAACAAGAATTAAATGATCAAAAATGGTACTGTACCAAAAATAGAGAATCAATACTACATCCGAAACTGAATTACTCATTCATCAAGGAAATTATTTTTGTTATAAACATGTAGCTAAATAGTATAAAAATAAACATTTCTAGTGGAGGGTCCATCACCTGTTTGTCTCCATGGAAATGGTATTTGCTTTGTCTAGAATGTTCCACAGTACAGATTAAATCGATCTATCATAAGGGAGACAAGCAGGTTACAGCACGACGCTACATTACAATTCAGATCTGTGGAGAGTCTCCCCTATTCACAGAACAAAATATTGTATTTTTAAGCAACAGACACGCCCGTAATGAATAAATGCTAGATGGATATGTTTAATGTCATACCATGGAACATTCCTGGGAAAACAATAACATCTCGATGGACACAAGAAATTGACAAACCCTCCACCAGAAAAGTTACAGAATGCACCTTTAAGTTAAGAAAACGCATATTAACTCGTGTCAGTATCGCCGTAAACATTAAATACAATAAATATCTTTTGTCAACTAAGCCCATGTGAAAATAAAACATTTTTGTTACATATTATAACTTATCTTATAATCCTCGAACATCTACTTATGTACAATTTTACAAAAGAGTGATATAAAAGTACTAACAAAATCTAATCAAACAGTCCAAATACAATAGCTCCGTCTACTGCCACCACCAACGCCGATTACTTCCAGCTAATGACTCCAGTGTCACTAAATAGTTTGAAGTTTGAATTTTTAACAAGATCCATTTCAGCAGGTTTGACAACTAAATACAATAATTCCAACTGTCAGATTTTGACAATGCCTTAAGAGTGTTTTAAAATTTTCCTCTTGCTGCACCAAGGTCCCCTTCAGGTCTGTCAAGAATCTGAATATTCTGCTGTGAATACATTAGTAGTACTGGCCCAGAGCTGCATTGATCTGATCTGTTCTCAAAGTTGTTTTGTCTCTTATCCAAACCACCAAATGACCAAATTATCTCATGATTTCAGTGAATTTAGTTTAGCCGATTAATCAGTCTATAGGACCTTATTTAAAGGGCCCATATTACACTATTTTTTGATCTATGTCAAAATGTTCTTTCCTCATCTTCAAGTTTAATACACAAACCTTGCATATTTATTCTCTTAAACAGAAAACACTCTGTTCCACCTTGTGATGTCATGTGGTAATACAGTGCTCCACTGTGTTTTTAAACTTTAACATACACCTTCATTAGAATAATTTGGATAATTTCAACCCTGGAACTGCCAATTGCTACTGAAAAAAAGGTAAAAGATAGTTGTTAACTTGAAAACTACAGCTTCATGACATCACAAGGTGGAACAGAGCATTTTGAGCTTAGGAGGTGTAAGGTGCAACAAAGGATTACTCAAACATGTGTGAATGAAACAAAACAGAACTCCAGGTATGTTTTTGAGGAGGTAACATCATTATAACATGATTTAAAGCTCACAAGAGTTAATTTTGTGTAGTATAGGACTTTTAGTTAAATAACATTTATATGAGTTGGCAAATCAAAAAAGGGTTTAAATAAACCACTGCAGTCCCACATAGTCAACTAATCAATGCACAGAGCAGGCCTTTAGTTAAATCAATTTATTTAGTGGATTACAGCCCTACAGTGAATATTAAAGGTTATGTTAATAGTGTTTGATACATCCACTTTGAAGATTAAACATCACATTTAAAGATGCACTGTTGGGCACCCATCACCTGCTTGTCTCTATGGAGATGCCATTGCTCTGCCTGGAATGTTCCATAGTATGACATTAAATAGCTCTACTTTACATTTATTAAATTACAGCTCAGAAATACCTAGAAAAACAGACATTCAGACTGTGAGAGCCTCTCCACAGATCTGACCTGTAACTTGGTCTGGTTTGGTCTCCATGAAGATAGAAAGGTTTAATAGCATACTGTAAAATATTCCAGACAAAGTAATAACATCTCCATGGAGAAAAGCATTTGATGGACCCTCCACTGGAAAAGTTAGACAATGCACCTTTAAATTGTCTACATCTATCTAGGTTGTGTGATGACAGAACCAGTTGCACAGTCTAAAGAGGATGCAACTACTCCCCAAGTATAACTTCAACTAAACAGAATCAGGCTTCCACTTTTCATAGTTTATAAAGTAGGTTCCATATCAAATCATTTTCATGTTCAAACAGCCTGGACCTGCCCTGGTTTTGAACATCTCAGGCTGTATTTGAGCTGAAGCTTTTGGCGTTTTCTCTTTGGATAAACGCGATGTTTGTCTGGGATCAGTCAGTTGTTCCTCTCAATTGTCTAGCTGTAGTTACATCCCACCACCAGCGGAGAGGACAAATGGGGGGGGGTTCACTTTATCTTACCCACCGCTGAGTGTCATTACTGGGGTGTGTCCCAGCTGGAGGGCCTGGAGATGGATGTCTGAAGGTGACTGGCTAACACAATCTTCTCAACTCAAAATCATTCCTCGCACTTACATCTACCCCAATGCCGCACTTGATGGAACAGCAGCCACAGACCATTCTGTATAAACTCCCATGATGCTTTGTGTTTAACTTGGATGCACAAGAATTAAACCATAGTGCTCTAAGCGTGTCAGTGCTAATATAATGTATCCATATATTAATCATCTTACAGTTAGGTGTGAATGTTGTTTTGAAGATTTGCACTGAATTACAACAATGGAACTAAAAATGCTGAAAAGAGACAATAAAAAATAAAAATTGAATACATGTATTTTGGAATCTTTTAAACAAAGGTTTAAAGTGGTATTTCTGCACGCTTGTGGGTAATTTTTGGAATTCTTTTCACATTTGTGAAAGTACGTTGCACATTGGGCCTCATTCATGAATCTTTCTTTTAAAAAAGGTTCGTAACTTCCACGTTAAGAAGATGCTGAGAGAACTCTGTGCGAGATTCACAAATCGCTCTTAATCAGCCACATTCCTTCTTAAGTGACAGTTGCACTTAATTCACCAACACCCATCTACAAACACGTCCACACTCATTTACATTTCATTTACATAAAAAATTAATATGTATTTGGTTAGAAACGCCCTCTGACCTTCCATATATGGCCAATATGGGTTTGGCAGTATGATGTGTGAAAGCGCGAGGGAGAGAGTGATGAGGAAGTCAGGTGGAGCGTGTCTACAGGCTACGGCTGTTTTACAGCTTCAGCGGCGATTTCAAATGTCCAAACTCACATGAACACACTCAGAGAGGGAATATTTAAGTCACAAACTTATTGAAATAATAATCTTATTGTATTTATCGCACTGTTTAAGAAATAATTTAAGAAAATATATAACTTATAAACATGGAGGGATTAGAATTTTTGGTTGCATTATCACAGTAATAATATTCTAAAACAATAGAATTTTTGTTGTTATGAGTGCTCCTGACTGTTCATAGGATTTTCAGCAAGTATGAATGCCAAAAATGGGCTGGGAATCACAGGGTCCCTCACGATCTGATACAATACATGACACATGGTTCACAATATGATAATTTCACAATATGGCGATACTTCATATATTGCACATGATACTCTGTGATATACTACTGCTTTTTAAGAACCAAATACATTTTAGCAACAATATTTCTTTGTTAAACCACTACTTGTGCAAAGTTTCCTTCCATTAAACAAGCTACAAAATTTTAGTGCAGTCACAAAAATATTGCTAAAATATACCAAAAAATACTCTTGGCGATATATAGATACAGCAGCCCACGATAAGAACACTGCATCACCACATTTAGTATCACAATATATCGATATTTTGATATTTTTGCACATCTAATGGAAAAAGCACCCAGCACTACAATCTCACCCAGTACAGAATTTTTCCTATTGTGAGACTGTGGTCTGATTTATTTCATTTTTTTGTAACTTTGAAGTACTGATTCACCATTTTAATATGTATTGAATATAAAATCCTCCCACTGAATATATTCATTACATCAGCCAAGAGACCACAGTGGAGGCTTTGATCACAATCTGTCTTGGCAGGCTATAAAAAAACGTAATACTAATATAGATAGTTAGCTTGCCATAACATCCCATATGCTAAAACACAGACTTGTACCTGCTTCATTACGACTGCTTTATCGGGTCATAAATTATCCAGATCAAATATTATTCCATTTCCTTTCCCATTAAGAGCTATTAAATCTGTCTCATTTATTTCTCATTTGCCAGCCATTAGAGTACGCCATGTAGTGCTGGGATGATATGTGCATGTATTAACAGCTCTATAATGTGTGAACGGGTTGTAAAATCTATACGACCAACAGTGACTCAAGCTGTAGACACTTTTCAATATTTGATCTGCTCTTGGGTTTGTCACTGAATCTCACAGCAAGAAAGCAACGCTATGGAATCTAGTTGATAATCCTTATTCGTGAATTTCACTATCCTGTTATTGATACTTTGCAGCTGATGCCATCAACAACTGCAAAAGGTGAGCTCACCTGTTGTAGTTCCAGTTTGTGCTGTTAAACAAGTCCCTCTCAGATAACATTACAGTCACAAGATGGCAAAAATTAGCCAACAGTTTTCAGTTAGTCGCTCTCACCTTTTTCTGTTAAAAATCAAACACCTAAACAGGCCCTTGAACGCTGAGGCTCCAGAAAATGTGCTGTTTAAATCCATTTTGCATTTTTTTCTTGAGTTTTCAGACAACTTTAAAACTTATTTGGCAGTGTTTGCCAATGTGTGCAATGTGTCTCCATGGTAATTGGTGAACATTCCGCCAATACACGTACATGTAGTACACCCCCAGCGTCATTTCAAAGTATCAATATACAACATTTTGTGGACTGTTTCCCATTTAAACGATACTATTTTTATACTACTTTGTTTTAAATTGCAAATCGCTATGGCAACAGTCCCACTTTTCATCATTCTGAAACCCTTGGATATACTTGATGCTGCTTTGGCTGGTGGGTTCAGCTGGTACCACTTTGCAGTAGCAGTGAGTAAAATTGCCCTCAAAAACCTGGGCAATGTGGGTGGCAGAGTGGTTATACAATTGTCTTTCAGCATGGAGGTTGCGGGTTTAATTCTCATGCTGGTCGCTTTCAAAAAGACAGGGGGTAAGGACTATTGGAGATTTCGATCCCTGAATACTACAGGTTTAGAAAATGTATGTACTTTGAAACCCACATAACAAACAGAAATAAACTGGACGCCTGTTATTTCATAAATATCAACAACAAGATAAACAACTTACAACACCCAATCATGTCCAGTTTTCCATTAGCATTCCCAAAACACTGAGTCACAGCCAGAGCATTTTGTTTCCTCTGAGTTCAGGCAGGCCCTAACAGATTCATCATGTGAATACTGCGCTGAATTTCTGGGGCCCTCAAACTCCCCAGAAAGTGGTGAAGCGTTATGTTCAAGAGCAGATTCTGAGCATGGGAGAAGAAGAGGCCAATGGGGAGTACAGCTCTGCACTTTACTGCAGCACAAGCAAAAAAGACTTTTCCAACATTCAAGTGACAATTTAGAAAGAACGACAAAATGGTGTCCATGACGACAGAGGAGGGTGTGTGATAAAAATAAAAAACAAGCAAGCTGTAACAGTGACTGGTCATGTTGTGTTGAGGGATAACCAAAAGGCTCATCTGCTTGTAAACGTATAAAAACTGAATGCATGCTATTTTTTAGATTTATTCACTTAAAGGTGGACTATGTAACTTTTCTGGGGGTAGATCTGCACCCTGCTTGTCTCCATGAAACCTTCCTGTTAGAAGCGGGGTCACATCTCCATAGATCTGAACTGTAAGCTTAGTGGTAGCTTCTGGTTGTCACTTTGAATAGAGGTTTAATGCCATACTGTGGAGCATTCCAACATCTCCATAGAGAAAAGCATGGCAGATGCTCCAACAGAAAAGTTAGATTGCACCTATAACGAAGACAAACATTATTGACCCACAAGGAAAATTATTTGGACACACACAATATAACTTGACATTGTATGAGATTTTTTTGTAATGGACTGCAGATAAATCCATAAAGTATTTTTTTTCTTGAAACTCATAAGACACACATTTCCAACTGCACCCATATTTATTTTTATTATTATTATTATTATTATTTTGTTTTTTTTGTTGCAATGTTGCTGTTGAAAGCTCTATGCTCACTTTACACTTACATATATTAGCCTCAGAGCTCTTGCTGTCGTCTCCCAGACTGATCCAAAATCAGTCCACACCTGACCGTCTCCTCCATCAAGTGTCCATTACTTACAGTCTCACACACGCTTCATACTCAGCAGATGGGATTATGTGAGGATCCAGTGGAGTGGGAGAGACTGGCAGTGCTATTCTCTGAACCGGCAAAGACACAATGAACATGTCAAGAAACCACATCAGATTAGTCCCAGAACTACCCCGTACAGAGATAAGGACTCTACCTACCCCCACCAACAAGGTCTCACAAGCAGATGGCTCGGCGTGAATGGGGTCCACACATGAGTAGGAAACAAAGGTGGAAAACAATACTGCACCTTCCGTCTGTTCAGATATTTCACTCTGATCATGTTGGAGTAATACATTATAATTTAGTGGGATACAACTATTGGAGCTCTATTTCCAGTGGAGAACACAGGCTTTGAATGTGCCTCATAAAGAAGCTTCATTATCAGGGCCGGGGAGTGACTAATTTAACATGTGGCAAAGCTAAAAATGGCAAAAGCACTGGGCAAACAAACAATGCAGACTATAAATGGACAAAGTGTGAATGGGATAAAAACAAAAGGATTATGTTGACATGTTTAGGCAGATATAATTAAGGATCCGAAAGCCCTCGTGATCCTTCTTTTTTGACAGGCCTGGGACACTGCTCTATTCTGTCGATTCCCATCTCCATTTTCATGTTCCAGCCCCACCAGGATGAGCCAGTTTGGGTGGGAATGTTTGTGATTGTGAGTTTTCAATGTGCATGGAAATGAAATTAGTAATTAAAAGAATTTAAATGCTTAATTTATGTATAAAGGAACATATAGCAGTTTTGCACAAGGTAAATGCATCAGGGTCTTTTGGCAATTATTACAGGTGGAAGATTTAAATAGAAAAATGTATGTATGGAAAATATTGTGGATTAATACATTTGCGATTGTGATAATGCAAAAACAGATGTTCATTTTTGTCAAATCACCCATACCAACTATATTAAATAGTTTTTGTCAAGAACTTTTTTTGACAGAAACACCGCATTTCACTTTTAGAACTATTTTCAAAACAATTTTAATGATTACTTTTTAAATGGAGTCTGAAGGTATTTTGTTCATTACTTACAGTATGTCTCTCCAAATCTATTGATACAAAGATCTTGAAAATCTTGTACCACCGAGCTCAAACATATTTAAATCCAACAGCATTAGTTTCATTGAGACCTGTGAGCCACATCTTTAACCGTTACTGCTGTGGACAATTCCATGTTTTTGATGGTAAAACTATCCTTGGTACTGACCATTGACAGAATAGACTGGTCATTTCTCAAGATGTTGTCGCCTATTACATAAATGTCTTTTTAAGTAAATTTCTTAGGCCTTCATTTAAGCAAGCATTTCATCGTTAATGGCATCATTTAACCTATTAATTAAGCTTCTTACTTCATTTGACAGTAAAATCCTCTGTTGGCAACTTGTAATTATGTCATTGCTTTTCATTTCATCCATCTTGATTAGGGGTGGGCAATACTGACAAAACTGTATAGCATGATTTTATTTTACTTTTTCTTCTTGATAACAGTGTTTTAACATGGTATCAGAAACCTGCCTAAATATGCATAAAGAGCCTTGTCTCTATCGGTGTGGACTATGAGTGTTTCTCATGTCTAAAGTGATCTGGACTGCACTGTTTGAAGGGGGCAGGACTGGATACACCCCTACCAGTCATTACAGGACCAACAGCACCCCAGTAATGGTACGTGTGCCATTTGCATAGCATTTCTCATGAACGATCATCAGTAAGAGGCAAAAAACAATAATAATAATTTCTCACCAAATGCTGACTTGATTTTGTTATAAATGGCTGTATTTCCAGTGATGTGAACAATATGCTTCTCAAAACAAACCTCACCAGCTGTGTCCTGTTTATCAATGCACAGTACTTACATAAAGAAAGGTTAAAACACGGCCAAGGCAGCCCCAAGCAAACCATGCCAATGGAAAAGAGCCTTATATGTCTTGGTTGAGGTTCAAGTATCACACAAAACATGAATCTACCATCAAATTAACCACATAACAGAAGAAGTATCACTTTATACCCTTGTTTGGAAGATTACACTACATGTTTATATTAATTTTCATTTTTGACTTTTATTATAACATCATTCATTTTAATTCATTTTATACACAATATACTCGATATTATCATCTTGCAGATCTCTAGAACAATTGTGATACTGTCCATTTATTGATACACCTTCCCCCTCAAATCTAGATTCTGTGTATATATAACTTAAACAGTCCCAGGGCAGTGTTTTGTAAACATATAGTTGTGAAGAAAGGGTTTGCTCTGGAGCTGTGGTGGCAGTGGGGATGATGTGCTCGTTTAGTGGAGTGTGGAGAGTACAGTAAGGCTCATTAGACATGCCTTGATAAAGCAGCATTAGCGACGTGACAGCCATGCAAATGAGTGCACTTTGAAAGTGACTGCAGGCTCTCGCTGTGGGCTTCTCTCATTGTGTTTTGAGGCAGAGGTGGACAAGGGCCCCGCCGTGTGCCCTTGAGGTGGACTGAAGCATGCGCCGCTTTCACTAAGAATAATAGTGCCCTTCAAACAGGCTGAGAGGCCATGGGTTTGGTTCTGGATCAGCAGTGCAGTGCAGTGTGGTACCAGTGCACTATGAAATATAAGGTATTCGGACATGTTTTCAGTCACTCCATGAAACTGTACAAATGCAACTTCATGACACATTATTATTATACATTTACTATATTTAATATAATCTACTCAGTGAATGGGAAGGCTTTTTTTTCCTTTTTTGTATTTTTATGTCTTCAACTTTCACATTAAGAGTTCAACAGCAAAAACAGATATCTGTTTTTTAAATTTGTTTTTCTTTTTGTTGCCATCTTCTACAGATATTAGCAATGGCAAATAGCCTCTGTTTGCTGCAAATTATGTTGAACTACTATTCTGACATCCTTCTAGAAAGTCAGTGTGAGTAAATGTGAATGAGGACAAATGGTCCAGTTGTCTCTCCCCGTGTGCATCGCTTGAAAATTACACAGGCTGCGTTCCTTCTTTGCACTGATGTTAGCGGATCACATCATATTAACAAGCAAGAGCCAAGACAGCTGTATAAAGCAGACCCAAAGCAAGGACGGAAAGGTCAACTAATACAACCGTTTCTGTGGTATTATTAAAACAAGATGTAATGAGTAGGATTTAGAAGGGTGATAATACAGAAAGTCATTGGTAAAGTAAATAATTCATGATTTTCAGCTTCCTGTTATGGAGCAATTGAGGATATAGTTGATCATTTAAAACATGTAGCATTTTGTTTTCAATTATTAATTGCTATGGCAACTTTTGTAAGTTTTTAAGATTTTGAAAGTACAGGCTTAATAAGTTATTACATAGAAACAGAACTTTCTAATACTGGATGAACTAAAGCAGTCTCTGTATCATTTGGACAGATTCAGGTTGGATGAGAAAGAATTATGAGATATTTAGTGAAGGTTGAACAAGGAGCAGTGGCAGCAGTCAGGGTCACTGTGGAGCAGAGAAGGTCAAAGGTCACAGGGGTCAAAGGTGATGCAGTTTTTCACCTGTCAGAGGAGGAGAGGGTATAGAGCAGGACAGGGCAGAGCAGATGAGGATACAGACTTCTGACTAAACTCAAGGGTCAGCACTTTGTGTAGGCCAAGGCACAAGGACACACATGTGACCTGTTTAAAAATACTCACTGCTCAAAAGCATCTTTTTGTTACATGGAGTGAGAGTGGCACAGTTTTCAGTCAACAACCAGAGGGCAGCTGGTTCAAACCTCATCTGAACCCACACCGTTACGTTAGAGCGAGACACTTCAGCCATCTTGCCTACTACTTAGTACTACTTGCTTACATACCTACTCAGTTACTCCTCCTTCAGAGCGCTATCACAACACAGTCCGCATGTATCCCGCTAATTAAACTACCGCAGCAGGTTTGTCAAGTTGTTGAGTATAGTTTTGTAACATGCTTCTGTATATTTAAGGAAAACTGCCATATTGGAGCATGGATGATGTAGGTGTGTGGGCTGAGCATTGCACAGAATCTCATAGCTAAAGGTGGGGAGTGTTTGAATGGGGCCTGGTAGAGATCTCTAAATTACAGAAACATGCATGGAATACATCTAAAAGCTCTTCAGGCATGAACAATATGGTAGGAAAAAAAAAGTTATTTTGCATAATACCCCCTCTTGAAGTTACATCCCTTATTGGTTGTGCATTACAAATTGTATTAACAGCTTCCTACTGCTATTAAGAGCTCAGATATATGATAAATATATATGTCTGTATGGGGGTGTTGGCATGAGTTTAAAAGATCCATCAAAAGCCACATCTTCACTTCATTGTTGTGAGTGAAGAGCGACCTGAAGTCAACAAACACAATTCCAGCAAAGTGGGAGAAGATTGCTGTCAACAGAAACCATTAGCAACTAGCACTGAGCAAAGGACTTACTTACTCAGAGACCGAGCTGAGAAAGGTCACTGCAGAAAAACCCACTAGCAGGAGCTCACCACACACTCCTTTATAATACTATGTCATCGGAACGTTCAAAATGAAGCTGACATAATGCTTTTTCAGCTATTAACTGATTAACAAATCTAAATGCTAATGATTTTATGACATTATAACAAAAATAAACAACACTTTTGAATTAGTTAGTTTGCTTCTGTGCTAAAAAAGGATGGTAATACAGTTTTCTAACCTCAAAATCGTTTTTGAGCTTCACATAAAATGTACTTGGCTCAACCTTTCTGTAAGGACTTGTCTGGATGTTTCCATTATAAAAAGAATAAATAAACAAATAATGTAAAACACCATTGTAAATGTTTTTAAACTGGACTGGACTGATTTGACAAATTTCCCTGGATTTTTCATATTTTGTGATATTCTGAGGTTAATCCCAGTTTTACCAGTGAAATCACATAATGTTCCACTTCTTTTGCCTCCATTTTCCTCAACCGTTTTTAAAGTCTTACAGAACCAACACAGCCCCAGGATCTCACAAGATTGATAGAAGTAATCAGATAGGAGGAAAGCAATGGTCAAATGTGAGACAGGGTATTTATTAGTGGTGACAGGTGGTGATTACTAAGCAAAAGCTAGTAAAAGTAAGAGATTCTAAATAATTACAAATAGACTTGAAGTAAAGATATCAGGCCTGGCCCACAGTCCAGTCTCAGCTTTTCTAACCTGTGGTCCAAAGAGTGAGTGAGGCTTCAGAGAGGAGCTGAGCTGGTGATGTTAAAGCCTCTCATGTGGAGTCTGATCTGCTTTTATTCAGACCTGTGCACTGTAAAACTGCACCATCATCACACACTCACACAGAGGCTGTAGGAGCTGGAGGAGGAAGAGGACTCGCTGATCTAATACAGTGTGTCTAATTTATTACTCTCCAAAACTAGACATGGAAGATAACCAAAGAAGATGTGTGCGCATGTTAGGAAAAATATGTATTAGTTAGTAGACAGGGTCATATTAGAACAGTAAGAACAAAAAATAATTGATATTTTTAGCTTTTTGGCAAGTTTCATCAATCAATGTCGATTCAAAATACTCCAAAAATGTTATGGATTTCGCTGTTATTGAAAAACTGGATGGAAAAGGCTCTTTACATCTTTCAACATTTCTTTCATGTTATGTAATGCAAATAATGTAATACTGAGCTATACAAAATAAATAAGACAAAACTTAAAAGTGCACCATGTAACTTTTTAGTTTGGGGTTCGTCTCTATGGATGTCATAGCTCTGTCTGAAATGTTCCATAGTATTATATTAAACAGCTCTATCTTACATTTATTCAGTTACCAATGGTTTTATAGCTCAAACATACCTAGAAAAAGCAGGGCTGCCTCTCCACAGATCTGACCTGTAACTTGGTCCGGTTTTGTCTCCATGAGGATAGAACAGCTAGACAAAGCAACAACATCTCTATGAAGAAAGGCATTCGATGGACCCTCCACCAGAGAAGTTTTAACTGAACCTTTAACTGAATCTCCAGTAGTTAGCATTATAGTATTAGACACAAAACACCAAAAGAAAACCACAAGAAATACTACGCTGACTTCTTCAGACAAGGACAAGAGTAGCACCTGTATATCAGTGTATATTTAAGCAGGTGTCCATGCAACATTTGACTTGGAAAACTGGTCGGTTTACACCCCACAGCCCATTGAGCAGGTCTCCATTCGTTTTATGACATAATGGTGGGCACTATCTGACGCGCCCGGGCCTTGACACCTCCTCTGATGCTCATATTTATGTCTCACCAAGATGGAGGTGGTGGGACATCCCGAGAGAGGAAAGGGCAGCCTAATGGGGTAATAAATAAGAGAGTTTTACGCTGCTTCCTGTGCCTCTGTGTTCCCAGCGTTCAGCCTCAGGACAAGTGCAAAAGACCTACAGTAGTTCATCATTGGGACGGCCGTGATCAAAGACATGATGGCGTTTTTTGCAATACCTCCAGGCGCGATACGTGGCCAATATCTGTCCAGTTATGCGTGATCTATGTGTGTGTTAGGGCGTCAATGGATGCTGATAAACAAGCACGCTGTCACACGGAGATATTAGTGAAAATGGAGGGAGATATTAAAAGATAATGCGCACGAGGATACAGAAGCAAGGGGACTTTTAATATGGAAAATCCCAAAGGAGGAACCAAAGATGTCTATGTATGTATGGCATTTCAGAAGTGTAAAAGGGGTGATTTTTACAGTTCTTGAACCACTGAAATTAAAGATGCATTATGTAATTTTTTCTGGTGGGGTTCGCCATCTGCTTGTCTCCAGGGAGATGTTTCTATGCTTAAAATATGTAGAAAAATTCACATTCTTACTGTGAGTGGTGTTACCTCTCCACAGATCTGAACATTAATTTGGTCCGGTGGCATGAACTGCTAGTCTCCATGGTGATAAATAAGTTTAATGTTATATTGTGGAAAGATTCGAGGCAAAGCAATGACATCTACGTAAAGACAAACAGGTGGTAGACCGTCCACATGAAAAGGTGCCTGGTAGATATTGTATAAGCAGCTCATAACGTCTAAATAAGTCTGTGTACTGACTGCATCTAATTTTGAAAGTGTTTTACTGTCCAAGAAGTGCTTGCTTAGCATGCTAGTTGCTATTAGCTTTACTGTGATGGCAAACTCCACTGACTCATCATGGTAAATAATTAGGATACACAGGGTACGTGAGATTTAACTTTGAATCATGGCAAATAGTTTACAGTGAGCTTCTTCTGTTTTAAGCACTGCGTTTTTACTCCATTGTGAAAACAGGTGGAGAACAAAAAAGCAAAGTTATTCAGTCAAAACACATTGTTTGTGAAGTGTTTCAAAGCGGATTAGAGCTATTTTCAGCATGTCATGAGTCATGTATAATAAGATAAAGAGTTCATTTTATTCCACATATAAAAGCCAAAACATGAAATAATCTTTTGCAGTGAACTCATTTTCAGATAAAACACTGGCTCAAAGAAGAACAAAGAGACATTTTTAGATCTCCAAATCTGAAAATCCAAAACATTCATTGTTGAGTTTGGTAAATTGATAACAGTGTCTGACTCAAGTCTTACAGCAGAAAGTAGTGAAAAGTAGCTTCCCAAACTCGGGTGTGATGAGGTGGGGTGAAATTAGCCGTCGTGTCCTGGGGCAAACAAAGTAAAAGCATTGCCGTTATTACAGTATTTTGCATCATGATGTATGGCCCCTGCCTGCTGCTTGGACTGGGGCTTTGCTCTAATTAGCTTGCTGGCTCATCTCAAAAAACAGTGGTGTTAACATTTGGTTTGCACGTTGAGGCAAAATGTGTTACATGAGATAGCAATACTAGCTTTTGTTTTTGTTTGTCTGTTAATACTGTGCAGCTGATGTCATAAACATTCTCTCTGAGGAGTGAAGCTAATTGGAAGCACTACTCTGTCAGAAGCTCTGTTATTCAAGTTAGACTTAATCTGCTCAGAAAAAGCTGACTTGGTTGGAACTACAACAGGTGAGATAATTTTTAGTCTCTAAAACTACAGTCAAACAGTTTTTCAGTTAGTCACTCATCTTTTTTTTTGATGAAAATCAACTAAACTGTAGCATAAACAATTTTTTATTTTTTTTTATTTTACAGTATTTGCTAATGTGTGCATTGCATCACCGTTGCCACTAGAGATACATGTAGAGCACCCCAAAAATGTCACGGCAAAAAGTATCAATAGAATGTGTATATGACAGTTCTACAAGCAATGCATTTCTAGGATTATAAACGTGTCATCTCTATGGAGACAAGAAGGTAATAAGGTTTTTTTTGGCTATAAAATATATGAAAGATACAGGAGTTAAATGGCATACTGTGGAACATTCCTAGCAAAGGGACCGGGTGGCAGACTGAAAAGTTACACGATTTTCCCACAGCGCAGAAGGACGTATAGGACTATAAATCTGCCTAAGTCTGTCGTAACTCAGACCTTTTTTTAGCACATTGTTAACCCTAACATCCACATGCATTCATTTTCAGAGGCATGCATGGCTTTTAAACTGCTTTTTTCAGATGTCGAACTGAAACTGGGGTGGATCGCCCAAGCACAGCCAATCAGAGGGCTGCTTTCGAGAAATATAAATACTTTATTATGATTTACAGAATTTTTCACAAAGTACTGATTTTATATTACATTATTTTGTATTACTATGGATGGGACAAGATCTCGTGTTACAAGATCTCGTGAGACAAAATTGCGAGATTTATTCCCCATGTGTTTATATTTAGACTGGAAATAAAAAAGCGTTGTGCGAGTTACTGTACATCTCTTTTAATTCAAAAACGCAGTACAAGAATGGCAATTCAATATTAAAATAAATTTAAAAATTGTAAGGACAATATTAGAAAGTGGCACTCACAATTTGGAATTATGTAAAAATCTCTTCTTGTCCCTTTTTGTAGACCTAGACTCGTATCTTATCTCATCTTGTGGAAATTGTTCCTCATCCCATCCCTAACTCTTACAATATTGACTTGCTTACAAAAAAGTCAATGCAACTGTGAATTCTTTGAAAATGCGGTACTTTCAGTTGATAATGACTAAACCAAATGTGCTCTAACCCAGCGCTGACAGTTGCAGAGAGGCCTGTGAGTTAAAGGGCAGTGCTGCTCAGGTCTGGGCCATCTGGAAGTCCCCTCTCCTTCAAAGAGACCGGAGCCTTTGATTTACACTGTACACTGCACCGCGCCAACACCTCATATATGCAGACAGATGCAGCAGACACATGAGGCAGACCAGGCCCAGTTCAAATCATCCATCCAACCAGAGCAGGTGGAGTGTAAGGGAATCCAAAAGTCTCAGGAAAGACCACGCAGAGACCTCTCAAACTGGTCGTGAACATATTTATATCAGGTGCCTCAGAGTTCAGACTGAAAAGCTTCCAGACGTTATAGTGCAGTGAAAGGCACAGAATATGCAACATTCGAGTTAGCTTAAGTTAGTTTAAGAAAGATCATAGGCAAATGTGTGCAACATTTTTCTGGTCGAGGGTCTGTCACCTGCTTGTCTCCATGGAGATGATTTTGTTTTGCCACATAGACTGTCTCAAGAAATGGAATAAGAAATTGTGGCATCACACATAGCGTTCCATATTAGAAAAGGAATTTTTAATGGAAAAATAGAGAATTTAAAACACCAGGATCATGTAAAGCAGATTAATAGAAACATTTTAAAACCAAACGACTCACTGGTGCAGTTACAGAGAGACGGGTGAACAGCTTTCCATGTAAAGTCAATGGAGCCGGAGACGCTCCCATAAACACTTCCTATTTGGAATGCTATGTCTATTTATACGGTCTGTGTTTTGCCAGCAGGTGATACTATGAGACCAAGTTACAGGTCAGCTCTGTGGAGAGGCAATCCCATAAGAATGTGTGTTTTGTCAATAAAAACATATGTAATTAAATACATGCACCATATCTGCAATGTATTAATATTAGTGTCAGAAAAGTTACATGGTGCAACTTTAATAATTATTTTCCCTTCAGTAAAAGTAATGGGCTTTTTACCACTTTAGTACTTTTTTGTAGTATTTACTTGCCAATTAGTTTGATGCTGTGATTATAAAACTTTTGATACTAAGTTGTGCAGCATTACAGTGTTTTAGCTATTTATAAATTTAGTGTAATAAATACAGTTAATGGCCTGTCCAGTTTTAAAAGGTTCCACACAATAAATAACAAAACTACTGGTGAAATTTACTGTTGATGCCACAGAAACAATGTAACCAGAAGCAGACACGTCCCACTGTGCACACATAAAAGAAGCCATCCCCGGGGAACCATTTGGTATTCAAACTTTTATTATTTAACTGTCAGTCTGTTGACCTTTCGCCCTTTTATCACACGCTGCCATATATTAGACGAAAAGTTTCAAGATATCATAACAAAAGAAGAAGTTTTATTTTTCTGTGGTTTGCTGTGAAACACTAAAACGAGAGAGAAAGAGGCTGACAAAACTAAAAGGAATATTTATTTAATTATTTTATTTTTAAAGGTTAAAGCTGTTAAAGGTGCATTGTGTAACTTTTCTGGTGAAAGATCCGTCAAAAGCTTTTCTCCATGGAGATGTTATTGATTTGTCTGGAATGTTTCACAGTATGGTATTAAACCTTTACATCTTTATGGAGACCAAACAGACCAAGTTACAGGTCAGCTCTGTGGAGAGGCAACCTCGCTCACAATCAGAATGCCTGTTTTTCTAGGTATTTTTGTAACTGAATAAATATAAAGCAGTTGTTTAATGTCATACTGTGGAACATTGCAGGTAGAGCAATGGCATATCCATAGAAGCAAGTAGGTGACAGATCTCCAACCAGAAAGTTACATAGTGCACCTTTAAAAACAAATGGGAAATAACTACTTTGAGAAGTTTATGCAAAATCTAGTGAGCCTGGTTCAATCTTTTGCAGAAACGGTCTTCATGATCACAGAGCCGCTGATTGCACCACAAATGCAGAGAAATCAAAATGCAGAAGGCAGCCCGCTCTAATGCCATCTGGAAATCGTCCACTGAAGTTCAGATCTGATTTTGGGGAAAATACATGAATACATTGGCAGGTGGAACACAACAAAACAATTTAATTCAATGTGGATAAATGCAAGAATATGGGTGTAAGATTGTGATCTTTAATAGGGAGTTAGGATTACTTGAAAGGTGGATTATGTATCTTTTTGGTTGGAGGTCTGTCACCTGCTTGTTTCTATTGGTTATGCCATTGCTCTGCCTGGAATGTTCCACAGTATGACTTTAAACAGCTCTACCTTACATTTATTGCTCAAATACCTTGATTCTGACTGGCAGGGGGGTTGCCTCTCCACAGATCTTGGTTATTTTTCTGTACAATAACATTTGAGTGGATGAGGGTTAAATAAATAACTTCTATGTCTCAAGTTTTTCATTCTGCTATTTATTTTTTGCAGTTATTTATTTTAAATTCAGTTTTTGGGATAATTGTTTTATGGTTATTATATCAGTGGCATAAATTAGGTTCAATATTACAGTTTATCGTTTATATATTCTTCAGCAATATATAGCACTTCAGAATGTTATTGTCTGCTCCAAAACACACCCTTTTACTGAGGATTGCCTTTAGACCACTTAAATGAAATTAAATTATTAAAAGCCCCAAGCTGACCATTGACTATTTGTAAGTAAGTGAATCTCCATTAAAATTTGATTAACTGCACAGCCCTACGTTGTTGTGTTACCACCAGTAACCCCGATGTGAACGATAAAAACGTGAAAACACCTAAAAATAACTACCTACTATTACCTTAATAAGAAACTCAGCAGCCCTCGCCAAACTGTGACAGCTCCACATCCTTAAACTAAATGAGACGCCGCAGCTTGGGGCGACTGGCTCAAATCTCGCCGTCCGCCACTGACCACGACGAATGCAATAGCCCTCATTTACGGCGCCAGGACCGGGTGAGAGGGGGTGTAATGAGATGTAAATGTGTGGCACTGTACAGCTGATGCAACGCCCCGGTAACGCACGGCAACTGTAAGGCACGGCAACGGAGCAGAGTGTGAAGAAGCCAGAGGGACCCATGGAGTTTGCAGTAAGAGGGGAGCGACCTCATGGGATGGAAAATAAAATAATATAAAATAGCATGAGATTAGCCCTTTTTTTTAGCTTTTGTCTGATGGAAATTATGCAGTGTTGATTTCACACTGTTCAAAGAGAATGTATGGGCACGAGGCATTTTGTGCATGTAATTATGTATATTTCTGCATGAGCAGGATAAGGTATATTTAGAAAAAGAGGTTTCTAGAAAGAATCAAGGTTTATGCTGAAATGAATGGTAGTGAGAGATGTGAGGCCAAAAGGAATGACTATTAAAATGCATAGAAAAATACTGGTCCTATCTAGCAACTACAGATAGAATAGATCTGCATTTAGTAATACTGCTATATGCAACATTTTGAGGACTTTTTTCCCCATTTAAAGAAGTTAGTTTTAAATTGTTAATCGCTAGGGCAACAGTCATTATGCTTTATTCTGAAACCCATGAATTGGTTAGAATCATAATCAGTAATCTTTATTGCTATTGTCAGTCAACAAATATTTACAAATTAAGAATGAGGTGCAAAAAAAATCCACCTAGTTTAATTGAAATCAAAATTAAACTACGAATTTTGAATCATGAAACCAGCAGACCACCAGCACAGGCTAAAACGCAGCCCCTTGGTCAAGGTAAACAAGATTCAAATGCGACAACAGCTCAAAGTTAATCATTAAGAGACGATGATTATGCTTCAGGTTAAAATTAATTGGTGTCATTTTGAGGGGGAACATTTGGGAGGAGATTAAGAGGAGTGTGTGAAGGGGAATGAAAAGTTTAGAGGAGATAGAGCAACAGCATCCATCAACCTCCAGTTCGGTTTATGGAGGAGGAGGATCACATGCTGTTGTACTCACTTTTTTACCCTATAAACACTTTTAATTACTGCATAAAAAATGTGCGATAAATCTTTTTGCCATACTGTGGAAAATTCCATGCAAAGCAATAACATCTCCATGGAAACGTGAAATAAAAGCGCTCAATGGCCTCACCTCAGATTTACAGTTTAGTGCTCTGCTCATTGATTCTACAGAAATTCATGTTTTTCAGACTGATTTTTTTCCCCAGTACAGACAGACCATGTCCCTGACTGACTAATCCGCCTGTCAATCACGCCTATTTGTAAAGTTGTTGTTGTTTGTTGTCACTTTTGTTGCCTGGACTCCAGAACACACACTTCTTCAATACGCTCGTAAATCTCCCCGTTTTCAAATCCATGAGTACAAATTGCCAACATTATTTTTCTGTTCACTTCTGACCGTCACTCCCTTGACAACAGCCCATGTTTTCAAAAGTTACAAATGACTGCTCTGTGCTGGCATAGGCTCCACTACAGCAGGTGCAGAGGAGGTCAAGAGGCCCCGAAAGTCCAGGAAGCACAGCACTCCAAACAGTCCAAACAGGCAAGAGCAAGCGCACTATACTCAAACAATCATTCATCCGGGTCAGCAACATGTCACAAAATGATTTCTCTCTGAAGTTAAAATGTATTATTCAGCATGGAGAAAGACCATCAACTTTCTGTCCCAAACTGTCCCCACGGCAGTAAACAACTCAATCAGCTCAGCTCTTCCACATCGCTCGTGCTTCTCCTCTTTACTGCTCCAGCCCCATGCCTCACACACACACTACGATCAGCGGTCAAATCCACTAACTCAGAGGTTGGAGGGGAGATTCCAGCTCCCACAGATAAATGCTGCAGTTTGTGTCCTTGGGCAAGACACTTAACCCATATTGCCCCCGATATCCGTGTACATTGGGGTATGAATGTGTGTGTGAATCGGTGAATGGTTCCTTGATGTTAAGAGCTTTGAGTGCATTGAAAGTGGAAAAGCGATGTATATAAATAATAAGAATCTGCTTGGTTACTTTTTCAGTTACTGTCTTAATACCAGGCCATAAGCCGCTATAGTTAGTCTAGCTTTGACGTAAAAAGCATAGTGTATATGGTATCTTTCATATGGATATCTCTGTGGTATATTTTATGAACTTCACAAGTCTCTCACATCTCAGCTCCAGACACAGCCAAGGAAGAGCCACGTGTCATTATCACACCTCCGCGATGTATGATGCACAATTTATTTCATACGAGTTTCTGTGGGCACTTTAGTCAATTGGCAAAGCAATCATCCGGAGATAAAAGCCTGCATTAGTCTGTCAGAACAATGGACGCGTTCAAATGATGCAAAAAGACACAAGCTCAAAGCACAGGGAGAGTTTGTTTCAAGGATCTTTAGCCAAATGTACTCTGTGACCAAGGCAGTGATTACAACTCATCTCACATTTGGTTCTTTCAACCCTCTTGTATGGCGACAATAGGCCAGTGGTGGAACATAATGAAGTACAAGTATTAAAGTACTGTATTTTTAGGTCTCTGTACTGAATTTTACAGTGTGCAGAATCCCTCCCTTTTTTTTTTTTTTACAGTGGATCCTTTTTGCTTTTACTTCACTACATTTGAGAGCGAGTAGCTATATTTTCTACTCCATTTTTGAACAGGACTGAAAAGTAAATGTATTTTTCATATGATTTTAAGGGTTATTTTTTAACATGTTCGTGGTAACATCCTGATTTAATGTTTTGAGTTCGGCAAAAAAAATACACGAGAAAATTTTTGAAATGCATTCATATTGCAACAAAATATGCATCATTTTTTTAATCAGTATCACTACATTTTAACAAACTAACACTTACGTGAAATACTTTTTTAAGCAAAATTTGCTTTATACAGATATACTGTATAGGAGCTTTTGAAGTCAAAATAAGTTTGGTGTGTAATGTCTGCATGTGTTTTACTGTCCAAGAATCAGTAAGTGTGCACTAGTTATTGTTAGCATTACTGTGACAGTAACTCTTCGCTCTGGCCTCAAAGTTGTGAGAAGCCAAATAAACTCATTGTGGTGAATAATAAGGATGCATAAGGTAAGTGAGGTACAGTGCCCTTAAGTGAGCTGGTCTGTGAATGCATCAGCAGATAGCAGCTCCGTTTATAAATTACTGTAAATCAGAAAGTGGGACTCAAGTTTATAAAGTTTATTTAAAAAAAAACTTGTTTGTTTTTCCTGACATTTCATTGATGGCCTGAATTGCAATTTATTTTGAAATTCAAGAATCAGTATAAACATGAAGAAATTATGAAACCACAAAGGACACTGAAAGAACTGCTGTATTATTGAATTCAAGGCTTTCAGAACAATGGAGCTAAAAGTTTAGTTCTCGGAAGAATTCAATAATTTACCCAGTAATTGCAGTCTTTATAATTAGCTATTAATATAAAATATAATTATGAAAATGCTTATACATATTGGCCTATTGAGACCTAATGCCTTGACCCAACCTAACCAGTCCTCCTGTTAAACTGCACTGAGACCTTTGACTGAGACACAAAGGCCACTGAGAAGCGCAGTGGAAATGTTGCTGCAGCAAAACTTCCCTCGGGATCAATGAAGTATCTCTCTCTCTCTGTAGATATACTGTATTTTACTATTTAGCATATATATGTTTTTATTTCTTTTAATTGTACATGCATAAATACATACATATGTACATTATTTGACACAATATTTTGTCCTCTTTGTTACTATATAAAGTGTGATCTACAGTGTCAAGCCATTTCTCTTGTGGATTAATACAGTTTGTCTAAATAGGTCTTTGATTCAATAATCCCAATCAGAAACTGTACAACAACATTTGCCCATGGTTGTGTCCAGGAGAAACTACACCAAAAAAATCATCACAGTATGACATAATAAGCAACTAGGAAATAGACAATATCTTCATACCTTCATACAGAATATTATGGCCTGTAGCTTTTCTGACAGTACATCCCACTGTTTCTCTACCTGACACGGCCCCATCTGACAATCAAAGGTGATTGTTTGGTGTAGTTGATACAGCCTGTCTAAAACCCTCTGTTGAGACTCCAGACCACACAAACGCACAAAATTGATATTGCATGCCTACCATTCTTAGTTTTAGCAGCAATAGTTTTTTCTTGGCAATTTCACAGAGTTCCCCACAGCTGAGCGTAACGACGGGAAACCACTACCTAGAATGGCGTGCTAGCATGTTGCTTCAGATGTGTAAACGCATGTGAAAGTCCAGCGTCTTTATGAACAAAGATCTCTAGACGTACCTCTCTCCGCCGTGAAGCCCAACAGCTCTGTTTGATTTTCCACACCACCGCGGCCACCAGCAGCAGAGACAGGAAGCAGCTGAGGAAAGAGGAAAATAAAATAAGGGTTAGTACAATGACAATAGAAGAAATATTGACACTTTGCAGCTGATGTCATCAACTTTTCCTGATGGGGTGATGCCAACTGGAGGCACTGCTCTGTCTGGGGCTTTGTTAGACTTTAATCTGAGCTTTATTTCAACACAACCTGATTAGAAAGAACTCAGTTGGAAATACAACAGGTGAGCAGATTTACACTGTTGAACAAGTTTTACAGTTAGTCACTTACACCAAATCAAACACCTTAACAAAACCATAAATGCTTGTATTGATCACAGGCTATTGTTTAAATCCATTTTGTATTTGGTAGTTTTTCTCCATGATAACTACTGAAAATTCCATTAATACACATACATGTAGTACATCCCCATGTGATGTCTCTGCAAATTAATCAAAAGAATAGAATCCACATCAATAGATGAAATATACCCAACCAAAGATGTACAGCTACATTGCAATTCACATTTTTATTGAACCATCATAAATGGTTATCGTAGTATAGGTTAAATCCCTGCTCCTGCCAGTGCATACTGTTGTTGTGTCTTTGGGCAAGAAACTTCTCCAAAGCTCAAAATGCTCTGCTCTGTTAACTTGCGGTAGTTTTCAAATTAACAGCTGCCTTTTATCTTTTGTTTAGCAGAAAATGGAAATTCCAGGGCTGAAATCATCCAAATGATTCTAGTGAAGATGTATGGAGTTTAAAAACATAGTGGAGCACTTCCTGTATTACCTCATGATGTCACAACGTGGAACTATATTTCTATTTGAGAGAAGAAGTCAGCCTAAACATGCAGGATTTGTGTGTTAAACATGAATGAAACAAAACACAACTCCATGGTGATGCAGAAACAACATAACATCGATCTTTAAGGACAAAATTTTCACTTGTTAGCCCATACTGAAAAAACACCAGCAAAGAACTTGTGCTGTAAGGCTCTCCATTATGAATAATAGATCATGAATATTATAATAGCAGATGTATTGCTCACTTCATCAATGATAATGCCAGAATAATAACAATAATAATAATGACAAAAACTCCATTGTTCATTAAGCCTGTAACCTGCTTTTACCCGGCACATCTATTCCAAACAGTTAATAATTAGGTAAGTGTAACCTCGCAAGAAACACAATTGTTAAACGCGAAATAAGGTGAAAAACATGTGTGGTGTTAAAACTCTTAGCTTTTGCACTTAACCTCATGCTCTTCACCTCACATCTTTGAGGAAACAGTTAACGGCAGAAAACTTTGAGGCTTTGAGGTGCAACTGTGACGTCAGACGTTTTCTTTGCTACAGTTGTAATGTAATTAGATAAAATGATTTATCACAAAATATGAAACTGTGATTACGCTTGAGTTGTCTTTTTGTGAACTGCAGATTAAATATCAGAGACCTCAAAAAGCCTGTTACTGGGGACTTTATATTGAGGTGTATGAGGAGCCAACAACAACTAGCATGCTAACATACACTTCCTGCTTATTTGACAATTCTGCCTTCTAGTGCCTTCTAATTAGATTCAGACAGTATGCAACAGACACATTTTGACCTGCAACCACATTTTGGCTTATACGATACATCTGTACTGAAGCCAGTTAAATTCTCCTCAAATATATAGGATAAATCATGTACAGTGCCTTTAATAGCATTACCTCTCTAAACAAATGCATGAGGTTTGAAATTGAGATCTCGAATGCTGGTGCTCCTGGGTGCGTTTTAAAATGCGCACTGTCTGTCAACTGAATTCGGCCTTGAGAAAGAAAAAAAAAAAAAGCGCAAATCTATAAACTAAATTCTCGTCAGAAAATTTGCATCAACCCCCAGCATTTCAGATGAGACTTCTCCTGATCCAACCACATGCTAACATCACACGTAGATGTCTTAATCCATCTTCACACATGTTGGCAATATCGTATCCCAGAATGCTTTAAGTGCCCTCCCAGCTGACACTAACCCTGGCCTCTGGTGTCCCAATTATAGAGAACGAAGGCCATGTAGGTTTTGATGCACAAATATAAAACCCCACATTTAAATAAGTGTTCCATTTTAATCTATTCCTGTAGATGTGGTGCCAGAGACCTCATTATGTCACGGCATAGCTGCAAGATTCAGGTTAAATAAATCCACATTTCAGCGCGTTTAAAATCATGTGTTTTACAAATGTTCAAGTGTATTTAGATGATCTCATCTGATAACTCACCATATTTGTTCTTTTCTATTCATGGGTGTTAGAGCAATGAGAAAATAGTATCGTTGTCATTAGGGCAGGGAATCACAGGGTCCCTCACGATACGATATTTTCACGATACATGCAAAAATCGATATATTGCACTGATTTTTTTAACAACAACATTTCTTTGTTAAACCACCACTTATGCAAAATTAATATGAAATACATCTGTATTAATCATCAAAACAGTGAATATGTTACGTGCAATGCGAAAACAAGTTTCCTTCCACTAAAGCAACAAAACTGTAGTGTGGTCACACAAAAGAATTGCTACAAGAACCAAAAATACTCTACTCTATACTCACTATACTGATACAGCAGCACATGATAACAATACTGTACCACCAGATATTTTTGCACACCCCTAGCTGCCATAGCAACTAACAAGTCAAAAAAATAATCTACTGAACGAGAAAAAGTACTCAAAATGGTGCCTATGAACAAGAAGCCAAAAGCCATGAATTACAGAAGCATGTCCCAGCTCAACACACACAAACACACACACAGACTTTATTATTACTGGCACTTAAATGGGCCTCATCATTGTTTCCCTAAGGGTCTGATTATGCATCATTTGTCGTAGTGACTTTTGCTGTCAGTTGTGGAAAATAAAAAGACATGAAACAACTTGCAATTCATCCCCTGGTGTTAGGCAATAAATTTAAAAAAAGAATAAGTAGTATGAAATTGTACTATCCCAAACAGCCAATTACACTTTTCAAAACACAAGTCAATTACTACTGCCTCGGACCAGCCTCTGAAGTAGGACGGCTTTATAACACAGAATTATGGATGACAAGCGCCGCAGTAAATCACCATATATACAAGAGACAATGGTGTTTACAAATGGTAATATTAGTTTACAGTGATACATGATGGGGCTAATGTGTTTGGGTATTTAAAATCGAGAGGTCCATAGTCAATCCTCTGTCAGTAATAACATTGTTTGGAACGGTTTGATCAACCAATATAAGGAAAAAGTTATTTTTCCTCATATCACCCAATCCTAGGAAGAGATAGTCCACATATTATGTTAAATCTCAGTTTTTCCTTCCATAACTGAGTAGCATGATTGGGATTCAGTATGCACAAATACATTTGCATATAGCTTTTGTTATGAATAGCAGAAAGCAATGTCTAACCAACAAAATATATAGTTAAAGGTGAAGTTAGAATGCAGTTACCTTCTAAAAAAGATACCCAGAGTTGTGTTTTACTCCATTCACACATGTCTGAGTAATCGTTTATTATTGGTCTGTCTACATCTCCAAAGCTCCAAATGCTGTGTTCCACCTTGTGATGTCACGAAGCTGTAGTTTTCAATTTAATAGCTACGTAGAGACGGGTAATTCCAGGTCTGAAATCATCAAAATGATTCTAGTGAAGATGCATGGAGTTTAAACACAGTGGAGCTCTTCCTGTATTACCATCACAAGGTGGAACAGAGTGTTTTCTGTTTGAGAGAAGAACTCATCCTAAATATGCAGGTTTGTGTGTTAAACGTGTGAATGAAACAAAACACAACTCCAGGTATAGTATTTTGATGAGGCAACATTATAACACAGATCAGAAAATAGCATAATATGGGGCCTTTAAGTGTTATGATTCTGACTCATCTTCATAATTTCACTGACAGCCAAATATACTGTAATAGTAATAATTTGCCTGTGATGGAATGTACAAGTCACCAGTCCATCTCTCACGCACACAAACAAACTATGTCCAACCAAATCCAAAAAAAAATCCTTGCAAATGCCCCATGTCCAGAGCTATAAACTCTGCCATCCAATTTCTTCAGCATTGCGGTCTTGGAAAACCTTTTTCCTCAAACTTCTGTCACTGCGTACTTCCCACGGTGCATATTCATTACTTGCATAGCCCCTGCCTGCCCTGTGTGGCTCCCACGGCTCTATCTATACAGAAAAAAACCCTTATCTCCTCCAAATTTCCACGCAATATGCTATTTTATTGATTGGGCTTCCTGGTCTGTTTAAGAACTAACGGACTGCTGATGAATGATCTGCATGAGTAGATATGAGCAGCCAATCAAAAGCCTGGAAACAGCAGGAGACAGAGCAGATGGGGACAAAGCACAGGAGGAGAGGAGCGAAAGAGGTTAGATAGAAAGACAGAAAATTATGCAGACAATGAGCTAAAAAAAAAAAGGAAGATTTGAATTTGAATATATCATTGGAAAGTGGCCAAGTCAGGCACTTCTCACCTCCTCTGTGCAATTGTTTTACACCTGTACTTAGAAGCTTCCACAGCTTGTCACTTAAAATAAACATAGAAATGACAACATGCCGTCACTAAAAACTAAAATTAGCATGCAAGACAGACATTGTTTTAAAAGTGCACTTTATGGTTTGGCCTGGAACAGTTTGCATTTATTTCATGTTTTTATTGTTCACAAATACACTGAAAATCATGTTCTTACTGGGCTTCTCACTAGGCTTGCCTCTTTATCTGCACAAATCCGTGTGTGCTCTGAATCAGCTACAAATCTCTTAACAGTACGATGATCCTTTTTCTTTCCCATATTGCTTGAAAATGTTGCTCTGCTTAATAATATGGAACGTCCTTCTTAAGTCGTTTTTCCTTTAATTGGACACACCGCAAACTCATTGGCTCAGCTGTGTGAGACTGATTTCACTGAGACACAAGACCATCCATGAGTTTCACTGGAAAACTAAACATTTGATCTTTATGACACTTAAACACAATTTGCATAATCATTTGGAACGTGGTGTATCGGAAGACTGACGCCTTATACAGGTGGAGTGATGTAATTGATCAGATTGAGGAAACTATTGCAACTCCCTCCTCTCCGGCCTTGACACCAAATCCATCTCCAGGGCAGTGTAGGAGTGGGCAAAGAGGCCCATCTGTGTTCAAATGTGGGACTTTGAGATAGAGGGGAAAGATGAAAGGAAGCCAGACCTCTTCTGAATTTGGTAAGATGTTCAATCGTTAAATCCAGTCCTGTGACACGCCTGTGCACTAATGCTGATGCTTCTCTTTGCCTCAGATTTGGGATGTTATGAACACGCTCAAAAGGGGAGATGCTGTGTTTGAGGCAAGGCGGCTCCTTGTGTGTCCTGACCCACACTGTTGATTATCATGTCCATTTGAAGTGAATGTTCAGCTTATTTGAGCTCAGGAGTTTTCGAACTCTATGTCTGAGCAGACAGAGGAGTGTCCCTACCTACTCCACCCCAGGGATGTGGTATTGGCCATTGTACCAAAGGTCTACCACTGCCTGTGGCAGTCTCCAGCAGATGCAGACTTGCTCAGCATGCCATCCTCCAGGCCACTGAACTGACCCATCGTGTGCTGGACGATGTAACTGAAGCTCTAGGAAACATGCTCCAGAGAGTGTATTTCTCTGACTCCACATGGGACCAAATGGTTCTGAAGATCATGGCGAGACCTCACCAAATGTTTTCCCATGAAGAACTGGAGGAGCTTGTTTGGTCCATCTGCCCCAGCCTGCTGGAGGCCATCACTGACCTGATGGTAGAGGGGATCTGCGCTCTCTTCCCTTCTGAAACCGAGGAGCTTGAAGACACCAGCACAGACCTGTACTCTGCCACGCCATTCTTCCTCCTCCCGAGGACATCATTCAAATAGACTCAGAGAAACAGAGGAACCCAGTGCACATGCACTGTCAATGTCACTTCAGACCAGCTCAGAGACTCTCCTCCCTGAGGTAGTCTCCTCTGAATTCATGTGTGACCCACAGCCTGTGGAGCTCACTCATTCTGCTCCTGTCAAGAAGAGACTCTCGGAGATCCCAGGACTCTCGGGAGATCCCAGGACTCGGGGGAGAGCCCAGGACTCGAGACCCTACCAGGACTTGAGCAGATCCCTGGACTTGAGACCCTTCCAGGACTCAAAGCCTAGCATCACATTCCAATAGAGCCCCCTATACCTATACATTAAATAGCTTGTGCAACATTTTGCTGTGACACATCATCATGTTTTACTCACATGCACTTAATAAGGTCCATAAAACATGGAAACAAACAGAAGCCCTGTATATTCTCTATTTCCAACATTTTATGCAATCATAAGTAGAAACGTCTTCAGTAATTGATTTCACAGTAGTTTACTACATGCTAATTAGTTGAATCATTGACTTGTATCATTCAGTATTGGTTCACCTCTTTCCTTTGTCATCAATTTACTGCATCAATTGCTGACTTCACTGCTATAGACAGCTTCTGTTAAAAGGTTCTATTTTACACACTCGACTCGAGTGGGTTTTTAACCATGTTATAATGCTGTTACCTTCTCAAAAACATGACCGGAGTTGCGTTTTGTTTCATTCACACATATTTGAGTTACCTTTTATTATTAGTCTTTCTACATCTCTAAAGCTCAAAATGCTCAGTTCTACCTTGTGATGTCAAGAAGTGGTAGTTTTCAAATTAACAGTTACTTTTTACCTTTTGTTCTGTGGAGATAGGAAATACCAAGGCTGTAATTATCCAAATTATACTAATAAAAGGTGCTTGGAGTGGGCCACTTCCTGTATTCCCACATCACAAGGTGGAACAGAGTTTTTTCCATTAGAGAGAACTAAATATGCAGGTTTGTGTATTAAACATGAGTCAATTCAGCAACACAAAACTCCAGGTATATTTTGATATGGAAACAGCATTATAACATAGACAAAAAATAGCGTAATAAAAGCCCTTTAATGTACTTCCTCATAATAAACTTGTCTTAATTGAATCTTGCCTCCTGCTGTAGAGTCCTCTGGCAGAGCTCATCACTGATCATTTTGGAGACCTGGTGTGGTGTTTTACGGTGGTTGTGTGCCTATTTTGTTACGACCAACTGTTCCCATCTCTGCTTTGGCCCAAATGTCAGCCATATGCTCCCACAGTGCACGTGTTGGCTCTGGGCACATACAGCAGATTGGAGCTCTATTTATCCACTGCTCTGTTCACTTTGTAGAATTCCTCACTCCACACAATGGTTACACTGGGCTTTCACATGATCACACCCACTCCTGTGTCTTTTCCAGCCTCGTAATCAAACCATTCAGATAGATCATTAAGGAGTAGGGGCATGAATATTTGCATCACTATAATCATTTTTGTATACTTGTGAATAGCAACTTATCAAAATCGTACATACAACACAAAAAGAGGTGTCACTATATTTACAATAACGTTAATGCGATATGTTAATGTACTTTTTGTCAAATATGCCGATATAAAAGCTGAAACCCAGACGATTGGTGGCGATATATTTTCTTGCGATAACAATTATTGTGCAATATAGATATATTCTTCTTTGAGAATCTTCTCTGAAATTCCACCTCATTTCAATTATAGCTCACATTTCTATTCCACCTTCAAAAAATGCATGACATATTAATTTAGCCTTAACCTGGGTCCCTTATATAGGAGCATGAGAGCGTTGGTGCAGGGGCCAGAGGTGAGTGAGCTGACAGCACTACAATAGCCCCGGGGCACACAGCAGCTGAGGGTTCACTGGTCTGTGTCCGTGTGAATACTAATCCTGCAGCAGGCTCTGGCTGAGACTACGAGTGGCGGGAAATTAAAAGCACTCACCGTTCAACACCTTTTTATGTTTCAGACGCTGATGGGTTTGTCCAGTGGAGCGCTCAGAACCAGCCAGAGGTCTACATTTATGAAGGGAGTAAGGGGGGAGTAAGGTGAGGGAGCTAAACTTTAAATGTGGAAATATGTTGTTAAAGGGCTTGTTTATATATATATATATGTAAAAAAGGTAAAATTTTCTCTCATCAGAGAATAAAACTTTCTTCCACGTTTAAATGTCCCATGTTTGGTGCTCTCGCGCAAACTCCAAACGGGCAATTTTGTGCTGTTGAAGGAGACAAGGTTTTTGAAGACGTTTTTTGTTCTTAAAACCCTTCTCTTACAGATGCCGTCTAATGGTTATGGGACAACAGTTGGCACCAGTGACAAACTTAATTTGGGTTGAGGATCGTCCCGTGTCTTGACGGACAGCCAACTGGATCCTCTGGCTCAAGGCTGGTGAAATTTTTTTGGGTCTACCACTTGACTTTTTCCCCATAACCCTCAGGATGTTTTAAGAAGTTTAAAATGACTGTCTTACTACGTCAAACCTCAGCAGCAATGGCACGCTGCAAGAGGCCTTGCTGATGCAGCTCAACAATCCAACCGCGTTCAAAGAGAGAAAGCTTTTTGCCTTTGTCATCAGGAGGCCATGCCACTGTGGATACCTGACCGAAAATGAAACTGAATCCACATTTTTGCGAAGATTTGGGCTTTCAAGGCTGTGGTCTTAAATTTTTGATCAGCTGATAAACAGCCTATTTCAGTTTAATGGTTGTTTGCAATAAATTACTTACTCAAAAATTTTTCTTGTCTCACTCCCATTTCTTCTTTTTGCATTTTGAAGCATTTGATCAGGAGTGTGTGTGTGTGTGTGTGTAATACATATCTAATGTGTGTCATTTCTTTCACACATGTTTGAGTAATCCTGTAGGAGTAGTCTTTCTATATCTCCAAAGCGCAAAATGCTCTGTTCCCCCTTGTGATGTCATGTAGCGGTAGTTTTCCAGTTAACAGCTACCTTTGACCTTTAGTTCTGTCAAGATTGAGTAATTTCAGCCCTGGAATCGCCAAATTATTCGAGTGAAAGTGCATGGAATGTAAAAAAAAATAGACCATTTCCTTTATTACTTACTTGATATCACAAGGTAGAGCAGAGTGTTTTCTGTTTGAGAGAAGAACTCAGCTTAAATATGCAGGATTTGTGTGTTAAACATGAGTGAATGAAACAAAATAAAACTCCAGGTATGTTTGTGAGGAGGAAACAACATTATAACAAGGATCAGAAAATAGCGTAATAAGTGGAATTTGTTTGAGTTGTAAAGCAATTCTTCCGAGTCAAATCAAAATGAGACCTCTGTTTGCTGTCAGCATCAAAGCAACCATTTTATTGCTTAAAAACTCACTGTGAATAATTAAGATGCTAGACTTTAGACCGCAAAAATGAACTTAAAATGAACTATTTGTTTTACATGTAACAAGTAGAAAAGGGAACTTTTATTTAATACCAGCTTTGGTAATGTCTCTTTATAGCTGCTGAGAATCACATTTGTTCAGTGGGACTTAATGCATCCTGCACTTCAGTTTATTTGGATGCAATTATTTATGCTCAAATATAACAGAAAATGAGGTTTAATGTATCCTCGAATAGACCCATCCTAAAACAGTACAAAAAACTTTTAGACAACTTTTGCAGAGTTGTGTCCTATAGGAGCTGGTGCTATTAAGTCCCTTTAACAACCAGAAGCAGTGCAGATGTTACAGAATCAGCTTGGTTCCCCTGCACACACTCATAGATGTTAATTAGTCACAGATAATAAAATGTGCATCTGAGTTATCTAGCACCTTTTAAAAATGTGTAGAGATGTAATGAGTACACCAGCCCTCACACTTTCACAGCGTTTAATCCAGACATTAATAGAGACTCGCTTTGAACACATATGGAGTCAGTATATTGTTAATACAATTTTTTGCTATTTGAGAGCAGTGTTAGGAGTAATGTCATTTATAGTGGGTATAATCATTCTCTAATTTTGTGACTTGATTTGTTGGAATAATACATGTTGTAAATATGAAATATAGTTTTAGACTGATTAAGGCACAATTTGTGAAGAAAAGTTGAAAACTATGTTGAAAATTACAGAAAGTGGAGAGATCCATTTTAGAGATTTCCACATTGATAACATCACGGTAAAAAATTTGTACAATTTACATGCTAGAAACTTATTTTTCTGTTACTTTAAACATAATTTCAACAAAATAAAGGTGGTTTGTTATATTTTTATTTGGCAAATATTAATTTCTGTGTGCATTTAAGGAGTTTTGGCCTAATGTACAATACGGCTGCTAAGTAACAGCTACTGCCAAACCGGGGAAAAACGTAAACAATTTTTAGTAAAATCTTGCATGTGTTTTAGTAAAATGAGTAGTCCGACCTGTCATAGGCACTTTAAGTATAATGGAGAAACTAATGCCATTATTTTATTTGTCTACATTTGTCTGATTTGAGTAGATTCAACTTAACTCAATGTAAAATGATCTACCAGAAAGGAGTGTGTTTTTCTTAATTCAAGCAAGATTACATTTTGTTTCTTATTTTAAGGGCAAGGAGTTGTCGTTTTTCTTATGTTAAAGATGTCTTTTCCCATTTTAAGTACAAAAACTCTTGTTTTATTGGTAGATCATTTTAGTTGCCAAGTGACAACTCATGATAAAACTTTCTTAATTCAAGAAATCTTAACTTGGCTAGATTTTAGTTTTTGCAGTGTTAAAACCAAAAACTAAATAATTACAGACAAGTTGACTACTAAAATAGTTAGTTGTACCCGTAGCTCTCTTACAACACTGTTATAGTTAAAGTGAATGTAACACTGACTATCCCACTGAACATGACTTTCTGTGTTCAGGATCCACTAAAAGAGCAGAGCTTACATAACACAGAGGATCCACTGGGACCGGAGTCAGATCCCCGTCCCAGGACACATCATCCCCTCATCCCTTCATTCCATCATCCCATCAGAGCAGGTGAGGGAGAGGAGTGTCCCAGCCTCATATATTATACATGTGATGCAGAAGTCAGGGTGCACCTCCTCCATCTTGTATTAGAGTTAAAGCAAAAGGATGAACCCAAGAACAGAGAAGACAAAGACCAGAGGGTAAAAGTACATGGTCCATCCAACCAACTACAGAGTTATATCAGAAATAAAATAATGTAATGTAATAATTTAACAGGGATTAGATGTGGTTGATGTTAATATATGTATTCAGATAAAGGATTGCAGATTGATTCTAAGATACTAACCCTACATATTGATTATTGTCTAACTGTGGCTCCAAAGTAGAGGAGTAAAGGAAAAATCATGAATAAACTAAACTAACAGTCACTATTGTTAGTGTGTAGCTAGTGCTGCTACTATAGTCTGAAAACTTCAAAATTGCTGGTTATATTCTTAACTTATTCCCACAGTGGTGAATAAAACTAGCTTGCTTTTCGAATAGTGGAAAGACACTGATAAAGAATACATGTTTAAGAAAACTAAACCAAGCACAGAGAAGATGGATGGTGAGGTTTGGGATGCACAAGAGCTGGTTAAAAGAAGCCAAGAGGGTCCAACAGCTCAGAGGAGGAAGAGGAGATAGAAGTAGAAGAGGAAGAAGAGGAGGAAGAGGAGACAGAAGAGAGAGAGGAGATAGAAGAGGCGGCAGAGGAGGAGAGCAGGGCTGTGGGCTGCCCCTGCCGAGCGCCCTGGGAGACCCCTGAGGACAGACAGTCAGGAAGTGTCCCAGAGCCCTCACTCCTGCTGGGGACCCGAGGGACATTATAGACAGAGGGAGCACGCACACACACGTTTTTTGGACTCACCATACTGATTTACTTTATTTAATATTTCTGCTGTCATTGTAGCAGTGTTTTTTGGGACTACAGCTTCAACTCATCAGTACGTAACTCCATTTTTGTATCCAATCCAAACGTAAAAACATGGGGGAAAAAAGTAAAAAAATCTCACAAGATCATTTTCAGCATGTGTGCGCAATCTTGTGATCTTGTGGTACGAGATCTTGTCCCATCCCTAATGAATACAGAACAATACTGGACATAGGCTCTGAGTCTGAGCAGCAGTCATATTGATCGTTTTTGTAATTACACTACAATGAGATCATCTGATTTCCAGCAGCATGCAGTGTTTCTGTATTGATCATGTTGTATTTGAAATGTCCACATGGAAAAATCTACAAATGACAAAATCAAGCCTTATGGAGGGAAGTAGGGTCGCCAAAGAAAAAAATATAAAAATTCCCTAGATATTAATCAATACTAAGATTAGTATCAATACGAGACTTTGAGCAGGTATTGAACCTGACACAGTCCGAATATGATGGCCTCTAAATATATGTAGAATAATATTTAGTAAATAGTACAGTATTTATAATGACTAGCATAAGACCACATGGTAATAATAAATTAAACTACAACTATTTGTGTTGAAAATTGTATAATTTAGTATTTAAAACGTGCACTATGTAACTTTTTGGTTGGGGGTCCGTCACCTGCTTGTTTCTTTGGAAATGTCACTGCTCTGCTAAGAATGTTCCACAGTATGACATTAAACAGGTCAAAAAGCTCTAGAAAAACAGGCATTCTGACTATGTGCGGGGTCGCCTCTCCACATATCTGACCAGAAACTTGGCCTGGTTAGGTCTTCATGATGATAGAGAGGTTTAATGCCATACTGTGAAACATTCCAGGCAAAGCAATAACATCTCCATGAAAAAAAAAAAACATTTGATGGACCTTTCACCAGAAAAGTAACACAATGCACCTTTAGGAGTGTGTTTTGAACCATCATGGTTGTATCCAAATCTCTATAAAGTCTCTTTAATGAGTACAGAGACTTTTCCTTACTCCCCACTGTACCACACCAATAATCTTCACATATTGACCATTTTAAAACGCCTGTTCCCCTTTCCAATTTAACATTACTGGCCTCAAGACGGAAGCAGAGATGCACATTGGAAAATTAAGACATACCAAGGGAGAGAGTGGTTGTTTTTAAGTACACTTTAGCTGTCAGTTTTTAATTTTCTCCAGGAACTTTCACTTTACGTCATTCCTCTAATTGCAAAGGCATACGTAACTGACTCTAAGCAATAAATCTAGGATGCATAATTACAGCTTTAAAGCAACCGAGAGATTCTGACACATTTCTGTCGAGGGGCTAATTGCACAGCACACAGAAAAAACAAGTCTACATGTGTCAATACATGAGACTTTTTCATTTGCATGTTTTGATTCAACATTTCAAAAGCTTCCTCTGGCATTTGAAAAGTTATCATTTTGTTTTTAAAGGTCCTATATTACACAAAATCCCTTGTGAGCTTTAAGTCATGTTATAATATTGTTACCTCATCAAAAACATACATGGAGTGGGTGTTTTGTTTTGTTTCATTCACACGTGTTTGAGTCTACATCTCCAAGCTCCAAATGTTTTCAAGTTAACAGCTACCTTTTACCTTTTGGTTAAGTAGAGATTGGAAATTCCAGAGTTGAAATCATCCAAATGATTCTAGTGACAGTGTATAGAGTTTAAAAACACGCTGGAGAACTTCCTGTATTACCAGATGACATCACCACTTGGAACAGAGTGTTTTCAGTTTGAGAGAAGAACTCATCTTAAATACTGTATGCAGTGTTTGTGTGTTAAACAGGAACATACAAGAATGAAACAAAACACAACTCCAGGTATGTTTGTGGTGAAGAAACAACATTATAACAGATCAAAAAGCATAATATGAGTGTTTTTCTATTTTTTATTGTTTTTTTCTTTTTTTTCTGTTTGTATTTCTATGTGGTATTATGTCGGGGTCAAGGTCACTATCCTCTCAGCCAGTTCAAATGATGGATCAGTGTCTGGTCTCATTGCTCTACAGTGAAGTCAGTCAGATGAAAACTCTTGAGGACATTTTGTGGATGAAGTGTCATTAAGTCTCTGCTCTTTAATTTGACTTTTACAACTGATCGTTTTGAACTTGGTCCCAGTCTAGGGCCCCTGTTTAGACCCTGTAATAACACAGGATTAGTTCATATTTGACTTGTGACTTTTTGTGAATCAGTAGTGGAGAATCTCGAGCTTCCTTTCATCATTCTCTTAATCTTGCCTTTCAGCTCTTCCCCCGAAATGATGATTTACATATTCACTTACATGTTTTATACCAGATGCCCTTCCCAAAGCAATTCTCTCAATTTATTTGGGCATGGTACCGGTTAAAGAGGTACACTGGTTTGTGACCCACTTTATATTAACAACTGATTTTTGTCTCCTATCATCCTCTTCTTTATAAAAAATATCATTGATATAGAAAACCTAATACCAATTCAAAACAAAACAACCTATATTTTGAGTGGTGAAAAGTACTCAAAATGGGGCCCTTACACAGGAAGCTGAAACCAGTAAATATACATAAATACATCGTTCTACATCAACAGACCCCCCTATACTAAAGCGATATCTATAGAGAAACTATTTGCAATGTGTGGATTCTTATATAGCCCAATATTAATAATATTCCCTTTGTTTTCTGGTGGAGGGTCTGTCAAATGCTTTTATAAAACCACCTGTAATTGAATACATGTAAGGTAGAGCTGTTTAATGTCACACAATGAATTATTCCACAATTCTTTTACCTATTTTGTCACCTATTTTGCTCCTGGTGAATGCAGCAGCGAGTATTGAGTAAGTTTGGTTTCAAAAACAGGTTCGTAGTGAGGTGAGACTGTGGATCAGAGGCGAGTGGCGTAGTTCCCAGGAGGATCTGAGCACTTAAAAACCCAGCGCTTAAAAAGAAGAGAAGTGTTGAATGGTGTCACCTGTTGACTCTGGCTGTGAGAAGAGGAGGAGGAGGGGGAGGAGGGCGAGCTCTGGTGAAGACGGAGCTTCAGAAGTGAAAGATAAAGTGAGTTTGACTCTGATGTGCTCAAAAGGGACTTAAGACATGAGCAAAGTGATTTATTCAGTGGATCTGGGGTCTGCCGTATGTTACCTGACCCATTTCAACTTAGGTCAGAAAACCTGATGGTGCTCATGTTCTCCTGAAAAACACGCTAAAGGGAAATATATGCCTTTTATACAATTCTATATACAAGTCATAAGGTTAAACATGCACTGACTTTTCTGATGAAGGGTGTGCCACCTACTTTTCACCTACTATGTTTATGCTTTGCCTAGAATGTTCCACAGTATGGCATTAAACATATTTATTCAAATATGGTGTTTTTACAACTAAAAAATGAATTATTCATTCTTACTGTAAGCTAACCTTGTACAGCAATTCTTGTGATATTTGTGAGTTCACAAACTCACAAGACTCCATCTTGGCTCTTACTGGTGCGGCTGCGGTTTGTGCAGAGCCAAAGGCCAAGCGCACAAACAAACCAAAACAAAACATGGTGACACCGACAGACGTACTTCGGCCTATTTTAGTGTCAGTATGGGCTATTTTGTTGTGAAAAATGTAAAGGTAAGCGCTTTGAGCATTTGTGGACAGGGAAAATGTGTGTCTTTTCTCTCAGCTGTTCTCTTTGACCAATCAGATTCAAATAGTCATCATGACGTTCCAAGTTTTCCAGTGGCTTTCAGCAAGAGCCATGCCAGATTAAAAATGTGTAAAACTCAATTCAGAGTGGTAGACATATCAATCTGGTATGAGCCAGGTTAACTGAGCAGGCGCCTCCACAGATCTGGGGCCTCATTTATAAAGGACTGTGAAGGAATTTTCCTGAGCTAGTGCGTACTCCTAGTGCTTCATAGATCCCACCTGCAGCTAAAATCTAAGCATGTGAACCCACGAGACATGGGAGACAGACAGGGAGGGGGACGCTCCACGCAGCACCATGCAGTCATGTCAAAGGCTTAAACAAGGTTTTACAAATAAATACAAAACTAATAGTGACAATGACGACTCATTTCTTAATTTAATAATATTTCATAATATTTAGGCTGTGCATCTTAGCAGATGAAGTCAAATTATTTTCTCCCTGTTTCAAGAGTTTTATCGCTATATTTTTAAGTATGCCTATGATGTGGGTGTGGGGACTGGCCCTGTTTATGCACATATACTAGTAGATACCTGCACGCGGTGATCTGAATGGTCAAAGGAGGGGGCGATGAGCGCGTGCCAGAGATTCAGATATCCTCGCTGGGAGAGGGAAAGGAATGAGGGAGGGGTATGTAGATCAGCGGCCAGGGGCCAAGCGTTTCCGCAGGTAGAACACAGATATATATATCAATATCACGCGTTATTCTGCCAATAAAAGTCCACATGAAACATCCAGAGTCTGTTTGCCTCTGTGACTCTGCTTGCCTGGGTCTTACCTCTGTGAATGCGTGGGTCTGGGTCGGGATGGGCGCAGACATTATTGTGTTCTTTATACAGACAGAGAGCAAACTCTCATTTGTAAGAGCTCCCATTACACAAAAATGCAGGGAATATTTTGGGTTCGGGTCAGGTTCGGCCAGTAGGCTCGGGCCACTCTGGCGCTTGGTGCGTAAGGACAAATGTAAAGTGTTGGAGCTGCATTTATTCCCAGTGCTTGATTAAATCAAAACCTGGCTCCAGTGCTCCATCTGAGGTCAGGTCCGGTCATTATTTTGTTCTCTCTGTGTTGGATCTATGGTTACGGCATGGATGCTGCATCGGTAAAGTGGACGTGCTGGTGCACGAGAGCATGCGGTTTCAAATATACAATATTGTCGAGAATAATGAGTCGAATAAACAGCCCCTCTCGGTGTTTTGGCTAACCTCTGCTTAAATGCACAAATCTGAATGTAATTATTTTATATACGTGCATTTTCTGATGATTTCTGGATCAAATACTTCCTCAAACTCTCTTCACTTCTGCTCCTCTCCACGAGTGTCATCTTCTCCCCGTGTCTCCAGACTTTACGCAAGCGTACAGCAGGGTCCTAGTACAGATAAGCAAAGTGCTTAGGAGGTGTTTCGTAAATCCCGCAGTTGGCGTAAAAAGCCCCTACGCAATGCTTAGTGCGTAAGCAAGCTTTATAAATGAGGCCCCTGACCTGTAACTTGGCCTGCTCCTTGGATGTCTCCAAGACAGAGTAATAACCACATGGCATTAAAAGAAACTGTTTCATAGCATAACTTTAAGAAACGGCAATGATTCAGTTATACCAGCACTTTATAACCCATCTTCAAGACTACAACAAAAATGTACTTTAATTAACAGAGCTAACCGAAGGAGCATAGTACATTTTAATAAGGCTATGCTAATGTTACAAAAATAAAGATCTTCAGTAAACTTTTTCTTTGATATTATGTGATGTTTGTTTTGATCCCTGATGAGTTCCCAGTGGACATTTGATTGGGTGGCACAACATCAGGTCTCCTACATTTGCAAGTTGTTTCTTCAATTATTTAATGCAATTTCTTCTACTTATACTAATATCGTATAACTTCATGGTGAGCAGTTGGTGGTGAGTACTTAGCACTGCCAGTCAATTTCTATGGGTCCAGAATGAACTAAAATATTCAGTAAGTACTTGTGGAGATAGAAACAGCCACCATAAAGTTATTTTAATAGTCGTCTTTAAGCAGCACAGATATGTCAGGGAGGTAGCAAAGCCTCATGGGAGGTCGAGTTTTCTGGGACATCCACCTCTGCGCTCAACAGCACAAGGTTAAGATTCAGGAAGTAAAAACTGCTGAGAGGTGAGGGGTGGTCAGTCTAAAACAAAGAATCTTTTCACTTTGACATCTGTGTTTGAAAGAAAAGTAAAAGTGAACTTTGCTCTCTAAAATCTACAGCAAATCCCACTAGAGCAGAGTGAGGAGTCCAGACTGACAACTATATGTTTGCAAAGGATCTTGGGTTTTTTTTTAGCCTGAAAAGTTTGTGTGGGCGAGAAGCAAAAGATTAGTTTAGAATAGTATTGTCAATACTCGATTTGATACTAAGGAATTCACTCAGTACTTGATACCAATTATGATACCACACTGAAGATTAAAAAAAAAATGCTTCTTTTTTGTAATCAAATGTAATTTTCATACACAAAAGAATAGTAATTTGTCTCCTTTTTGGTCGGTATGGTTATATTCTTTGCTTGTATTTTTGTTAAATATTATTATTGTTTATATTTGTGTTCAGTATTTTCATTTGTTGTGTTTATGTCTCTCTGGTATGATGCAGATTGGTTTATCACAGAGACTATGAATAAAAAATAAATAAAGAATAGTACTTTCTTTATCTTAGCATAGGTCTTATAATCGTTCTGATAAAGCTCAAATGCATGATAAAAACTGATCAGGAAAGCTCATATTTTGTCCTGTTAATGTGATTTTTGCAGTATCAATACCACTAGTTTTGATAATAGTTTGATATTTTCGTATCTGATTTTCGATACTTTTGACAACCCGTACAGAACAAACTTGATCAAAACACAACTGTAATTGTAGTTACAATAGTTACAATACTATTCTTATTTCACCTAATTTGGGTTACTTCAAGGTTACAACCAAGGAACATATTTACAATTATTATAATTTATTATTCATTTATACTTATTTTCAATGTAAAATGTTTTCAATGTCTATACCACAGGGATTTCCAGGCCTGCAGGAAGATATTCGATTTGCACAAAAAGCAAAGGGAGTTCATTTGCTTGTTATTGACTTTAATAAAAGGTGTGATTGGAAAATAAGAGCGTGGACAGTGGTGGACAGTCTGAGAAACAGTCTGTTGTTTAATGCATGTGTTTCTATAGTGTGAGGAGAGGACGCTGCTGGTTTTATAAATAACGCTATGGCAACACCTTCATCAGGGAAAAGTGACATCGAACAGCAACAACCAACAAGGAGATTAAGAGAAAGAGAGAGAGGAGAGAGAGAGAAAGAGGGAGGGAAAAAGAGTGGGAGAGAGAGAAGTAGAGAGAAACAGGAAGAGAGTGGGGGCTATAAACAGAGAGAGAGGGAAAGAGACAGAAAGAGGTGGGGGGAGACAGAGAGACTGAGAGAGAGAGAGACAGAAGGAGAGAGAGCGAGAGAAAGAGAAAGGCAGAGAGAGAGGGGGGGTGCAGAGAAAGAGGGAGAAAGAGAGAGGGACCAAAAAAGAGAGGGGAGAGGGACTGAGAGGGAGGGGGAGAAAGATGGAAGAGATGGAAACATGCAAAAAGGCACAGACAAACACAAACAGAGAGACAGGAGGAAGAAACAGAGGAGAGAGGGAAGGAGAGAAAGAGAGAGAGAAAGGGGTAAGCAAACAAAGACACAGACAAAAACAGAGTGGGAGAGAGTGAGAAAACAATTTCCATGTTAATTAGCATCCCCTCCCACGCTAAACAAACACGCGCTAACACAAACGCAGGCAAACAGACAAGGAAGACGCTAACTTTGGTCCCCATTCATCTGATTTCTCCTCCATCACAGGACCACAGAAAGATGGAGGGATGGGGAATGGAGACTGGGGCGAAGGCAAGAGAGGGAAAGAAAGGTGCAGGTAAAGGTGAAGAAGTAGTAATACAAGCATAATGGTAAATGGTGCAAGTATAAGTCACTCATAGACGACAAAATGCAATAAAAATGTAAAAAAAAAAAAAGAAAGCCTGGGATTACAAGACTGTCTGCTCAGAGTTATAATAGATGTGTGAAATCTATATCAAATCAAATACACAATATCTTATTTTGCAACTACAATAACTAGTACTCCATCCTGCCATATTTACCTACACAAAACCACTCGTGTGTTTAATTACTTCAACAAAATTGACTCCAGTTTACCAACACTGGCTGGCACATGTTGCACAGTGTGATTTGGAATAATCCTAATCATTGGGAAAATGTTATGATGATGTGCAGAGGTCTTTGAATAAGCAAATATAATGGAATTTTGTATTGAAAACTACACACATTGTACTGCATATACTTAACACTTAATACTACAACAAATGATAAGCTTTTTAGTATGCAGAGATTAGCATATCAAATTGACATAGGCTCAAGTATTAGTTCAGGCTTAGGATGGGCTGAAAAAATAGACCTTTGTAAATATTTCTAATTGAGGTGGAAAATATATGGAAAAATGGGTAACATTGCAACTGTTCCAATATCCAGTTTATCATCTAATTAAAACCTTGAAAAAAAGACTTAAAAATGGTTTAGAGATTTACGCTCTTTTGTAGTTAAGTTAATGGTCCAATTATGTGTTGTGCTAAACTTACTCAGCCATTTCTATTTACAGCCACAATTTGAGATATTAATTTGGCCTATAACCCTACTTTCTAATAGCCAACCTGTTTAAAGGGCCTATGTTACAATATTTTCTGATCTATGTTTGTTGTGTGTGACGTTTCTTCATCAAAAAACTTATCTGGAGTTGTGTTTTATTTCTTTCACTCAAACCTGTGTCAATAAAACAAAACAAAACTCAGGGTATGTTTTTGATGAGGTAACAACATTATAACAACAAGCTCACAAGTGTAAATTTTGTATAACATAGGACTATACAAGGATCTACACAATCAGTGTTCGTTCATCCATCATTTTCTACCCTGCCTGTTTTCTATGTGAAAGAAGTTATCTGAAGTTATGATTTCCGTTCAACTTTAGATCAAACCCTCAAACTCAGTCGCTTCGGGTTATGACACGCGCAGTACTGCAAATGATGCTGTGTAGATCTTTATATACAGGCCATAACAAGACCAGGATGTAGCCATTGAAAACGCACACACACACAGTGAAGCCAGAGCAAAGGGCAAACCATGTATATACTGTGTTGATATTTGCCTGAACACGCAGCAATCGCGGGCTTCAAGTGCTGACACAGAGAAACGTGGATGCTGAGAGAGGCTATAACAGCAAAGCATCATGGGAGAAACTGCGGGGGGGCATCAGTATGCAGTAGAGAGGCTGCGAGGTGCTTTTAAATGCTCACCACATCCCCGGCAAAAAAGCCAAGATTCATTTGAAATGTTATCAAACATCGCTGTATATTGAAAAAGCGCTAGGTTGTGTGAGGAAAAAAAGCAAATGAAAGCGAACTCTCCAAAATCAGCGCTATCGAATCTCTTCTACCTTTACATTGCAGCAAGATCGATAAAACCAGCAAGGAGGCATTTCTTATATTATTTTTTTGTATTGTAGCAGGCAAGGCGCTACAAGGATGCTCCGCTGGGTTACATTCACAGGGTAGAAAAAGCATACGCAGCCAGCTCACCACAGGAAAGCGTGGTGGGTCTCCTTTCATTTTTGAATCGATAAAACATTACCGCAGTTCCTGGAAAAAAATGAATAAAGGAGTAGGGATTCATCATGGTAACGCGTCATATGTTCTCAGCAGGAAACGTAACTATAGGCAAATGTTCCCCTGTAGAATGCTATGCTAACACCGGGGAAATCAAAGAAGAAACAGCAACGCACTTTTGGGTAAAGCATGGAGTTGGTAGGTGTATAGAGGTGAACACTTTAAGATAACTACTGTGTGTGGCTTGTGTATTTCTTTTTCTCCAAGCAGATGAATGAACACAAGCAATATACATGTATCCAGTACACTTAAAGGTACATTGTGTAACTTTTCTGGTTGAGGGTTCGTCAGACGCTCTTCTCCATGGAAATGTTATTGCTTTGTCTGGAATGTTAAACAGTATGGTATTTTTATTTTTATTTTTTATTTATTCTATCTTCATGGAAACAAAACCAGCCCAAGTTACAGGTCAGATCTGTGGAGAGGCGACCCCGTTCACAGTCAGAAGGCCTGTTTTTCTGGGGAGTTTTGAGCTATAAAACCACCTGTAACTGAACAAATGTAAGATAGAGCTGTTTAATGTCATACTGTGGAACATTCCAGGCAGAGCAATGACATATCCATAGAAAGAAGCAGGTGATGGACCCTCAGGCAGAAAAGTTACACAATGCATCTTTAATGTACATTTCACTTTTTTCCCTTATTTGAGCTTGAAAAGGAGGGGGAAGAAGAAAACTCTCACCCCTGTGCAGTTATAATGGTTTTGCACAATTGGAAATCTATTTCACATTTGATCCAAAGTTGAGGATAGTGGTAGTAGCAATACTTAAATAGTATTTAAAGCAGTAACTTTAAATATTTAAATGCAGAAAATGATAAGCTTTAGAAACATAAATAAGGACAAAAACAAGTTGTTGCTGGTTGTTACATCACAGTCTAACTAGGTTAGAGCATTTTTTGGTGGTGTAGCTAACAAACCCTGGTTGGAAGCACAATTTAAACTCCAGCAAATGTCCTTAAAGGTGCACTCTGTAACTTTTCTGGTGGGGGTCTGCCATCTGAAGTCTTCACAGAGTAATTCTGTATGTAATATGGCCTATGGCCTGGTGGTGTCATCTGCTTGGATTCATGAAGATAGAAATTTCTAAAAGCTTATAACATCTCCATAGAGATACGTGCATGTGGGGACCCTCCACTGGAAAAGTTACACAGTGCACATTTAAGCTTTCCAAGTCTCTCCACAGACATTGAAGTAGTTTAGGTTTCTACTATTGTGCATATTGGAGCAAAAATGGAGACTCCTGTATCCAAAGAAACCTCAAACCTATTGTGTACAAATACATACAAATACATGCAAACTTAACTTAACAGCAGTAGTGGGAGCCTTATCAAATTCTGACCAAGACCAAGAGAGTGAAAGTTTGCAAACTTACAAAAGTTTTGATTTGGTTTAATTAAAAGTTTAGTGAAGAGGTGGACTATGACAAAAAAAAAATCATTTGCAATTTTTTCCATGTATTAACCAATCTTGATTTTTGATTCTTTTTTATTTTGTAAAAAACAAACTTCGTAAAGATAAACAAGACTGACTTTCTTCCGCATCCAAAGACTGAACTCCACACTGAGCTCCACACCACATGCCTTTACTACAGGCTTTTGACTTTCTGGAGATTATTCCGATTCCGGTTCCGGTTGGAGAATGCTGGCGCGTTTTTGGCTGCCGCTGCTCCTTGGCGTTATTTTTCGTGATAATCTCGCCAAATGACTCTGCATTTGTGGTCTACAAGTGGATTGTGCTATACTTTAAAAAACCCTCCACAATATATAAACTGTCACTGAGGTGTCGTGTATTTTCGTGCGACTTTAGCTTACCTGTTGTACCTGCGTCACCTAGCAACAGCTCCACGCAGAAGTCGCAGCCCTTGCAGCAATGTGGAGGAACTATGGGTGGCTGGTACTCCTCTGGTTCATCCTGTCAATTATCCACCATCCTGCTACAGCACTGTTCCAGTATTCTGCCTCTGAGTTTAAGCTCCATATACATCCACACAACGCACCAGCGCCTGCTCTGCTCCAACACCCGGACATTCTGTACGTGCCTCGCCGTAGACCAATCCACCGGGGCTCACGTCGGAACTACCAATACGACAACTCCAGCTCCATCCCGTCGCTTTGGTCCACTGCCCGCCGTCCAAAGAGAAACACCTGTCGCCGTGCCGAGCGCGTCTTGGCCCGGGTGCAGAGAACGGCGAACACGGCTAGCGGCAGCAGCACTACTACAGTCAGCTTCGGTCTTCTTAACACCCGCTCTCTGACCAACAAGGGCCATCTCGTCCAGGAACTTCTGGCGGACCGTAAGTTAGACTTTTTGTGCTTGACGGAGACGTGGCAGCTTAAAAATGACTTCAGTCACCTCAACGAGGCTACTCCCCCGGGGTTTGTTTACCTCTCCCAGCCTCGTGTCACCGGTCGAGGGGGCGGTCTCGCGGTAATCTACCGCGAGAGTTGGAAAGTAGCTCCTGTGACTGTGCCTGTCTATCAGTCATTTGAGGCCACTGTATGTCAGCTCTCTGGTCCAACTCCTACTATCATTGCCACCATCTACAGACCTCCAAAACAAAACAAGGATTTTATAACAGACTTTGCAGCTTTTTTTAACACATGTTTCCACACTCTCTTCCAATGTCATACTATTAGGGGATCTAAATATTCACTTGGACATTGTTAATAATTCACTCACCAGCGATTTTATATCCTGTCTGGACAGTTTTGGTTTGCAACAGTTTGTTAATTTTCCCACACACTCAAAAGGACATACTCTGGACTCAATCTGCTGCTCAGGCGTTACACCCATGGACTGCAAAGCCAACTTCATCCCATTTTCCGATCATATGCTCCTTACATTTTTTGTCAATCTGCCTTTTTCCAAATACAACCCCACGCGCACCATAACATTCCGTAAAATTAAGGACATAAATTTGGACAATTTATCTTTTCACATCAATAATCTACCCAGTACAGACAGTTTTGCAACTCCTGATCAACTTGTGTCACACTACAACACCCACCTCCACAACATCCTTAACACACTTGCTCCACCCAAATCCAGATCGGTCTCTTTCACTCACACTGCACCCTGGTACACCCCCACTCTCCGACAGTTAAAAGCAAAAGGCCGCCAACTTGAAAGACTTTATAACAAAACTGGACTAACTATTCACAAGGACATGTACACACACCACACCCTCCACTACAAAGATTGCATCTCCAAAACTAGATCTGCATATTACTCCGGTTTAATCAGTACTAATGAAGGAAATTCCAGGACCCTCTTCTCTCTTGTTTCAACCATCACCAAACCTCCTGACTCCCTTCCATCTCATCTCTATTCATCCGACTTCTGCAATACCTTGGCTTCATTCTTCACCACAAAAATCCACACTATTCACCAACAGCTCACCCCCTCTTCTGCTCTAACTCTACCTGTCATTACATCTCCTATCACCACCACCCCTTTCTCATCATTTACTCTACCTTCTATCAATCAAATTTCCTCTTTTATCCAAAAATCCAAAACCTCTTCATGTCAACTTGACCCACTTCCCACTGTCCTTATCAAAGCCACACTTCCTTCTCTTGCTCCTTTTATCACCAACATAATTCATGCCTCCCTCACCTCTGGTACTGTCCCCTCTCCTCTCAAAACTGCTGCTGTCACTCCAATTCTCAAAAAACCTGGTTCAGATCCCACAGACCTCAATAATTTCCGTCCGATTTCTAACCTTCCATTCATCTCCAAAATTCTTGAAAAAACAGTTTCTGCTCAACTTCACTCTCATCTGTCCTCCAATAACCTGTACGAGTGTTTTCAGTCTGGCTTCCGTCCTCTCCACAGCACTGAAACGGCCCTTCTCAAAATCACTAATGACCTTCTTCTCTCTGCCGACTCTGGTTTAGTATCCATCCTCCTTCTGCTTGATCTTAGTTCTGCCTTTGACACCATTTCTCATTCCATCCTCCTGAACAGACTCTCTTCCATCGGCATCTCTGGCACAACCCTCACCTGGTTTCACTCCTATCTTTCCGACCGCACTCAGTTTATTCAACTCAAATCTTTCACTTCTTATCCTGTCCCCATCTCCTCAGGTGTTCCCCAAGGTTCTGTTCTCGGTCCCCTCCTTTTCATCATCTACCTTCTCCCCTTGGTCACATTTTCCGGAAACACCACATTCAATTCCACTGCTACGCGGATGACACCCAGCTCTACCTCTCCGGCAAACCAAACTCCACACTCCCACCCTCTTCCCTTGTCAACTGTATCAGTGAAATAAAATCATGGTTCACCTCAAACTTTCTCAAACTCAATAGCAATAAAACTGAACTTCTCCTTGTAGGCACCAAATCCACCATAAGCAAGATTAATCATTTCTCCATTCCCATTGATGGCTCCTCCATCTCTCCCTCCCCTCAGGTCAAGAGTCTGGGTGTCATCCTCGATAGCACCCTCTCCTTCACCTCCCACATAAACAGCATCACTCGCTCCGCCTACTTCCACCTCCGCAATATCCATCGACTCCGACCCTCCCTCACTCCACAGTCCACTGCCGTACTCATACACAGCCTTGTCACTTCCCGTCTAGATTATTGCAATTCACTTCTGTTTGGTCTCCCACAAAAAACTCTCCATAAACTTCAACTGGTTCAGAACTCTGCTGCTCGCATCATCACACACACACCTTCTATCCACCACATCACACCCGTCTTACAACAGCTCCACTGGCTTCCCATCACACACCGCATTCAATACAAAATCCTGCTCCACACATTCAAAGCCATCCACAACCTCACACCTCCATATCTCTCTGACCTCCTCCATATTGCCACACCTGTTCGCTCTCTTCGCTCCTCCTCCTCTCTCCAGCTCTCTGTCCCCTCTGCCCGTCTTGTTACAATGGGGAGCAGGGCATTCAGTCGCTCTGCTCCCCAGCTCTGGAACACTCTCCCTCCTGACCTCCGCAACACAGACACACTTCCACACTTCAAATCCAAACTCAAAACTCATCTGTTCAAACTGGCCTATTCATTATAACCACAACTGCACTGTCTTTTCATATGCCTGATTTTAATGTAGATTTTAACTGTTGCTTTTACTGTTATAATTTTTATATTTTTTTATATTGATGTATAAACTTGTTGTGAGGCGACCTTGAGTGCCCAGAAAGGCGCCCTATAAATAAAATGTATTATTATTATTATTATTAAACGTGTGAATGAAACAAAACACAACTCCAGGTATGTTTGTGGTGAAGAAACAACATTATAACAGATCAGAAAATAGTGTAATATGGTCCCTTTAAAACATATGGCGACTGAAAATACCTCGAGTCTGATTTCCTGTTTTCCTCTCTAAGGCTGTCCTGTACACAGGCTGTAGTCGAACCATTGTTGACCATTTCCTATGAGAAATGCCTGAGAGAGAAACTGTAATGTTGTGTATCTGGTGAATAAGATGAAAGCGTGTGTGATTCTGCTGTGTGCGCTGACAGCTCTCCGGCCCTTATAAACCTGTGGGCAGGCTCAGCACTCGCTCTCAGTAATGGCTGGTATGCTGTGTTTGGTAATACATCTGCACTGTCCATTTTAACACCTCCGACTATGCTGTGAAGAAAGGATTTGACGTTTTCTGAACTCACCTGAAGAACGTGACGAAGAACTGCACCAGGTCCATGAAATTACTGTGCTGGGAGAAGGCAATCTGTGGAGACAAACAAGCAAAGAGAGCGTGAGTGAGTGAGAGGGGTGCATTGTAACAGGCATAAATTTAAAAGGTGCATGTGACAGGTTAGACCACTTATTTGACTAAAACATTAAAATGCCCATGTTCTACTGTTTTCTATGGTATAATGTTGGTTTTTCATCAAAAACAGACCTGGAGTTGTGTTTTGTTTCATTCACACATGTTTAACACACAAATCCTGCATATTTGGGCTGAGTTCTTCTCTCAAACAAAAAACTCTCAGTTTGAACTTGTGATGTCATGTGGTAATATGGGGAGTGCTCCACTGTGTTTTTAAACTCCATACACCTTCTATAGAATCACATGGATTCTGTTATTTTGTTAAATCAGTGTTAAATGTCAAGAAAACATGCATTTTAGATGGAATTTCCTAGAATAGGTAGAGGTATTCCATTTTACAACTCATCACTACTTTCTGTATTTTTGTACTTAAAGGTGCGCTAATGCACTTGAACTTTCCAGGTGGAGGGACCACCACTGAGATTTTTCACAGTATGATATTAAACTTATTTATTTCCATGGAGACAAGCACGAAGCCAACTTACAGGTCAGATTTGTGGACCTGTAAATTTTGTGTGCTCATATTTTTCAAGGTTTTGTTGTATTGTTTAAAAAAACACACAAAAAAACACATATCTAATAATTTAAATAAGCAAGTTTAATGCCATACTGTGGTACATTCCTGGGAAAGCAATCTCCCTAGTATATTTCCATGGAAACAACCAGGTGCTGAACTTGTACTAGAAAAGTTGCATAGTGCACCTTTAATTTTTTTCCACAGACTTCCATTTGACTGTTATAAAACTATATTTACCACAGATTTAGAAAAAACAAACAAACAAAAAAAAACAATAACCTGTCATATGCACTTTAATTAGAAGAGTCAGTGTTCTAATGCAGGCTTCACAACCAAATGACCTTCTGCGATGACAGAGAACATAATGAGCAGCAGATAATGAGCAGTGCAAAGAAGTACAGTATAAATGTATAAGATATACGGATGTATTTATAGAGTATGGTTTGTGCTTCACTTGGCGTTTCTGGACATTGTGCAGTGTGAGACACAGTAAATTGGACTCTTGGCTATTATTTTATGAGTGGACCGTGTGGTATTGATACTTTGCAGTGACATCATGCTGGGGGTGCTCTATGTGCATTTCTATGGCGGAATGTTTCTGCAGTTACATGGTGACACAATGCACACATAAGCAAACGCAGCCAAAAAATATATATATTGGAAAAGAAAGTAGGCTACAAAATGTATTGAAACAACACATTTTCTGGAGCCTGTGATCAATACGAGTGTTCATGGTGCTGATTAGGTGTTTGATTTACTAACTAACTGAAAAACTGTTGGCTAATTCTAGGTAGTTTCTGGCTGTAATGCTATTTAAGAGGGACTTGTTTAACAGTACAAAACAGATCATCTGTCGTTGTTCAAGCTAAATCAGTTCTTTATGGTCAGATTGTGTTAAAACAACACTCAAATTAAAGTCTAATTTAGGTAACAGAGCTTCAGACAGAGCAGTGTCTACAATTAGCATCACACCCCCAGGGAATGGTAGATGACATCACCTGCAAAGTATCAATTTAAGAAAGTCATACTGCGCTGATACTTTTAGAATGGGTTGACTGGAGTGCTGCTTTAACATTGAGTTTTTTATCAAAGAGATTTCTTGACTTCGAACAAAGAGGTTGAGCGTAAAACCTTGTCCCTGGATTGCTATTGAGAGAGAAATTGACAAAACTTTGCCATGTAAGCCAAAAAAATTGCTTTATAAAAGTTATAAATTGGACAAGGAACTCTGATATTACAGGTTTGTATTACAACAAGGCCACAATAACTAAAGCAAACTACCAAAACATAACTTCAGCATAAAAAGATAAAACCCAAAATAATAACTTGTTCACAAATTACAGTAAGTGGGCTGAACAATGTGAGAAAAATATCAGATTGTGATTTCTCTGACAAGCATTGTGATTAGGTTTGTGAACTGAGTTTAAATTTAAACACGTCCAGAAGAACTGACAAAACGACTGAAATATGAAGTGATAAACCAATACAAGAATCACATTTCAGAACATGTTTGTACAGATCTAAACTACAGTTAGCACAATAAGACAGGAGATTTGTGATTGAGTAATCTGGGCAAACTGCTCTCCATCATGGACACTGCACAACGCTATAGAGGGACAGAGGAGCTCATTCTCCAACAGGCTCCTACAGCGCCGTGAGATACAGGTCTACATCCATACATACTCCAAACTGTACAACAACTCACCCTTATGTAACAGACAACTCTATGTCCTCATCTTTGCACTGTTTCTCCTTACCCACCTCTTGTATACAGCTGGGATATATTTGTATTACTGTATTTCTATATTTTATTTTTACTTTTACATATACATTTGTATAATTATGCCTTATTTGACACCAGTCTCTTGCTATTTTTTGGTACTTCTTTTGAACGTATTATTACCATTTATATTTTTGCTCTTTGTTATTATATTATATTGTGATGTGTGAGCTACTGTGTCCAAATAATTTCCCTTGTGGATCACTAAAGCTTGACTAAGTCTAAGTCTAATCTTGCAGAGTGTGTGGGCTCAAGGTTTTCGTTAAATTTTTATCCAATGCAAAAACAGTAAAATAGTGGATCTTTCTATACCTCACCATACCTTTTTCCACTGCTCACCTGCATCCCTAACAGGTGGCTGCTGCTAAATTACACTGTTTATTATGTGGTTTGAGTATGGGCACATGAATATTTATCGCTTTAATTTCTCTTTATTTTCCATTTGTGAGTTTTTCTTCGGCTCTGGGCGGTTTGCAAATCTAGTTAGAAGTTAGCCAAGGTCTCTGCTCCTTCACACGCGCTTCTTGGCCCTACATCACAATTACACTGCCCACTACTTTGTTCCCATACTCTTCCACTGTAATCACCACAAGAGCCATCTACGACAGCATCAACTTAATCAAGGTTTCCATAGTAACACATTAACACTGCATACATCTCTACCTATTCAAACATCTCCTTTTCCTTGCAAAAGACTTACTAAAAGAATGTGTCAACCTCTATCGCACCACACAACACAACAGCACCCCTCTCTGGCAATGAAAAGCAACAGCAGGCAGAAGCCGAATTCCCATCACATATTTGCTCTCTCAAGTGACACCTTAGCTTGGACCATCACTGCTTGTCTTATTATTCAAGGGATTTGCATGCAATTACACCACACCAGAAGAGAGGGAGAGAGAGAGGGAGAAAAAGATGTAAAACCAACTTGTAGGCACGCGGAATAGCTAAAAGACTGTCAATGTATGCGTAGACTGTACCTAGGTCAGATGTGTAAGCAGGGACTTTACACAATATCAGTTTGGATTAGCTACTGTGGTGCTATAGTGTTTTGTAATAGAGAAGAGAGTCTCATTTAGTTGTATAGTCAGCACCATCTGGTTCAGTAATGTGCTCTTGTTGATTACTGTTGAGTGCTGAGGCTTTAATAGGGTCATTTTTCGCTGTGTTGTTGAATACAGACAACTAAATAATGCTAGAATAACCTGAGTGAAATGTCAATGAGCGGAAAACATGGAGGGTTAGCATTTTGAGTCACAAAGCAAAAAAAGAAAGACAATTCAACTTCGTTTAAAGGTGCTTTGTGTAACTTTTCTGGTGAAGGGTCCGTCCGTCAAATGCTTGTCTCCACAGAGATGTTATTGATTTATCTGGAATGTTACACAGTATGGCATTAAACCTTTCTATCTTCATGGAGACCAAATCAGACCAAGTTACAGGTCAAATCTGTGAAGAGGCGACCCCGCTCACAGTCAGAATGCCTGTTTTTCTAGGTATTTTTGAGCAATAAAACCACCTGTAATTAAATAGGTAGAGCTGTTTAATGTCATACTGTGGAACATTCCAAGCAGAGCAGTAACATTATCCATAGAAAAAAGCAAGTAATAGACCGCCAATCAAAAAGTGCACTTTTTTTTTTTTTTTTTTTTTTGTCAAGTCGTCAAGAAAAGAAATCAATAACCAGCTACGAGGTGATAGTAAAATAACAATTGAAACAAGATGCTCATAGTACCAATGCTACAAATATTGAAATACAAATAGAAATGACTTGAATAGGGCAAAATGTTACCTTTTTGAGTACTTTTATGGTCTTCTTCTAGATCACAACTAGTACAAAACCACATACATATAAGAAACAATTATCTTCTGTTAAAAATGACAAGTGTTTTTTGCATTGTCATTGTGGCATCAAAACTAGTACAAAGTGTTAAACATTTTCCTTGGTTTAGTATTATGACAATAGTGTGTGCAGGCCTATCAAGTACGCTAACTCATTTACTTGTTTCCAATGTCAATTTTGTTTTCCTCTTCTTAAAAAAACAATAGTTTCAAAACAGCGTAAACCAGTCTTTGCATGGTGGTTCTCACTTCTTTCATTTTAGAATCCAACCATCACATCCATCTTCATCTCAAAAGGACGTCTCTAATGTATTTTTCACACAGACACAAAACACTCAGCTGTCTGAGCTTCAAACAATGCAATTAAGAGCCGGTCCCACAGAGGACAGAGGCAGTTCTGCGGCATATTTAGAAATGAGACCGAAGCTAATGGGAATTTATATGTGATGGAGATTTATATGTGTGGAGTCAGATTTTTGTTATTTAGTCAACAACGTGGGGAACAGGCTTAAATGGGAGGCGAATCATGCGTGAGCATAAGAGATTCAATGATGTGATGTGAAGACGCAAGATACACATGGTGAACCCCATCGTAAATCCAAGTTTGTTTGCATTTCAAAAGGGAAAATCGCAAATATACTGTATGCAATTCACCCCTGTGTACAAGTCTTTACAACTGGCACTACATCATCAAGCTATGATGACAAATAATAATACATTTTTAATATGTTTTATTTATGTATACTGACAGAGGGCATTGTTAGTTTTAGTTTCAGGCCCAGTAATCACAGAGATACTAACCATAAACCAGGCCAAAACATCTGCAAACTGACAGCTAAACAGCAAATACCACCATAAATTTTTGACCAGCCTCTAGCTCAGATTTAGACTATAGGTACTCAAGAATGCTGTGTGTAAAATAGAATTCCTCATAGAAATCTTTTTATGGTTAGACTTCTGTCTTTCTTTCTCAACACATGAACTCTGTAGCTATAGTCTATAACAGGGGTAATCAAACTAAGGCCCGGTCAAGTGCCGACTCTGGCCCGCCGTGCCCCCTTGACCGGCCCCCCGGCCCCCCGGCCCCTCTGCCCCCACTTGAACTGGCCCTATGAGGCAATTTTCAAAAGTTGTCACGGCTTATTTTTTTTAAATTACTTTTTGGCAAATAATAACATCTGCATCTTGTATTTTGTTGATTTTTTTCAATTAAATAAATGAAATATTTATATTTGCCCCCAATTGTATTTATTTTATAGGCCTAATTATTTTACTTTAATTAAGTGTTGCACATAATTATTATTAATACAATTGTTATTAATATTATTATTGTTAATATCAACAGGCCTGCTAGTGTCAATCACCAGATGTTTCTTAACTTTGATGTTATTGTTATTAGAAAATAAATAAATGTTTTAATTTGAAATACCACAGATATTCCAAAGTGTGAAGTACTTACTACTTTTGCAAACCACTAGTAATGATAAACAAATACGTGCCAGGAATTATGTGTTGATATAGTATTGTGGATGGCTGTGCCAGGATAGTCATTTCTACTACACAATGAGGCTTGCTGGTCATTTTGGTCTGGGCCATACAATTGTGTTATACAGCCGACCAACCCCGGCCCCCCATCACAGTCAGGAGCGATAATGTGGACCCCAGAGAAAAAAGTATGGTGACCCCTGGTCTATTATATAACATAAATAGATAAAAAGACCATATGTGATCAAATGAGCCAAAGCCATCTTTATGTTATTCCGCAATATAACCATCAACAACTTTACTACACATTTTCCTTGAGAAGTGAGCCTGACATGTGCTTTAATAGTATGTGTATGTGTCTACTCTGCTCCATGCTGGACACGGAGGCGACGGGGGGCTGCTGCTCTGGTTATGTGCCCAGCAGAGGGTGACTCTTTAGAGGCTCAGAACGATCTCCCAGCAGGCCCTGACAGCCTGCCTCTGGGCCTCTGAGCTGCACATAGTCACTGTTTAATGCTTTGTGACACTATCGGACTATAGAGGAAAAGTGTGAGGGGGACTCAACAGGTTTCACTAGAAAAGAGGAAATGCATAAGAGAAAGAATGAAAATTAATGCAAGATCGCAGTGTGTTCAACTGACGCTACTTTAACCAACAGTGAGAGCATTACTTTTTGCGCATACAGATGTGTAATGGCAACAATATGAAAATGGAGCAAAATATAACACATATTAAAGTGGATCTTAAATTGCCATGTTATAATGCTGTTACCTCCTCAAAAACATACCTGGAGTTGTGCTTCATTTCATTCACACATGTTTGAGTAATCGTGCATTATTAGTCTATCTGCATCTCCAGAGCTAAAAATGCTCTGTTCCACCTTGTGATGTCATGAAGCAGTAGTTTTCAAGTTAAGAGCTTTTACCTTTTTGGACAGTGTTTTCTGTTTGAGAGAAGAACTCAACCTAAATATGCAGGATTTGTGTGTTAAACGTGTGAAAAAACAAAACACAATTCCAGCTATGTTTTTGATGAGGGACCAACATTACAACATAGATCAGAAAACAATCTAATGTGGGCCCTCTAACCCTAAATCCACTTGATGAGCGAGTCCTGGCTCCAATGGCAACTGCAATTTTAAGTGCTTGGTGACATCACACAGAACTGCTCAGATTAAAGTGAGTAAAGAGGTGTTTCTGATTACAAACACCTCGCTGCATGCGCAAGGTTAGAAATGTTTGACCAATCACACTGTTCCTTACCCCCAGACTTCACCCCTCCTCCCCCATCACTCTCTTCTTTAGTCGTCCAGGTACTGCCCAGTTTAGCAGCTCTCTCTGAAATGTGATTGTGGGCAGAGTTTAGGTGTTTAGTGCCATTTTAACCAAAATAATATTGGAACCACTGTTTGGGCCATTTAACTTTCATACACAAATTTATTTTTCAGTTTTCCTTCACAAACTCTCCAAATTCGTTACACCTACATCAGTTTTCTGTTTTTAATGCTTTATGCTCAGTATCTTTCCTTTCCATGCCAAATGCTCACTGTGCTATAACATTTCACTGCGCATAACAATGATAGAAAATGGGGTGAAGAGTCTTGCGTACGGACATTATCAGAGCTGGAATTGAACCATCAACCTCTCTAGTAGGCACTCTTCTTACCACCTGAGCCACTGTCCCTCATGTTATCGCACCTTTATACTTCACACAGTGGTATAAACATTAGCATTCTCGCTAGCATCAGCAGTCTTTAACACAGACTTTGATTTGGGAGGCTGGGTGGCATAATTACAGGAGCATAATGAGTTTTAAATCTGCCCTTTCATTCTCTATAATCTGCGGTTAAAAACTCCTCTTGGCTGATCTGTCATATATTTACATTATCATTCCCCATTTCAGTATTGGGTGCTTTTCATATTATTCTGTGCCAATTTACAGCTATAGTGTGTTGTTTGCCAAGTTCCTGGTGATTGCAGTGGTGCCTCCTCATCAGGCAACCATGCGTGCCCTGATACACATAGACCCAAGCACACAGCTGCTGCTTTTCTACACAGGAAAGTAAATTAGGAGACCGCTCCAATCTCTACCGTGTCATGACATCACCATGGCAACAAAAACCGGATTACAGGCGTTTAAAGGTGCACTATGTAACTTTTCTTGTGGAGAACACTGCCACCTGCTTTTCTCCAAGGAAATCATTGCGTTGCCTGGAAGGTTTCACAGTATGGCATTAGACATGTTTATCTCCACTGATGGGTGATGCTACCAGGTCAAGTTACAGGTCAGATCTGTGCACAGGCAACCAAGCTCTAAGAATGCATGTTTTTTAGCAATATAAATATCATTCACTGAAAATGCAAGTAAGATCAACGTAATGCCATACAGTGAAACATTCCAGGTAAAGTAATAATCTCTGGAGATAAGCAGGTGGCAGATCCTACACCAGCAAACTTTAAAAAAAAGTTCTTATATTACACAAAATTTTCTCTTGTGAGTAAGTTATAATGCTGGTACCTCCTCAAAAACATACCTGGAGTTGTGTTTTGTTTCATCAATCCTTTATTATTAGTCTGTCTAAATCTCCAAATCTCAAAATGCTCAGTTCCACCTTGTGATGTCATTTAGTGGTAGTTTTTTTTTTAAGTTAACAGCTACCTTTTTCCTTTTGCTGAGCAGAGATTGGCAATTCCAGAGCTGAAATCTTCCAAATGATTCTAGTGAAGGTGTATGGAGTTTAAAAACACAGTGGAGCACTTCCTGTATTACACATGGCATCAGAAGGTGGAACAGAGCGTTTTCATTTTGAGAGAAAACCTCAGCCTCAATATGCAGAATTTGTGTGTTAAAACATGTGTGAATGAAACAAAACACAAGGTATGTTTTTGATGAAGAAACATTATAACATAGAAAAGCCTAATGTGGGTCCTTTAAATGTCACTGGTCTGTGCTTATTCTTTCATTAGAAACATGGTTAAATTCTTCGTTAGGAGACAGAAATCATGTCTGTGAGGGAGAAACTTCTCTGAGTAATCTCTGAGCCGTTGATTGGGCTTTGATGATTCAAGCTCTATGATGGCGGTGCAGTCAGCAGTGAAAAGACCACACTTTGGCAGTTGAGGGATATTTCATCATTGCAGCTTCCAACTCGTGCACAAGTTTGGTCTAGTTAAAAAGTAGGTGCTAAAGTGGATATTTTACCACTATCTTTTTAATGAGTAATACTTTTGTATAATCTCCAAGGATGAGGAATTGGCTTCCTCCCACAGATTAGGCAGGCCAACTCACTCCCCGTTTTTAAATCCCTCCCATAGACGGTGTGAAGAAGTGGACCAAAGGAGTGTGACGTCATCCATAGCGTTTGGCTCCAGTCAAATGAAGCTCACAAGACTAGCAGTTATAGCGGCGAATTTGAAGCCAGTTCCATATTAGAAATGGGAATTTATTTACCGACAAAACAGTGAAACATTTTAAGACTCACTATCTCAGTTTGAGGGCTTACTGTTTACCATTTGTCACTGTTTGTTATGTGTTTATGTATTTAATTACAGTACAGCACTTAGGTCAACTGTGCTGTTTGTAAAGTACTAGAAATAAACTTGAGTATTCCTCAAGATCTTGGCAACATACTCTCCGTGCAGTCAGAAGTAGTAACATAAGTAGTAGCAGTCGTGACCTTCGAGTTTGTTTGACTGAAAAAGGGCTGTGCAAAGAATCAATCTTTAATCAAACCAAAATTCAATCATTTCTAATTTTCAGTGATCAGCAAAGAGCCTTTTAATCGAGAGATCTATAGACAATCCTCTGTCAGTACAAGTGTGTGATTTGAAGTTGAATTTAGAAGAATAAATTAGATTTCTTTTGTTATAACGACACTGGTAAAAAGCTTGTTTTGTTTATCTTTTTTGCCCTGTTACTCTTCTGTTAATCTACTTACGCAGGGTATTATTTTGAACAATGGCCAAATACCTTCTAATTACAACTTTTCATCATTTAAATACATAATTATTTTACTTAAAGATTTTGAATATTTCTTCAACACGACAACACAACTAAAGCGTAGTAGCATTAATAAAACTATCCATGAGTTTCAGAGTGATGAAAACAAATGTGCATTGTTGCCATAGAATATTTAGTTTGAATTGTCCATAACCATCTTTTGAATGGTCAAAAGTCCTCAAAATGTCACCTAAATACATACATGTAGTAGTGTGACAGTGAGCAGTGCCTATAGTGCGTCAGAACACAGGGTTGATGTGCTTGAATGTCATTGCCCTTGACCGGGACAGGGACATAAATCTGAGCTGTCCCATGGCTCTGCTCTGGTCCTATGGGACACAGGGAGATGGACAAACACAGCCCCTGGACAATAAAGGTCAGTCTGCATTATACTAGGCCTATTACACCACACATCAGGCCATGTTTGATTCAATGCTATGGACTCACAACATACAACCATACTACAGAGCTGTATAAAACATATTAAAGATACACTGTGTAACTTTTCTGGTAGAGGGGTCCACCACCTGCTTAATTGCATGTTGTTTTTTCCTGAAATATTCTACAGTATGGCATTTAATTTAAAGGTCCTTCAACTGCTTCTCTCCATGGAGAAATTGCTTGGAATGTTCCACAGTATTGCATTACACTTGTTTATCTCCATGGAGAAAGCAGGTGACACAAAAGGGCCAAGTTACATGTCAGATCAGTGGAGAGTCAAGCCGACTCACAGTAAGAATGTTTTTTTTTTTTTTTGTTTTTTTTTACGTCAATAACAACCCATGTTATTGAGCAAATGCAAGATGGATATGTTTAATGCCATACTGGGACATTCCAAACAAAACAACAACATGAGAGACAAGCAGGCCACATCACCAGGCCAAGTTACAGGTCAGATCCATGGAGAAGTGGACCTGCTCACAGAAATGATACATGTTTTTGCAAAATAAAAACACCTGCAATTGAATAAATACGTAATAATGTGTAATGCCATACTATGGAACATTGAAGGTAAAGCAATAACATCACCATGGAGTTGGCAGACCCACCACCAGGAGTGCACCTTTAAGGTACTCAGGTCTTAGTACATTTTAACATGGGGTGGGGGAATATGACAAAACTATATATCACTCAAAACAGAGTGAAGGATGACAAATAGGAAGAGCAGGTGGGGAATGTGTGTGTGTTTAAAGCAGATGAAATAAATCAGAGTACTGAATCATGATAGGAAGTGGCACCACCACAAATTACGGTTTAGATCTGTGAAAAGGCAACACCACTCATAGCAAGAATGGATGTCTTTCAAGGTATTTTTATAGCAAAAAAAACTCCCACCTCTATTAATGTAAATATAAGACAGAAAACTTACATAGTACATCTTTAACATTTACAAAATAAACAGGAACGGTACTGACCATGTATGTTTAATGGCCAATTGGTCAGTTAGGAGCCAAGTATTCTTTCTGTAAATGTTATGTGAAAAAAACACATAGGTTTATCATATATTGATATTGAGAAGCCCATATTTCCTCAACTGGTCTGTTATTTTGGGAAACAAACTGTCAGATGTTAATCAATAAGATGCAATAAAAGGAGTTAATTGTAACATGGATACCGGTGCTCTGTTGTAGCCAAGAATCTATGCTTAGTGAAATATTATGCATTCCTAGTTTGATGTTAATTCTTCACTGAGCGTGTTATAAAGAAGTGAACAAAAGCAGGTTTGAATTGACAACAGATGGCAGCAAAGCAACAAGTGCAGAGGAGATCATAAATGCAAGGAAAACATACACAAGGCTTCATGGGAACAGACAACACAACACCACACTTCTGACATCAGCTCTAGGTGTGCAAGGCAGGAGAGAGATGGGTGAGAGAGAAAGAAAGGAGATGTAAACAGAAAGAGCAGGAGAGAAAGAGAAAGAGTGAGAGAGTGTGTGGAAGAAAGTCTGGGGGAGAGGGGAAAGTGAGTTAGAGAGGGTGCAAGAGAATGATAAAAAGTAAAAAAGAGAGAGGGGGGAAGAGGGAAAGGGGAACAAGAGAAAGAAAGGGTCAGAAAATGGGGAGGGAGAGAAAAAGAGTGAGAGTGAGAGAAGGAGACTGAAACAGAAAGGAGGTAGAAAGAGAAACAGAGTGAGAGGGAGCAAGAGAAGAAAGAGAGAGAGGGGGAGAGAAAAGGAGCAAGAGAAACAACAAGCGAGAGAAGAGTGTAGGAAAAGAATGGGAGAGGGAGAAAGAAGGAGAAACAGAGAGGAGGGAGAGAAAGATTGAGAAAAAGTGCAAGATGGAGCAAGAAAGTGAGAGGGGGAAGAGATAGATTATGTGAGAAAGGAGAGAAAGTGAGACAGGGACAGAACGAGAAAGGGGAAGGGGGATGGCGAGAGGGGCACAAGAGAGGGCCAGAGAGGGGGAGAGAATTAGGGCGTGGATGAGGGAGTGAGATAGAAAAAGGGAGAGAGGAGGTGATCAAGAGAGAGGAGTAAAGAGACAGAGGGGGAGAGAGATAGCATGTGAAAGGGGGAGAGAGAGAGAGAGAGACAGGAGAAGACAAGATAGCAAGAGAATGAGAGAGGGGGTGTGAAGGAGCAAGAGGGGGGTTAGAAAACGTTCAAGAGACAGCAGGAAAAAGACAAAAGAGGGAGAGAGATGGGAGGGGGGAGTAGAGGGAGAGAACAAGGGTGAGAGACAAACAGGTAGTGAGAGGCAGAAGAAGACAAGAGAGAGTGGGGGGGTGTGAAGGAGCAAGGTGGGGGTTAGAAAAAAAAGACAGGAAGAGAGATAGGAAAAGAGAGAGAAAGGAGACAGAGGGAGAGAGAGAAACAGGGAGCGAGAGGTGGGGGGGAGAGAGAGAGAGAGAGCTCGTGAGCCAGGAGAAGATGAGAGAAGGCAAGAGAGTGAGTGGGTGCATGTGAAGAAGTGAGAGGGGAGTTAGAAAACGTGCAAGAGAAAACGAGAAAAAGACAGAAGAGAGAAAGGGTGGTAAAGAGCAAGGGAGAGAGAGAGAAAGATGGAGTGAAAGGAGGAGGAGAGAGAGAGTTGGCTTTCGCTGGGCTACAGAGAGCTTAGGCAGCACACAGCCCACTCTCAATGCAGCATGTGTTTCATCTTAACATTCCACTTTGCCCTTGCTCTTACTCGACTCACACCAGCTCTGCTCTCTGTGCCAATTCTGCAGGGCCAGCCGCCTATGAGCACGGCCAATCAAACGCCACCCCAACAGCGGGAACAACACAGAAGGGAAGTACAGATACAGGAATAAGTGGGAAATGGAAGCTTCCGAGAGACATGGCTCCTCAAGGCACTGTTCTTTAACAGTGTAATGACCACGACCAGTTCAGGGCGCATATGCTTTTAATAATGAATCACAAACCCCTTTAAGTGCACAATGTAACTTCTCTGGTGGAAGGCACATCACCTTCTTGTCTCCATAGAGATGTTATTGCTTTGGCTGTCAAGTTACACAATATGGCATTAAACTTATCACTATAGGGAGAAGCAGGACAATTTACAGGTCAGATCTGTGGAAAGAAGACCCCACTAACAGAATTGTGGTGTTGTTGTTGTCATTTAAGGTTAATAAAAACACCAGTAACTTAATATAAGATTAATAAGTTCAATGCAAAGGAGTATCACCTCAATGAGACAAGTAGGTGACGGACCCTCTACCAGAAAAGTTACGTAGTGCACCTTTAAGTATCACTGGCCCTTCTGTCAATGTAAATATGGTCTCTTCTACAGTATTAAGCTACGAATTGCTAGGTTTGCATTGTCAGTTGCATCTTGCTATGGTCCAAAATATAAATAGAAGGTGTTGCTTGTCCATATCAAAGTGAACATTATTTCATTGGATACTCAAAAAAAAAGTGAAGATTAGAGTGCTAACAAGCTAACAGCGAATTTGAAGGCAGAGAAGTTAAACAGAAAAGTGAAGAGGAGATGTTACCTTGCTATCGAAGCTCCATGAATAAGAAGTATGTGTTTTGGGGGTGGGGTAGATGTCTAAATGATCCTACTCAAAACAAGGCACAGGTGACTCCACTCCAGCTGTGAGCGGCTAAAGGCTGAGCTGTGACAGAGCAGAGCATGGAGGACGGGGGCTTGTATTACAGGAGGAGGGCAGAAGGAAGGAGCTTATATGGAGCGGCCGTTTAAATCTGTGCCCGGAAAAGCAGGGGGAAAAACTAAACAACTACACACTGAACTTGGCGGTGGAGTTTACCTTTGCAACTATCACAGATGTTTTGCATAAGAACCAATATTAGACTAGACTTGGACAAAAAGTTCACTATCCATAAACCTAAATACTAGACAACATTGGATAAGAATTTCCACACACGTATCAAACACAAAAGCTAAGCAACCAATACTGATTCAGGCCTTAACTAAAGCTTACTTCAAGTTCCACTGACTGACTTTAGAAAAAAGTGAAAAAGCAGCTGCAACTTGAAACTATTTTTGCTCAATTTACATTAGAAAACATTTCTGGTTCTGGTTGATTAATCCGTAAACTCCAAATGTGAATCACAACTTTAAAATGAGAGAGAGTATAAGTGATGCCATCAACGTTTAAAGGGTGTTCAAAGTCAGGCTTCAAACTAAGGTAATTGGTTCCATTCTGGGAAACTGTTTATGCAAAACTCTTATAATGTACACAAAAATTATGTGACAAATAAAAATACAAGGAAACCTCTTTATTTAGTCAAAATGATGTTTAGAGTATTAGACAAATGTGTTTCTCATGTGTAAATTTTTTTAATAGACGACGTCATCAATATAGTCTATAATACAAGTCTCTAAAATTGATCTCTCTACTTTCTGTAATCATCATCTTTCTGTAATCAATCAGACTCCTCAGCCTCCCCGGTAAGGTCTATTCCAGGGTACTGGAGAGGAGAGTCCGACCAATAGTTGAACCACACTGGACCAGCTCTATACTCTCCATCGGGTGCTCGAGGGTTCATGGGAGTTTGCCCAACCAGTCCACATGTGCTTTGTGGATCTGGAGAAGGCATTCGACTGTGTCCCTCTTGGGGTCCTGTGGGGAGTGGGGAGTGCTCTGGAAGTATGGGGTCCGGGGCTCTTTGCTAAGGACTATCCGGTCCCTGTATGACCGGTCATGTCCCACCGGGAGGAGGCCCCGGGGAAGACCCAGGACTGCCGAGGGACTATGTCTCTCGGCAGTCCTGGGAAAGCCATGGGGTCCCCCTGGAGGAGTAGGAGAAAGTGTCTGGAGTGAAGGAAGTCTGTGAGACCTTGCTTAGACTGCTGCCCCCACAACCCGGCCCCGGATAACCAGAAGAAAACGGATGGATGGATTTTTCAACTTTTCTTCACAAATCATTTATATTTACACCAACTATTATCCCACCAAATTAAGTCTAAATTAAAGAATCATCAAAGCCTGTCATACGATTTGTTACAGGATCTAGTCCGGTGGTGTGAGGTAGGTGGGTGGGTGAGGTTGGCACTATTGTTTATTTAGGCTTACTTGAATTAGGACAATGCATATTAATCAATGTACAGCATAAAGCTTCAATATAAATATGAGTTGGTACAAGGCAGGTCAAAGCATTAAACATGACTACTAGTTGCATTTGTGTGTGAACAGCTTTCCCTTTTTTCAGATCTTGGGGCAAGGTATAAACCCAGCCCTGGATGTACTTGCCCAGAGTAGAGCACAGCGGGTCTCTGTGTTGACTCAACACAGGCTCATTCATTCATAACCACAGAGCTACCTCAGCACACTGTAAAGGCTAGTCATGTCGTTTCATACATTTACTGCATGGGTGAACATTTTTACAAATAGTTATCATGCTAATATTTAACACAAAGAAACTGATAAAATATGGTAATGATTTGGCGTATTTGTCAAACTGCCCCAAAGAAGCAAATAAGGATGCAAAATAGGAATCATAATCAAAACAATGCCATTACAAACAGAGGGCAGATCTTCTAATTTAAGATTATTATCCCTATCTTGCAATAATAAAAAATATACCTTACCTGGACCTGGAAATATTGTAGGTGCAAAGCCGGTAAAATGGTGAATAATTTGAACTGGTCACTTATTGTGCTATATAGGAAGAATATTTGAAGATCTGATAAAAATATGTGCAAAAACTAACCCCTGTAACCCTTCTTGGCCAAGTAATAAAACGTTTCAACAACTCCACACTAAACTGGTTTTGAATTAGTTCCAATAGTACACAAAAAGTCACACTTCTCATATAGCAACAACACAACACAAGCGTTAAAGAGGAAGTGCCCCAGGAGGGAGGGCCACAGCAAAAACCACAAGTTAAATGTAAGAAACAGTAGTTAAATATAGCAGTATGGCATTGTATTGTATAGTAAGTATTAGTTATTGATGGATGAATGGTGATTGACAATGTACCAGAGCCTAGAAAACACAAACACTGAACACTAAACACTAAACACTAAAATAAACTACATGAAGTTTGAGCATTTGATGAATCAGATAAGTATTATAGGCAACCAAGGTAAAAGTATAGCAAGTATTATTCACTATCTTCTATATAAAGTAATGCAAGATTGATGTAAAGGAAGCCCATATAAAGCGTGATGAGATTCAAGCAGCAGAGCCAGAAGCGCTGACAACTGTAAAAACATACATTGCATTTTCAATTTGTCACACAGCGATAATGCTCTTATACATAAACATCCCACATCACCTCTCTCCACTCTGAACGTTACAGGGAACAATGTGATTCGGAGACTGTCTGAGGGAGATACGACTGTGCTTCAAAGCCCGGACCTGATCAATTAACCAAAGGTACCAGCAGTCCATTCTCCGTCTTTGTTAATCCCCCCGGACGCGTTAAGTGACTGATTTATCTTGTCATATTTTACTCAAAGGTTTCCAAGCCGCCCTTATTTTCATGTTCTGCGACACTTTATGCCAGCAGAGGACCGGCGGAGCATTAAATCTAAATAAAAGATTAATTTTCTACAGAATTAGGGTATATATATAATATGCATACATCTATGATGATGCACGCAATGTGCCGTAATCGGTTAAATACTAATGCATAAGCTTACTGTAATATTTGAAATTGTTTTATTTAACTGCCATTGACTGCATTTTAAAGGTGTGCTATGTAACTTTTCGATAGGGGGTCCATCACCCTCTTATTTCTATGGAAATGTCATTGCTCTGCTTGGAATGTTCCACAGTATGACATTAAACAGCTCTACCTTGCATGTATTCAATTAAAGGTGGTTTTATTGCTCAAAAACAGGCATCTGACTTGTAACTTGGCCTGGTTTGGTCTCCCTGATGAAAGAAAGGTTTAATGCCATACTGTGAGACATTCCAGACAAAACAGTAGCATCTCCATGGAGAAAGGTGGTGGACCTTCCACCAGAAAAGTTACACAATGCACCTTTAACAATCTTTTGGGGAAAAAAGGGCTTAAGAAAGACTGACTTGAAGAAAGTCTTAGTCTTATTCAAGACTAGATTTGTGCAGTTGACATCATTTAACATGTACAACTATTTAAAAGGAGCTCACTAGACTAGCAGTGATTACATTGGCAGTTAATGGTGATTCTAATAAAACAATAGACATATAGTCAGAAAAAGACATGGTCTGATGCCAAAATCAGTTTACTGAAAAATATTCTGACTATGTAAAATGCTTGTTTGTAATGTTAGGATTAGGCTGCCATGCATACATTTCTGAAAGTTGCGTGGTTAGAGCAGTCCAGGTTATTATTATTATTATTATTATTATTATTATTATTATTATTATTATTATTATTATTATTATTATTATTATTATCAGTTGTGTTTTAAAAGCTGGACTTCCAAATACATCAACTTGCAAAAGAGTGTGTTAGTTATACATTTTAGACAAGGCAAAATGTCATTCATGTAGCATGAATAAACCATAACTGAACCTAACAGAAAATATTCCACTTTCTGCATGGGGTGGAGAGGAGTTTTGTCCACATGGACTGTTGCCCTGCTGAAAAGCTTACTTGAATTTTAATGGGCCATGTAAAGTTGCTGACGTAGACAAAGAAGGTGATGTTGGGGCTGTTGCGGAAATCGAAGTTCTCGTTGGAAAAACTGTCTTTAAACTCCTTGATGTTGCTCCGGGAGACAATGGGGATCTCCTCACCAGTCTGAGTACCTGCTACACATGACAAAGACAATAACAGGCACACTAAGGCTGTATTCACAACAACATGAGGACTAAAGAACTAAACTCGGTCTAAACCCAGTCTAAACCTGGACTAAACCCGGTCTAAAGCCGGTCTAAACCCAGTCTAAAGCTAGTCTAAAGCCGATCTAAAACAAGTCTACATTAAAACTAAGTCCAGACTAAACCCGACTAAACCCAGACTAAACCCAGACCTAACCAAGTCTACATTAGGACTAAACCAGGATCAAACAAAGACCAAACCAGCACACGTGTGAACACAGCCCTAGACAAAACAGACAGAATTTAGTTAGACAGCAGATGAGTTGTACCTGTGAAGCTGGTGGCCCATGTGATGTTCAGGTTGAAATTCTTTGAGGCATTAATAAACATGTCCAGATCTCGGTTTGGCTAAAACACACATAAAAGAGTCAGCAAAAAGAATAAGACTTCAGAATAAGAGTTATGCTAAAAAAGAATTTACAGTGATGGTTATATATTTAATAAGTATGTCTGCAAAAAAAAAGAATCATTATTATTGATATTGCAGTGACATCGGGCTGGGGGTGTTCTACATATATATCCAATGGTGAAATGCTTAGCCAAAAAAGTTTTATGATGGTCTGAAAAAATACAAAATGGATTTAAGTCTGTGCTCAGTACAAGTATTCGTGGTCCTGTTTAGTTTGATTTAACAAAAAAGGTGAGACTGACTAACTGGGAAAAAAAAAACAAAAAAAACTGTTGGCTAATGTTACCGAGATTGTGATTGTAATTGTATGTGTGAGAGACTTTTTTAGCAGCACATCTGCTGTAGTTCCAAATAGCCAGTTCTTTATGGTCAGATTGTGTTACAACAAAGCTTAGATTAATTGTAAATACTTTACAATTAATACAATACTTTACTTTGTAAATACTTATTATTATTTATCTTGTTTTTGATGCATGCTCTTGTTTTCCTACTTTTTCTGAAACTTCCGTTGTGACATTGCAATTTCCTCATTGTGGGACGAATAAAGGATTATCTTATCTTATTAAACTCTTGCAATGCCTCAGACAGAGCAGTGCCTACAGTTAGCATCACACACCCATGGAATGTTGATGACAACTTTAAGTCATTAATACCTTGCACCAGTAACAGAAGAGATGATCAAAGTATAAGAATTGCGACTTAGGACTTTTTGCAAGGTACTTTCTGAACAGTGGACATGGCTGGGTCCGACTCTGGAACATTATAAGAATAGAACTACACTAAAACCAGCTGAAACTAGGTCTATCTCATATAATTAAGTAGTTCAAAATGAGGGCTAACACAAAGGTGGCCAAAAAGGTGAATAAAAGTGAATTAAATGAATCAAAGCTTGACCTGCCAAAGTATTTGAAGGTAGTTTAAACTCGGAATGAAATGCCTGTCATCACACTTTCAAATAGGACTGTAGTAGGCCTCGATTCATTGGTCGATAGTGTCTTAGTCGACCAAAACATGTATTAGTTGATCAATTATTTCATTATAAACAGCAGAAAGGAGAAGTTAATGAGTGAGTGAGTTAGCTGAAGATTTGGTATTTTTTGGTATTAATTAATATGTAAAAAGGCAAATGATTCACACATTTAATACGTCTTTATACGAATACATAGTTTCCCAGTACTTTTTTCTGTGTAAAACATTATTTTTGTTTTGTTTGTGAGTGCAGTTTGGGTCAGATACATACAGATACATAACAGCTTTGGGAGCTTTTGCCATTTCCTCTTTTTAGTCACTAATCGATCAACAGAAAATGTCTTTAGTCAGCTGCAACCCTACTGTCAAAGTTGTTTTACCATTTCCTTTTTCTCCATTCATTTAAGACTTTTGCCTATGACCGCTGGCTCATTAAACATTACCTAAGATCAGCGTTTGGCATCCACTCCCGCTGGTTTTACACTCAGCAGATTTGCCTCATTTGATGCAAGGTGAATTTATGGAGGAAATCCATCAAATAAGTGTAGCGCGGGTGATTAAAAAGTAATTTCTGGTGCCTTTAAAAACACATTTGTACACACCTCTAGCTGCCTTTGTTAGGTTTTGGCACAGGCTTAGCTGGTGAGAGGTGCCATCTGGGACATTTAATCAGATCTTTATGTTTTTCGCTCCGCTCCAGATGTTGTAGTCCCGTAAACAGCAGCGGACAAGAGCCTCACTGCAGTGAAAACATCTGGGGGCGTGACGCAGAGATCAATGGATTTTATGTGGCTCTATTACAGGAAATATTGGAGGGTTTGTGCTTTGGGCAAGGATTAGGAATAGCTGAATAGTTTGATGGACTGTGAGAAGATAGTTGTAATACAGAATAAGGCCCACCCCCCTGCAGTCCCTGACAGGTGGGTAATACGGCTTTCAAGGGTCTTTATAGGTTTTTATTTACTTAAAAATGTACACTGTAATTTTTCTGAGGTACACCATATGCTTATTTACCTTTGCCCGGAATGTTCCACAATATAACATTAAACTTTAAATACTGTTTTTATTGCTGAAAAATACCTTGAAAAATACTTGTAATGTAAGTGGGCTTGCCTCTTTACATGAGTGGCTTGTGACTTGGTGTGGTGGTCTTATCTGGTGGTGTTACCTGCTTGGCTCTATGCAAGATGTGCTTAATGCCACACTGTGGAACATACTAGGCAAAGCAAGTATGTCTCCAGCAGGTGGTAAGCCCTCCAGAAAATTACCCTACTTTGAACTAGAGATCGACTGATATGTTTTTTTTGTTTTGTTTTGTTTTTAATTTTTATGGCCGATGCCGATTATTTAGCATCCAGAGAAACAAATGGCCAGCACTGCCAATTTATATTATTTCACAAAAATTATGTAATTTAAATTAATTACAACCATAATTACAACCTTACCTATCACCCTTTACCATTACCCTATAAGAGAGCACTGTAGTCACATTTTGTGCAGTTATCTCTTTGCAATAAACTGAACTAAAACACTAAAAATGAAGCTCTAAGAGTATTCTTTAAGCAGCTGGTTGGCCCAAACAAAATATCAGCCTGTGCTGGAGATTTAAGGCCAGTAGCTGATACACTGGCCAACCGGTATATAAGTCTCTCTCCATTTTAAACAACATTATAAAGCTTTTCTATCCTGTTAATGATGTTTTGACTAAATCAGCAAATAGAATTGGTTAGGAAGCTCAGTTGGCCTTACTACAAGTCTATATTTGGAATGTTCAACACTAAAACATAAAAAAGCCATTATTACAAAAGCCAAAGGGAAAAACGTACTCAGTCAGACATGTAATTCAATTAATATCCTCCCTACTACTATTTAAAGCCTTTATTCACAATTGGGATATTAAATCAATGAACCTCAATTTACCTCTGTAATGTATTGATGTCACGCTTAATTTCTCCAGATAGATCTACACTGCGCCCTATACTTCTTTATGCCCTATGAGATACCCTTGTAATTATTATTTAAAGCGCCCCCAGTGTCTGTCTGAATGGTGTGAGTTCATTCTCCTCCACTGAAGCTGACTCTGCAGACTCCTATAATCCCAACACAGGGACAGGGACCACACACGCATACCTCCTCAGGCGTCGCTACGAAGTTGATGGCCGTGTAGTAGCGATCGTCCTCCTGCGACAGGCTGAAGGTGAACTGGTAGTCGATCAGGAGCGTGTCTGTGCAACGAGAAGAAAAGAAAAAGGCACGAATATGAGAAGAAGAACTGGGTAGAGCAGTGGTTATCTAAAAGGAATGTTACTGTAACCACTGGCTGTCACAGATGCCGATGTGGAGATGACATTTGGTCACCTTGGTAAGTATAAAGAATATTCTGAAAGTTTAGAAGTAAAAAGAAGAGAAGAAATCTAGGGGCTTGCAACAGTAGTGGTGGTCTGCAACAAAATGAGTCACATGAAGATTATGCTATTTTCTGATCTGTTATAATGTTGTTTCCTCAACAAAAACATACCTGGAGTTGTGCTTTGTTTCTGTCACACATGTAACATACACTGCATACACTGCGATCCAAATTATTATGCAAATTATATTTTGGTGACAGTCATCATAATTTTCAAGTCATCAACCTTTAGAGTACAATTCAAATGTTGTTGAACAAACCTCCCAATGATAACAGTATTTTTTCAAAAAATAAAAAATTAAAATGCACTCTTCCAATTTATTACGCACAACAGAGTTTAAGTTACATTTTAACATAGAACCCCTTATTTGACAGGAGCTTCACAATTCTTGCATCCATTGAACTTGCGAGTTTGTGGAGAGTTTCTGCTTGAATTTCTTTGTAGGATGTCAGAATAGCCTCCCAGAGCTGCTGTTTGGATGTGAACTGCCTCTCGTCCTCATAGTTCTTTCTCTTGAGGAGCTCCAAAGGTTCTCATTAGGGCTGAGGTTAGATGATGCAGAAGTATCCCTTGTACCATGAGATGGAGCATTGTCATGCATGAAGATGATTTTGTTATGGAAAGCACAGTTCTTCTTTTTGTACCATGGAAGAAAGTGGTCAGTCAGAAACTCCACATACTTCACAGAGGTCATTTTCACACCTTCAGGGACCCTAAAGGGGCCGACCAGCTCTCTCCCCATGATTCCGGCCCAAAACATGACTCCTCCACCTCCTTGCTGACGTCGCAGCCTTGTTGGGACATGGTGGCCGTCCACCACTCCATCCACCACTCCATCCATCTGGACCATCCAGGGTTGCACGGCTCTCATCAGTGAACAAGACTGTTTGAAAATGAGTCTTCATGTATTTCTGGGCCCACTGCAGCCGTTTCTGCTTGTGAGCTTTGTTTAAGTGTGGCCGAATAGAAAGTTTATGCATAACTGCAAAGCCTCTGGAGGATGCTACACCTTGATGTTCGCGGGACTCCAGAGGCACCAGCAGCTTCAAATACCTGTTTGCTGCTTTGTAATGGCATTTTAGCAGCTGCTCTCTTAATCTGATGTATTTGTCTGGCAGAAACCTTCCTCATCGTGCCTTTATCTGCACAAATCCGTGTGTTCTCTGAATCAGCTACAGATCTCTTAATAGTACGATGATCACGCTTAAGTTTTCGTGAAATATCTAAGGTTTTCATTCCTTGTCCAAGGTATTCAACTATTTCACGCTTTTGGGCACTAGAGAGATCCTTTTTCTTTCCCATATTGCTTGAAAATGTTGCTCTGCTTAATAATGTGGAACGTCCTTAAGTAATTTTTCCTTTAGTTGGACGCACCACAAACTCATTGGCTCAGGTGTGTGAGACTGATTTCACTGAGACACAAGACCATCCATGAGTTTCACTGGAAAACTAAACATTTGACCTTTATGACACTTAAACACAATTTGCATAATCATTTGGAACACAGTGTATTTATATTTTAGATGAGGTAACAGCATTATAACATTTTGCATAATATAGGACTAAACGTCCTACAATTAAAAAAAAAAATATCCAGACCTTAGAATGTGAAAAAGTTCTCAAAATGTTGCATATAATAGGAAGCTGAAACCAATGAATATTTATAACCCTCAGCTTTTTGAATTAGAAATTGAGATCAGTGTGATTTCGAATTTTGCAATTTTTGTACTAAAAAGGCTCACCAGGACATTAAAAAATACGCTTAATTGAGATAGGACTGGCAGATTCATATCACTTTTTCACCAATTAAATCAGTGAAACTACTGCTTCTTTTTGGGTAATTAAAGTGTCTGTTTTACCGCTGGTTTCAATCAAATCTGGTAAAAGTTTCACATTAATTGGAATTCCATGGACCTCTCAAACCTTGACTATTGTAGCACTTTTTGACTATGGGACAAAACTACACTAGTTTTTTTCTGAAGCATTTTTCAAAACGTTACAGTAACAAATACCCGTCAATTAAAATTAGATATTCTTAGTTTTAGCACAGTTTAAAGCAAAAGACACACAAAAAAAAGATTATTGTGAATGCACTTCTCCAATTAAAAAATCTGAAAATCTGATATTACAGTTTCTGGTGTCATTTTTTGACACTGCTTATTTTTTGACGCTGCTTAGTGTCATTGTAATATCTTACTCAGGGGACTACATATTGCTAGAGACAATAGTATTAGGAAAATTTAAATTAGGGTGTTTTTCATTAAAGGTGCACTGTGTAACTTTTCTGGTGGAGGATCCGTGACCGCAACATTACTCTGTTGCCTTGATTCTATCATAGTTTGGAAATAAACTTGGTCATCACAATGGAGACAAGTTAATGGTCAGATCTATGGAGAAGCAAGCCTGCACATGGCAAGAATTTGTGTTACTGTAATAGAATAAATGCAAGAGAGATGTGTTTAATGACCAACTGTGGAACATTACGTGTCCATGGAGAGAAGCAAGTAGCGAACCATCCACCTTAGAAGTTGCACCTTTAATTTAGAATTCTGGATAATCCCAGAAACATTAGCAAGCAGCATCAATACAAAAACTCATCCCGGACTGCCCTTTAAAACCCTGTCATTTTGTAGATTCTTCAAAAGTCTAACACTAATTTGATCTTTCCTGTTCAAAACTAAATGACCAAAGTGCTAGCGCTGGCTGCCGGTGGTGAAGCCAATTTGTGTTGTGTTCTTGATTCTGTAAAGCCTTTGACACAAAATTCAACATCCCGACCACTCTTGGGGCGGATGTTTTTGATGCATTCTTTTCTGGCAACAACAAAATTTCTGCCCTTGTACGCTTCTTTCTTTTCCGACAATCGCTGCTGTTCCAGGGTTTGCCCAAAACTGGAGCCAAGGGCAAACATGACTTGTTTTGGTGTTTCTATTGAAAAACTGAACATTAAAAAGAAAAGGATTTGAACCAACCAGAGCCCTAAAAAGAGGACAAAAACACCAAAGAACAAGAATGTAATGAAAGTGGAATGTGTTTCTGGGGTATTTTGATTATCAATATATGCAAACAGTAGCAACCATTCTGCAGTAGCCTAGGTGGTAAAGCAATAGTACACTGTAGTAGTATTAGCAGTACTGGGGGAGTGCAAAAATATCAAAATATTGATTTATCGTGATACTAAATTTGGTGATACAGTATCGATATTGTGGGCTGCTGTATCAATATATTGCCAAGAGTATTTTTGGTTCTTTTACCATTTTTTGTGTGTGAGACCATATTACAATTTTGTTGCTTGTAAGGAAACTTGTTTATGCAATACACTTGACATATTCTCTGTTTTGATGATTAAAATAGGTGTATTTCATATTAATATTACACAGGCAGTAATTTAACAAAGAAAAACTGTTCCTAAAATGTATTTGGTTGTTAAAAAACAGCAATATATCACAGAGTATCAAGTCGATATCTTGATTATCGCTGGATCATGATAATATCGTATTGTGAGACATGTATCGCATTGAATCGTGAGGAAACTCTAGTAACTACATGAAGAAAAACCAGTGGAGATATACTACTGAATTCTTAAAAATAACCAGCAGTATTTTACATCCATGTTCACCTCTGGTTTCATGTGAGAGAAACATTTGGATATAAACCCAAGATTTCTCCTCAAAAAGCAGATCCTTTTCAAGCGCAACATCAAACATGAAGCCTCCCTCAGATTGGAGCAGTGTACTTGTCTTAGCTCTAACCAGAACAAGGACCAGGAGTCAGGCCATTACAGTGGGCCTCACAAAAACCCTATGGTAGTCCTACTTTCGCCTGGTCTAATTGGGATCAGACTTGACTTACAGTAGCATGTCCCTTTGAGCGGGTTGCCTTGGTAGCGGTTCTCCACTTCACACCTAGATAAGAAAGAAACAGAGGATTAGATGGGCACAAATGGGGCAAAGAAAGTGAAGGGGAAAGAAAAGTGACAGAGTTGGAGTAGAGTGGATAACGGAAGATTTAAGGACTGATAAATCCGTAAGAGAGTCGGTGAAGAGGTCTGACATTTGGGAAGTCACAAATCAGGAAAACACCAAAATTACGGACAGCATGATAAAGTGCTGATCACTCTGAGAATTTGAAGTCCCTTTCCTTTTCCCCATAATAGATAGCTGCCTATCAACGAGCAGTGGTTTGGTTTCTATGGGAAAAATACAAGGAAATCTTACTTTTGAAATCAGAAGTGTCCATTAACTGTTGAGTTCATTTGACGTGTTTAGGACAAAAACAGCAACAAGTCCTGGGCTGCAGTAAGTAAACAAGGGTGGGTACTTCTCAGAGTCGTTTTCTAGCACTAAACATATACGTAATATTTTGATGTAGCAGTACTTTGTGTCCCATTGTGAGTAAGTGACAAAAGCTTTATGTTTAAAATAGATCCAATCTGGATTTTTTCAAGTACAATGCCAATACCGATTGTTTACAATTCAGAAGAAACAATGGCCAGTAAGCTCTGCCGATATTTGTGGGCCGATATGTAAGGCAGATTTTGATTATTTTCCTTAATTTTTGTCAGTTTAATTTACTACAGTCACCCACAGCCCTTATTTACCATAAACATTTAGGAGAGCTGTGTAGTTACGTTTTGTATAGTCACAGTTGCACTAAAGCACTCAAATAAAACTTTATGCATATTCTTAAGCAGCAGGTCAGCCAAAACAAAAATACTGGCCTGTGCTGGAGATTTAAGGCCAACTGGCTAAAAAGTGCAGATATCTAATTGAAAATATTAAAGTAGACCTTCAGAATAATAGTTTCTGCATTTTGTTTTCACTTTTTCAGCCTATAATATATGAATCTACTTAAATTGTGAAAGTTGTCGTGAGAAAAACTGACTTGAGTGAGAACCAAAGGAGGTAATGTGCCATAGAGTGTGTTCTCCTAGGTGTGAGTGAAACCGGCACAGACCGGTGTGAACTCACAGGTGGCAGCGGTCTCCCTTGATGCCTTTGGTGGTGCAGAAACACTTCCCCGTGTTCGGGTTACACATGGAGGCGTGGCCGTTACACTTACACGCTGGAGACACACAAGAACACAGATATTACAATACAATACATAGATTTATACATACAGACCATCTTATATCATGAAAATGTTCCTTTTTTTTTTTTTTTTTTAAGCTGTAACTATGGTGATCACGATAAATATGATATAATTTAATCATACTATACTGAGTTTTTGTTCAATGCATGACAGATGGAGAAATTACTTTTGGGATCAGTATTTATCGTGGGGACTTTTACCTTGCACCAGTGGGAAAATTTTGGTTATTTTTCTGCTCTACGATCAGATTTGAGCTAATTTTGAACTTCTATGACTCATTATAGATTCAAACTAACTATGCAAGTCTTGCATTTGCTTATTTATTGCAGTTTGTGCTTTTTAACAATATTGTACATTTAGAATAGTTTTTTTGTGAGATAATTCTGGCTATGGTTTGGTTTCAGTATTATCATTTATTGTCTATATTTACTTCAGCTATATTATCTGAAGCTATTTAAGGTTCAAAAAGCCAAAGCCAACTAGGACTTCTTGATAAGATAATATTTACATTTATTTAAGTATACAAAATCAAGAGATGTTTTAATAACTTTCAGAAACAAATTTTTAAGTAGCATTATATGTTGTGTGGCCATTTTTTACCACAGTTGATTTGTAAACTAATGGTAAAGACAAACGTTCATGAAAAAAACAAACAAACAAAAAAACATATTCTTATGCTTCTGTTTCGATTCAAGCCATTTTAATTATGGCTCTGTATAGTGGAAATAATAATGTTTGTCAGTAGTAGTAATAGTAGTAATACTTTAGTACTTTAACTTTTGCATTTTATCACATCATTTTCTGTTCAATACCATTTGTTTGAAAGCTTAGATGAGTGAAAACTTAGAAACTGTCCTTGGCTAGTACAAGAGATGTATGATTTTCCCATTATGTTCAAATAGCTAAAGGTTTATGCAATGAGTAATTCAGGCTGTAAAAGAGAATCTTATATGGCCTCCAGACAGTGCCTGTGAGGTCGTGTAACACAAGGATAGACAGACAGACTTCAGCCTTGGTTTGTTCAATTTTACAAAAGTAAAGTAAATAAAAAGGTATGTAAGAAGAGGTATTATAAGGACATTTCATAGCTAAACACACAGATTTTTAGACATATGCAAGATATTAAACTTCAATTCAGTCAGATTAAAACCTGCATCATGCATTTGTATCACATAAAAGCTCTTCACCACTGTTATCGCCAGTGGTGAGAAGAATACTTTGAAAATGTATGTAAAATCCCTCAGTCGTCCAGGTAGAACCCATGGCAAAAAAAAAAGGAGAAAATTTAATTTGTCAACTGGACATAGTTTATTTGGTTGAATACGTTTCCAGCTCATCCACGCTGCTTCCTCAGTTCTGGTCAGATGCTGGCGGACACTGCTTTATATCTGCCTGAAGGGAGGAGCTTAATTACAATGAAAATTACTCTGAGACAACACATATTTAAACAGAAATGGGGGTCTCAGACATCATTTGTCTCCCATCTATAACTCTATCCTCAAACCTAAATCAAAACAAACTGGGAAAACAATGGGACTAGCCAGGTCAGGTCCAGAGGTGTGAAAAACACCCATCATGGCCCTGAATGGATATGCTAACTACTCCCCCACTCCCACTCCATATTGAATAGACTCACATGACTAACAGAAACTGTTAACAACTCCATATTGTATCACCTGACCAACTGAAACTGTATTTAAATATGTGTTGTCTCAGAGTAATTTTCATTGTAATTAAGCTCCTCCCTTCAGGCAGATATAAAGCAGTGTCCGCCAGCATCTGACCAGAACTGAAGAAGCAGCTTGGATGAGCTGCGAAACGTATTCAACCAAATAAACTATGTCCAGTTGACAAATTAAATTTTCTCCTTTTTTTTTTTGCCAATACTTTGAAAATGTATTTACAGTATACTGAATACCTGCATTTAAAATTTATTTTGCAGTGTATTCCGTTACACGGGCCAATTAGATTACTGTATTCTGAATACATCGGATATTTTTACGTCGAGTTGCATTTAAATTATAGTGTAAATTAGATTAAAAACTTTCTTTATATTTGTTTCACTCATTGGAGAAAGATTAAATGCATATGCCCTCGACACAAGAGTAGTATTTTCTATTTTTCTGTGCAATTTGAAGCTTAAATTGTGTGATCAGTGCCATATATTCCTTTGATTTTAGAAAAGTAATTGTATTCTGAATACCACCAAATGAAAGAGTAATTGTACTGGAATACTAAGCTCGTCATGATAATTACTACATCAACTTATCGTTCACTATATGAAAGCTGGAACTATATATTTTGGGGCTCAATATTTATCGTAGGTACATTTTCTGTTTTAAAAGCGGTGAGATTTTTGTTATTTTAGTTGTAATACAATAAGATTTGAGCTGTAGAGGGTTGAATAAGTCATTTCTATGGCTAATTATTAATTCGTTCTGGTATTCATTCGTTTCAGCTCAGGCTTTTTAAATGACACTCTATTTAGAATTGGTTTAGTGGGATTAACTTGCTTTATTTTAATTTTAATCAGTGATATAAGTAGTTTCAATATTATCCATTATCCCAATATTTGTCTGTAGCAATATATCATACTTCAAAATTTGTCACAGAGAGTTATTCCGAAAGTATTCAAGTATTTAGTATTCTACTACTCAACACTAGTTATCGCTACGAGGTAACAACTCCTATTGAAGTCTGTCAGTGCAGTTTTAGGTAAGGGAGAAATAATGTAAATCAGTTAAAGTCTTGGGGACCATATGCTGTGCTATCGATCACCTGTCACTGATCAAGTAAATGTATTCATCCCATGAGGCTGACAATAGTAATTCAAATCCCAAATCCACAAAACATACCAGACAACCAGTGATATATTGCTAAGGTAAATTAAACTGTCCAACAACTCAATTGATTTGTTGTCCTAATGACAGCCTGTCACTTATAGCTCAAGTAAATCTTTATTATCCCTAGGGAGGGGTTTTTACAGTGCTCTGCAGACAGGAAAATGGCTGACATAAACTGCACTGTAAAACACTGACAAGTTAAATGAAGCTGGTGGAGTGACTGGATGATTTAGTGCAGCGGTTTTCAAACTCTGGTCTCAGTAGTGTTGGCAGTGCACAGGCTCTTTCTAGTGCCAAGAATTAAAACAATTTTAATACAGATACTTTTATATTAAGCTTTATAATTTAAAGGTAGTTTGAATCACTGTGTTGTCCCAGTTTGGGCCAGTGTCAGTCCTGGTTTCAATTCAGTGTTTACTGATTTCAATCCATGGCTTCTACTGTTAAGTTTTAGTTCTAGTACAGGTATATTTTTCAGTATTAGTATTATTATCAGTATTATGGATGTTGTTTGGAAAATACGCTACATTTCAATATAAAGTACAAAAAAAAGAAAAAATACTGCAGAACACCAGATTAAAAAGCAAAACTTTTGTTGAAACTTCCAAATATTTCATTTGTTTTATTAATCCATGCAATTTAAATAATATATTTCAGAAAAAAACTATTTAGACAAGAACATATTAAATAAAAAGGTAAGAAGTGATGTTTTTGCACTTCTGTAATTGTAATTGTACAGTCCTTTTGTCTGATACGTAACCCACAACCAAGACATTTCAGCGCATTTGTGTTGGAATTACATAATATCATCTAAATATTGTTGTAGAGATATAGAAATTCATTTTTGTCAATATCGCCTTCCAATTGTCCCAGGTATACTTTGCTTCATACTGGTTAAGATGTCATTTAAACAGTATTCTTCCCAGCTCTTAGTGTGTGTGTGTGTGGTTGCTCACGTTGGCAGCTGCCTCCATTTGTGGGGTCGCCATAGAAACCAGAGATGCAGCTTTCACAGTGCCGTCCGGTGGTCAGGTCTTCACACTTTTCACACACGCTCTCGTTCACACACTGACTGTGGCCATTGCACTGACACGCTGTAAAACACAAAACAGGTGAGACGTGTGTGCGCTCTGAAAGTTTATGAGACTCAACAAACTCACTAAAACTAATAAATAATTTTGCATTTTATATGGGATTTTCTGGCCTATGCATTCTTCAATGAATCAACGTCGTGCTAGATGTCAATACATTTAGTTTCATATTAAGACACTGTTAAAAGGTACACTGTGTAACTTTTCTTGTAGACGGTTCACCACCTTTAATAATCATGAAATGCACACAAAAAGTGGTAAAATTAATACAATGTATTAACATGTACTTTCAGTCAGTAGTTCAATTTTGTATTCTTGACCTCAATTCTATAGGGTCTCATATGGTAAATTATAGCACAACAGAACAATAACTTGCATTTCTTTTTAATTGGTTGAATAAATCAATTAACCAATTAATCAAGAAGACCCCAAATTACAATACACTGGGTCTTTAAAAATGATTTAGAAAAAAACTTGAAATACACAAGGTGTTTGCCAAAAGTCTTGTTTGACTAGACAGTTTACCTGGGCAGTGTATGAAGGACCAGTTGTACTTGGCGTCACTGGGACACATGGTGGCGTTGAGAGCAGGCTGGGGGCTGGGGGGCAGACCGGGCAGAGTGGAGGGGGCAGGGACAGAGGTCTGGAATGGCCCGCGGTAAGAGCCCTCGATGCACTGCCCCTTGCCTGTGTTACTGGGATCTGTGCACCACCCACACCCAGGCTGGTCCAGACACTGGCCACACGTACGATATCCAGAGCAGTTCTCGGCTGTAGGGAAGAAAAAGGACATGAAATTTACAATATATGAAAAAAATAATAATAATAATATAGCACTGAATTCATTAGGTAAGACTTCAGGCAGTCTTTAAAGGTCTTATATCACACACAATTGACTCTTGTGAACTTTAAGCCATGTTAGAATTACCTCATGTAATAAAGTTGTGTTTTATTTCACTCATACATATTTGAGCAACCCTTCATTATTAGTCTGTTTACATCTTCAAAGTTCAAAATGCTCTGTTCCACCTTGTGATGTCATGAAGCAGTAGTTTTACCTTAAATTGAGTAGAGATTGACCATTGCAGAGCTAAAATTATCCAGATGATTCTAGTGAAGGTGTATGAAATTTTAAAACACGGTGGAGCACTTCCTGTAATACCACATGACATTAGGCAAAACAGAGTGTTTTCTGTTTGAGAGAAAAACTCAGGGCAAATATGCAGGATGTCTGTGTTAAACATGTGTGAATCAAATAAAACAACTCCGGGTATGTTTGTGATGAGCATAGATTATATCATAGATCAGAAAATAGCGTAATATGGGCCCTTTTAATCCATTATCTTATATTCATGATTTTGCTAGCTATACTCAATACATACTGTCATAGGAGTTTTAAACCTATTTTAAACCTACTCAACTATACTTAACTATAATTAACTTTATTATAGCATTAGGATCACACAGAAAGCTTGATTTTCTAATTAGTAGGGTATCTGAGTGTCTAACACACTGTGATGTCAAAGTGTTATTTTTAAAATAATATCATATTAAATCATATAAAATTATATTATATTATATTATATTATATTATATTATATTATATTATATTATATTATATTATATTATATTATATTATATTATATTATATTATATTATATTATATTATATTATATTATATTATAAATGTGGTCTAAGTCATTCAGAGGGTTTGAGTAGAGCCAGGCTGTTTCTGCTTTGTGTCTTTATTATAGAGGGAAGTCAAGTCTCCTGACCCCTGCTCCACTGCTAATCTAAAAACCATATTGATCTTTACACTCGAAACTGCCAAAGAGAAAGCATTCACAGTGTCTTCTTTAGCCTTTCAAACAAACATGCAACCTGACATAATCCAAAGTGGAGAATAAAGAATAGATTCACAAAATTTAGTAAACCTATTTTTTGTGTTTTTAGCATCATGTGCAAATCATAACACATTTTTTATTTATTTTTATTTTCATATTGGTTATTTTTTATTTATTTATTTTTTTCATTTTCTATTTTATTTATTTTTTATTTTATTTGTACTTATTTTTTATTTTATTTTTAGTTTTTTATATTTACTGTATGCACTTTAGTTGTCAACTATTCTTCTTAGCGTCCACATAAAAACAGTGTATGTTGATGTATTGGCTGATCTGTGCTGTTGTCTTGGCCCAGACTCCCTCAAAAGAGTCAAATAAAGTTTTTCAGAAAGATTATGACTATTCAAAATTCATTGTAAGAAATGTTAGTCTTTTCTGTTGTTAAATTATGCACTCTGGTGGAAGGTTGGCGGCTTGTAAAAGACTTGTCTCCATGGAGATGTTACTGGTTTGCCTGAAATGTAATTAAACTTTCAGAATATCATAATTTTTAAACCATTATTCTCCATGGAGACAAGCTGGTGATGCCATTTTCAATTTTAATTTGCAATAAAAACACTGTGTACTGTAATAAAGGAATATGGCGTAGCAGAAATGTTATGGTACACCTTTATTATAAACACAAGGTTTTCAGTAGCCCAGTGTATTTTAATTAAAGGGTCTATATTATGCTATTTCCTGATCTATGTTGTAATGTTGTTTCCTCATCTAAAACATATCTGGAGTTGTGTTTTGTTTCTTTCAAACATGTTTAAAGCACAAATCCTGCATATTTAGTTCTTCTCTCAAACTGAAAACATTCTGTGCCACCTTGTGATGTCATGTGGTCATACAGGAAGTGCTCCACTGTGTTTTTAAGCTCCATACAGTAGAATCATTTGGATGACTTCAGCCCTGGAATTACGAAGCCAAAAGTAAAAGCTAGGCTTAACTTGAAAACTAGCACTTCATGACATCACAAGGTGAAACAAAGCATTTTGAGCTTTAGCGATATAAACAGATTAATAATAAAAGGTTATTCAAACATGTGTGAATGAAACAAAACACAACTCCAGGTATGTTGAGGAGGTAACAGCATTATAACATGGCTTAAATCTTAAAGAAATAGTCCTTTGCTTTATGTCAATATGTAAACGAGTACGTAATATAAAACTGATGCAGGCGTAGAAAGTACCCATTTATTTTTGACTTGTAAGTAAATCTAAAATCTAGTTCTATACACTATCCCCTATATACTTTATAAATGGTGTAAATTGAATCAGACCTTGCACATACAATGCCTCCTACTGCTGCAGAGGTTGACCAATGGCTTATAGCACTGTATGCCTTTAGTTGTAGTCCCAAAGGGGAGCTCTGGCAGTAAGTGGATATTTGCACTTAATTGACCAACTATGTTACAGAAATTGAAACTGTTCTCTGCTTTCCCACAGAGACACATAGCAGCCATTCTGACGAAACAGGCCATTTTAACACATAGGAGAAGCCAGCATTAAAACGGTAATATAGTTTAAATATATTGGCTGCTGTGTGCTTTTAGACTGATAAAATATATTACTTGAATGGAGGTGCATTTACTGCAAGAGAATGATTACGTGAGGGGACTTTTTATGCATTTTTGATTTCCTAAATGATTTTGAAAATGAATGACATCTCAGTAGTCGTAGGAAATATACGTGTTTAAATCTTATCTCTAAATACTTCAGTGCACAATTTCATACTGCGGCGACTACCGTTCTATACAAGGCCGGGAGTGATACGTTCAAAGACAAGTTGTAGGAATATGAAATGCAAAAGTGAGATTTCTTCCCTTTTAAAAAACACAAGATTCATGTTTAATCTGTGGATTTTAAATGTGGACGTGCTTAAAGGTGCACTATGTAATTTTTTGGTTGGGGGGCTGTCACCTGCTTGTTTGTATGGATATGCCAATGTTTAATACCACACTGTGAAATATTCCAGACAAAGCAATCTGCATGAAGAAAAGCATGTGACAGACCCTCCACCAGAAAAGTTACACAATGCACCTTTGAGGCAGGATACAGTGTCTAGAGTTGCAGATTAGTGTGGTTTTGAATCAACACCTGTGAAGATATTTTTGACTTGTTAAGACGAGCTGTCAAGGTGTTGCCGTTGAACTATTCAAAATGTCAGAAACGATAAGGAGTGTCTTTGGGGTTTTCAATGTGATAATTGATTGAAAAATTATTAATTTTCAACTTTTATCTAGTTTAATGAGAATTATTTTAGTCACAAATCTAATGCTGTAAAATATTTTAATTGAATTTCCCAATTTTTGCCTCTTTTTTTTGCATCAACAGTGCACACAGCCTCTCGCCAAATACATTTACCATATATCTAGATATACATGTTTTGTTTTTTTATTATTTTAATTTTAGTTTAGTTTCAGTATACTTAGGAGCAGATGATTTGCTGGGGAAAACTTTGGTGAGCAAAAGTATATTAGTAATAGTAATAATATTTAATACAGATGGGAGCAGCTAAAACTAAGATTGTTAGAAGCTCTGTTACTCAAATTAGACTTAATTTGAGCTTTATTTTTAACACAGTCTGACTCTAAAGAGCTGACTTGGTTGGAGCTACATCAGGTGAGATGATTAATGCACTTAAACAAGTCTCTCACGCATAAAATTACAGTCAAAAGCTAGATAGTCAGTTTTTCATTCTCACCTTTTTTGTTACCTAAATGTTACCACGCTCATATTGATCACAAGCTCTTGAAAATGTGTTGTTTAAATCCGTTTTGCATTTTTTGTCTGTTTGCGTGTTTGCCATGGTAACTGCTCAACATTCCACCATTAGAGATACAATGTAAAACACCCCCAGCTTAATGTCACTGCTAGTGTCAATACACAAAACCACACCCCCGTTACCAAGGACACCCAAGGATAGAATGGCCTTACGTGGACATGCGTTCATGGTGTACCACTCCATACACTGTCCGAAGGGGAAAGAGGCCACATATGCGTTTGAGTCCACACACTGCTTCATGTTACTGCACCACATGCACTCAGAGCTGCCCGTGGTGCACTCACTACAGGTGGCCCTCATGGCACACGGCACACGGCACTGCTTTGCACTGTGGTTGGCTGGAAAACACAAAAATATAGTTGAAGGTTTATCAGGTTATATTCACGTGACATTATAACATTCTGAAGGACCTCAAGTTTAAATCTGAGGCTGAATTAACCTGTGAAAACCAATTACAAACTCACTGCAGCAAATAATTAGGAAGGTTGGAACGCATAAGGTAAGTGGGGAGTAAGTTTGGACACAAATCACTTAAAATGAACTACTTCTGCATTTCGTGTTTTTAAGACAGTGAAAATCAGGTACAGCATCTTTAAGTGAGTGTAGATTCAGTAAAGAGTGAGACATTAGGAGACCCACCTGGCCTCTCACACAGGCTGCCGTTGACTGGGTTGATGCAGGTTTGAGCTTTGAGTCCACTGGAGGCTGGTTCGGCCAAATATCCACAGAACCCTGCGTCACTGGGCTCTCCGGGCAGCCACTGCAGAGACGTGTTTGTGAACGGGGACATGTCCTCCCAGCACCAGTAAGACACGTTTATCTTCCTCAGACCCACCCACGGAGTCATCATCGCCTTATACTGCAATGACAGCCAGCAGACACTTCTGTTTAGTTTGTCATTTTAAGAAGAGCGTCAAAGAAACAAAGCAAAGAAGAAGAAATGTGTAATTGTATTCAGAATTACAATTTTTCATTTGTATAGGATTAAACAATATTAGACAGCATTCACTCCCAATGCATCACCCTATGTCATGTCAATCATCATGTCATCTTTGCACTGTTTCTCCTTACCCACCTCTTGTATATTTGACATTAGTTTCTTGCTATTTTTGCAACTTATTTTGAATGTATTATTACCATTTATATTTTTGCTCTTTGTTATTATATTATACTGTGGTGTGTGAGCTACTTTGTCCAAATATATGAGAATCAATAAGGTTTGTCTAAGTCTAAGTCCATCACCTGCTACCTGTATTTTGAAAGACAGTGGCCAGTAAAGACTAGAAACATCTCCACCAAAACTTGCCTCACCCATTCATCCAGTAATCACAATTGGGCCCACGTAATGCTGGCTTTATACCATTTCTCCATGCAACTTTTGAGCTGAAAATATTAACATGCTGCACAATATTTCCTGCCAGCTTACAGATGTCATGAAGACAAGATCCATTTTTCATGTCACAGTGAATGCAATGCCTGCAGCCTGATTATGGAAATTTCAAATATATTACAATGTTGACATCAAACTTTTCATATAAAAAATATAAAGAATCTAGAGGGGTTAAGATATAATTTCAACGTCGCTTGTGCAAACTGTCAGAAGCAGCTCCCGATATAGAGCTAGGCTTAGTCTGGACTAGGGACGCACTGATCCATGTTTTTCCATTCCAGTACCAATGCCCAATATTGACCGATATCAAGGCAGAGAGTGAAAATACTATTTATTTCCTTTAAACACATATGAAAAATCCAAATGTGTTTTGCAACTGTTATTTATCATTTTAAGTCACTACAGAACAGCTTTGAAAAAATACAAGTTTAATATTACGAGAGGTTTAGACCAACATTGGTCAGTAAATCATCATAATCATAAATATTACATCAGTTTATAGATCAAAATGGGATATCAGCTGACCTGATATCCTGGAAGTGAATATCCAATCCACTAAAATTTTCAATATCGACACAGATACCAGTATCGTATTAGTGCATTTCTAGTCAGGACTACCTTACCTGGAGGATTTTACCTGTTATGCATCTTTTGGGTTCATGGGAAACACACAGACACAGGAAGAACTTGCAAACTACACAAAAAGGCCCCACGATGCTAGCCACTCAGCTAACATGCCGTGCAACCTAAACAGATGCTTAAGAATTTAAACCAAAATAATCTGTTTATGCTTTGTCCATATAAAAACAAACATTTTAAGCTGAACTAAACAACTGCACCTTCTACCTGCACCTCGAATACCCCCGTCTCTCCATGTAAACACTGCAGATCATATCTTTATATTATTATGGGTGTTATTGCGAGTGGCAGTGGTGAAATGGAGATAAGTAAAGCAGTCAGTCAGTCTGTCCTTCACACCTTCACCTCCCCGCGCGCTGCCTGACCTGCCTGGGATGATCTAGTCGATGGCCGTGGATAGATTTGGGGTTGTTTGCTCTAGCGGAGCGCGTAAGAGACGTCTGAGCTCTGAGGAACTGTTCTGTTAATGGGAGATTTGTTTCACGCTCAGTGGCCCACGAAAACCACAGACAAAACATCTCTCTGTCGCTCACCTATTGACAAAAAGAAAATCCCAAAACAAGACGAAAAAAGTGCAAGTAAGCCGAGAAGTTTTGGGGAAGAGTTTGTTTTTAATAATTGAGAATTTTTATTTGAAAGATAAATATACTCAGCCTTTATCTATAGTATTAACTAGGGATGCATGATCTGATACTGGCATCTGATATCAGCCCCGATACTGAAAAATTTGTTGGATCAGATATTGGCTTCGAAATATCGCATCAGTCGATATCCTAGTTTGGCATATAAAGTCATGTAATAAGACTATTGACGGTAGTTGGCCCAGAAATTTTTCTGCACTGGTATCAGTTGATATCGATAATCGGCCGATACTTAAAACTATATCAAATAGTATTATTAATAATTCTTTATTTTGTTTTATTTTATGCTAGAAATGTTATTTTGAAACAGCAGATCAGTTGGCACTTTCTTCAATTAAACCAAAGGTCGTAGGGTCAATTCTCCTTGGAAATACCCCTGATGTTATGCTCTTGCCCACTTTGCCTGCCATTACAATACAATTACACCGGCACATTACAACATATTTTAGTCCTATTTTTAGGACTGTTATTAACTTATAATGTATAATATTAAATGTGCAGTGGGTGGGAAGTTAGAGGGGTCACTACCTGCTTCAACTTCAACACTATTAGGTCCCTGAGGGGCAACTGTTGTTAAATAAGTAAGTGTGATGGGACAATATGGTGCACCACTATGGCAAGTTCCACAGTATGACTTATTATTCATCTGTCATTTAAGATTCATCTAGCATTTATTCAGAATATGTTTTGGCCCACTACAGTAAAAAAACAGGCAAACAACCATTCACATTCACAACTTAGACTCGGCAACTCACCAAGCACATTTATAAATATAATCAAGGAGAGAGATTTCTTTTGGTACAAACATTTCGAGCATCAGGAAAACCACAAATTTCAAAACGATGGCGCCCCACTGGAAAAACAGTTTCACCTGTTTGACTCAACACAAAATCTACCAATCTTTTATCTGAAGCAGATAAAACACACCAGCACACATGTTTTAGGGGCTTATTTGTTCTTACCACCACGCTCATGATCTGCAGCTCCTTCAGCACAAAGTCGACCTTCTTCTGCGTGGTGAGAGAGGCCAGGACGGCATTATGGCTCCGACAGGCCAGTTTAGCATTGTCATACGAGTCTTTGGCTGTGATGAACTTCAGACATGAGTTTCCAACCAGATGCCAGCTTTCACCACAAACGTTCTCTGCAAAATAAAAAAATTTGAACTGATTAAATTATATTTTGCAAAATGTTAGAATGTTGTTATCAAGAATATACCTGTGTTTTGTCCGTTTCATTTCATCCCCACGTTTGAATAACCATTTATTATTAGTCTGTCTCCAAAGCTCAAAATACATTGTTCCATTTTGTGATGTCATGAAGCAGTAGTTCTCAATTTAACAGCTACCTTCTACCGTTCAATAGAGATTGGCAGTTCCTGGGCTGAATGATTCTAGTAAAGAAGTATGGAGTTTAAAAACATAGTAGAGTGTAACCGAGGTTATAAAATGAGCCTAAACTGTGTAAAATATATATATTTTCCCTTTTTTTACCTGTACATCAAGTCACGTGATGCACACACGCACGCATACGCCACACACACACACAGCGTGGTCTCAGCCAATCGCGTTCCTCGCAGTGCCTGATACAAGCCTCCTGTGCTTTCTCTCCGCCATTCGGGAGTTGAGGAGAGGAGCCACAGGACTGCTGTACGGAGGTCTCTTACCGCCGCGGAAGCAGAGTTCTAGCGGCGCAAAGATTACAGAGTGGGATTGGCTAGGTGTGCCCAGTCGGGTACAAAACTCACGCGATGGTGAGCAAGAACAGCCCAGAAGCTCACAGAACCGTATCACCTCATTATCAACATCCAGCCAGTCGCTCCCTACACTTCTCCATCCTACTCACTACTTGCATCCACAGACCGTTTAAGCATTTAAGGACAATCCATGAACTCTGTCATTACTCTGGACTCTCACTCCAGTACTACTCGTGGATCGGGAACCGTTGTGACTGTTATTGCCTTTGCAGTAATTTCATTGGACATTGCACTGGACTGTTACATACTGTTACATACTGTTACATACTGTTACATACTGTTACATACTGTTACATACTGTTACATACTGTTACATACTGTTGTGAACCAAATTTGTGGGAAACACATTTCAAATCAAAGTACTTTAACTATCAAGCTTGATAATAATCTGCAGATTGTAAATATGTGAGTTTTTGTTTATGTCTTTTTCACTGTTAATATACAGCACAAGCCACAAACCTAAATCACCGTCTCTTTGCATTACTACTGTCACGCACCCCCGAGAGCCGATACCTGCCTTCTGACCTTAACAACCCCTCTTTTACCCCTATAGGCCAGCATCTACACATATGCTACAAGAGCACTTCCTGTATTACCACATGACATCACAGAGTGTTTTCTGTTTGAGAGAAGAACTCAGCCTAAATATGCAGGGTTTGTGCGTTAAACGTGTGAATGAAACAAAACACAACTCCAGGTATATTTGTGATGAGGAAACAACATTATAACATAGATTAGAAAATAGAACAATATGGGCGCTTTAATGTCAATGCAATCCCTCATTTGTCCAGTAGTGGTCATGATAGAAAAGGCTCAAATGTAGTCATCTCACAATATGTAGATGTTTCTATGAGAAGTGCTGTGTTAAATAAAGCAAATTATGTTAAGTTGTTTCAAGTTTACATACACTTATATTTAGAATATATATTTTTGTGTTATCTGAAAGGTGTTCGTGGCAGGATTCATCAATGTATCATATAATAACTAGTATTTCTCACAGAAGGATTGCTGTAAGAATTTTAGATTTAAAAACATATCAGATTTAGGTGCAAAAATAATTTCAGAGCTGTATATACTAAATAAACAGCAGGTGTTTTGGTTGGTCACACTCTGCCTCTCCCTTCTGTGTACTGTACCGGGTAGAGAGATGCACTCCTGATTCCTGGGCTCCCACTGACAGTTCTGGTCCACGGCACAACTCTTACAGCTCGTTTTCTTGTTGCAAACATAAGTAGGGTTGTCTTTGGGGCAGCCATCAAACTCTGAAATTGACCCCTGAAATATGACAAAACAGAATATGACACTGTTTAGGTTTATGTTTTACCCTGAGAAAGTGAAATGAGTTAAGTCACTTCATTCAGAAACTGATACACACATAACACGCACATAATTTCTGCAAGTTTAAGCGTTAAGTGCTGATTTTTTGGAGTGTTTTTTGCTTCCTGATGCATCCTTCTATATCTGGTTTGGTATTCTTTAATATATTATACGTTTTACTCATGGCTTGTCATAATAAAAATAAATAAATAAAAATTGCTCTAAATTCACAATATGTATTACTCATTTACATTTAAGCGTGAGATCAAATGTTATTTCACTGAGCGTCAACACATTCTCATTAAAAATCTGGAAAGAGTGAATGAGTGAATGAACTATTACCACGGAAACCCCAAAGACACGCAAACAAACCAGAGGAGACATATGAGCCTCTTGTGTGTGCCTCTCCGAATTCAAATGAGCTCAAATGTAATCTCCGGTTGATAAATCAGATTTGGAGTTGGGAAGGAGAACGTGCTTCATCAGTCATTTATTTAATCATTATTCAAATACACCGACACGTCTCAATTTATAACAGTGAGCGAATTACAGGCTGCCCGTTATTTAAATGTATCTTGTTACTGCATTTATTTTCCCTTTTAATCAGTGTAAAACAAGACATTGTTCACTGTACAGTCACACACAAAAGCCCAAAAACACAATGGCATTCTGAACAGGATTTAGCAGTTTTCTATTTAAAAACATTGGGTTGTATTGTGTTGTTTCACCAAGCTCTTTAAATTTAGTATTATACAGAAGGTTCTTTTTTCCCCATGTAATCTCTGATGTAATTTAGTCCAGTTTACTCATAATACATGAACATACATAGTATAAGCCAGTGGTGGAAGTACTCAGTTTTGTTACTTAAGTAAAAGTACAGATACTGGAGCAAAAAAAAAAAAAAAAAAAAAAAACTTAAGTAAAAGTAAAAAGTACTGCATGAAAAAATCTACTTGATTAAAAGTATTAAAGTACCTGTTTAAAAATGTACTGGTAAAAAGGCTTTTGAGGTCTTAGAAGGTTTCACATGTAGTGGGTTTGATAAAGATTTGTGCTGAATTTGTTAAAATCTGTTAAAAATAAACCCTCGGCTTTCTCAGCAGGTCTCACACAATAAGAAAAATACTTTAAATAGATACCTTTTTTCAAATTAGGTGAAGTTAAAGTAAAAAGTATCCACTGTAAAATGTACTTAAGAATTTTTTTTTTTACACTTTTTATGTCTTTACAATACAGATGTAATACTTGGGTACAGGTGCAGGCCATTCAAACATTCTAGGTAGTAGTTGTGTATCTTTATTGCCAGTTACAAATTGCTAAAAGTAATTTTAATGGATAGAAGCAAATTACTTTCTTTAATGAGTTTCTAAGTTTTGTTTAAAAAGGTTTGAGGCATTTTTACATTTATTATTTATATGCCCTTCCCCTGGCCTTTGATTGGGCTCACCAGTCACTCTCTCACACTCGGTAAGCCCCTCACTCCTTCAGCAGTGAAGACACACACTCTGATAATACATTCAGTGGGAATAGGAAAATGCACTACCTTGTAAGCAACATATGTTCTGACATTAAAAATAAATAATTAGTAAAATAACTATGTTGTTTCTACTTATTTGCAAAACTATGATAACCATGTCAATTAGCGCCCTCTTTTGCATTTAGAAATGATTATTTCCCACTATTCTAATTACAAATTGAAGGTATTAAAGAGTCATTTTGTGTGTTTTTTTTTTAATTCTTACCGAGCTGGAGGTGCAGTTGCTCGCCATGGAGACGCACTGTGTGGAGCACCACTGGCAGCCGTTGGTGTTGGCGGTGCAGCTGTAGCAGTCGGTGTACTGGTCACACCTCTCGTTATCAGCGTCTGGACACACGGACAGCAGCTGCTTCAGGAAGTGAAATGTACACAAATATGGACTACGAAAACTGTGATATGGAGCCCATGTGTTGAATTTAAATGGCGTTCCTGGGTAGTTTTGACCAAATAGTTTATCAAGAATGATTCAGTTTTAGTAACTTTAGGTAGCTACTAAGCCTGAACCAACCAACTCTTTGTTCAATATGAAATAAATATTTATTTGCTTTATTACAGCTAATTTAGGTGTAGTTATTATAAAATGGTACCTTATATAGCAATAGCCTATAGTACCATGAGCACTTATAGGGCAGAAAAGAAAAAATTCAGAATGCTGTGTTAGCCATGCAGGGCAAGATCTTGAGGAAAAATATGATTTGTAATAAGATTTTTTGCCCTTTAAATAACCAAGACACAAATAAAAAGACACTATTGGATTTGGATCGAACAATCTCAGCTAATGGACTTTCTCCAGAGAAAGTCCAGCAATAGTGTAAACTGTTTATGATGTGAATATTGTCAGTGTTTTAATATTGATCTGTAAATGTCATGTGAATATCTTTTATTTATGTAAAACTGTTAATGGTTCATAATGCAATTATGAACAATTAACCATCAACCCCCACCCAACTTTAGCTAAGACTTCGCCTCATTGGTCTAGCCTTTCCCGCTAAAACTTGGTGGGCGGCCACAAAAGGACTTCGTTATCACTTTCTGGGAGTTTGAGCAAGCAGTTTTTGAGGAGAGAGAGCAGCTCCTTCCTCCGCAGAACAAACATTCCAGAGGGACAAAGGGACAACACCAGAAGTTCTCCCTCTTACAAAAATTTGCGCCAGTTTCTTGATGTGTTTTTTTTTTTTTAATCCAAATTAATTTAGTGATCTGACGGAGAGCAAAGCTTTCATATTTTTCCAAATTTAAATATTTGCATTTTTGTAGCCAATACCCTTTGATTGATTGACTGGCCTTAATCCATGATGAGTGCTATCAGACCTGCTCCTCTTTAAACAGAGAATAAAGTGTTCCTTCAGCCCCCATTTATTATATTTGTTTCTCCTGAACAAATATAATAAATGAACTACACTAGCTGTTTAACCACTTAGGACACTGACAAATTAGATAAACAAAAAACAAAACAAAAAGAGAAAATTGTAATGTTTAAGAAAAATTTTAAATTGACTGACAGTACATATGGGAATTTTTAACAAGATATTTAGCAATTCCTGCTCTATAAAAACCCACATGTGACTTAACTACTTTAGCATCTTTAAGGTGCAGTGAGTAATTTTTCTGGTGGAGGGTCTCTCAAATACTTTTCTCCATGGAGATGTTATTGCATTGTCAGAAATGTTTCACAATGTGCCTTTAAACCTTTTAATTATCATGGAGACCTGTGGAGAGGCGACCCCACTCACAGTCAGAATGCCTGTTTTCTAGTCATTTTTGAGCAATAAAGCTGCCTGTAATTAAATAAATATAAGGTATAAATATAAGGTTTGTTTAATATCATACTGTGGAACATTTGAAGCAGAGCATTGACATATCCATAGAAACAAGAAGGTGAAGGACCCCCAACCAAAAAAGTTACACACACCTTTAAGTAATGAAAAACTTTAAAGCCTGTGGACAGTGATTGAAATGTTCAGTTAAAGACAAACTGCTTCCAGCGCAGATAGAGCTGTCTGTAAGTGGAGCAGGGTGAGGGCCACAGCAGCAGCAGAGGTCGGGCGCTGTATTAACTGTGTGGGAGGTTTCTGCTCCATAGTACTTTCTATCTGTTGACTGTGGCAGAGGGACGGCTCTGAGGAATGAAGCCAGCGCGTTGTGGAAATGGAAGATTTTTGTGACAAATGACAACCAGCGAAGTGCAGTAAGAGAAACCCAGTGGGAAGAGGAAAGAGGCTGCACCGTCCCCAGAGATTACCTGCAGCGGACTCAGAGCAGGGTATCATGGGAAATGGGCACGACGGTGGGCCATGTGACTTTAGGAGCATGTGAGAGCGTGTATGTGGGATGAAATAAAAGCCCATTAATTGTGAGAATTAGATGTATTAAAGATATGCACATACCTACGTGTGATCATGTATGGACCAAAATTCAAGCTTGGCAAAAATGTATAAATTAAAAGGTGCAGTATGATTTTTCTTTTTGACTGGGGGTCCGTCACCTTCTTGTTTCTATGGATATGTTACTGCTCTGCTTCAAATGTTCCACAATATGACATTAAAACAGATCTACCTATTACATCTAATGTATAGTAGAAATTTGTATTGCAGTTGTTTTCTGCAATTGTACACCAATATTTAGACCTCTGTGATTAAAGGTTTATAAAAAGCATAGCGTACAATAGCCTCACTATAATATTTCAGTTCTCTATTAGACTAAAAGAATCCATCTGGAGCCACTTGCCCCAAATGCACTTTTGTGGCCATGTTTGGTGTTATTCTCAGTTGGAGATTTACATTGGCACTGACAGTGTGTGTGTGACTAACAAGCAGCTCCTGACAGACTCTGCATCTCATCGGACATGAGTGAGTCTGGAGACCTTCACCACCAGAGATGTACGGGCGGAGGAAGGGGGATACATTCACAGTTTACTCACATAACTTTTAGAAAACAATTCTATTTGACAGTTGTTAAAAGTTTTACCACAGTATACTTTTGATTCTACTATTCTACCTGTTTTGGGTGAAACAATACTCTCTATAGCCTTATTTTGTAAAATGGTGAAAGCATGAGAAATGCATGTGTCTTTTGGTGGCTAACTTTGTCAATTTCATCAGGGTTATAATTCATTTCTTTTAATTATTAATGTATTACAAACATATCTTTTGTTTAGAAGCAAACAAAAGATTTTTGATTATATATTTTGTGTTTTTGTGTATGTGGTTGCATTAGATATATTAGACAAATATTTGCACCTAGAAAACTTTTGTCCAGTTGATCAAATTATTTTTTTCTTTAAAGAGCCACTAAACACCTGTGCTAGAGTAAACTCCGCCCACAATCAAAATTGGGTGGCACTCGGCGGGTTGAGGAGCGCGGGGTGATGGGGTGGGGCAGGGCTTGACCTATGAGTGACAGCCGGGTGACAGTGAGAGCGAGCAATAGCAAACTGCCACTGGAGAGTGACAGCGACGCGAGTTTTGCCACGGAGCACAGCTTTAAGGTGGAGGATTTTTCTCCACCTCCTGACACGGAGGGGGAGTTAATTGACGATAGCAAGCGAGGCTAAGAGGGGCTCCTCACGTACCGCCCACAGACCGTGAGCTGACCGTGAGTGGCTGTGCTTGTCACGTAATAACCTGCATCTGACTCACTGGCGGCCGTTTATCCAACCTGGAAATTCAATTGTGGTGGCCATAGTCTTTTCTTTAAAGAGCCCATATTATGCCATTTTCTGATGTATGTTACAATGTTGTTAACGCATCAAAATCATACCTGCATCAGTCATCATTTCGATCATTTCCTCCCAGAAATTGCCAATCTCTACTGAACTAAAGGCAAAAGGTAAGCTGTTAACATGAAAACTACAGCTATATGACATCACAAGGTGTAACAGAGTATTTTCAGCTTTGGAGATAACAAAGGATTCTCAAACATGTGTGAATGACACAAAACACAACTCCAGGTATGCTTTTGATGAGGAAACAACATTATAACATGGCGTAAAGCTCATAAGAGTTGATTTTGCATAATATAGGACCTTTAATCATTGTTTAGTAGTAACACTCTGCTTACATGATCTGGTGGTGCAGGAGGGGGGCAGTTCAGGTGTGGTCACATGATTGTCCCAGGGCAGGCAGGACTCTTGGACACTGTCCCACACACACTGGATCCCGGGAGCAGCCTGAGCGCAGGAGGAGGCCGAGGAGAAGGCGGAGCAGTTGGGGGAGGTGTACATGAGGACGTCACTGAGAAGCAGACTGTTGAACCCTCCGAACACGTACATCACACTAGGAGAGATAAGAAAGAGTTGTGCTTTAGAAACACAATTAATGAATGAATAATGAAAAGCTATTAGTGATTAAAACTAACTGCAAGGTTTAAGAGAGGCTAGGGAAGTTTTTACTTTTCATTCTCTTCAAATATGATGTAGTAAAATCAATTCTATCATTCTATCAAGACAATATAGTGAATGTATTACATATACTAAAGGTGCATTGTGTAACTTTTCTGGTGGAGAGTCTGTCAAATGCTTTTCTCTATGAAGATGTTATTGCTTTGTCTGGAATGTTTCAAAGTGTGGTGTTAAATCTTTCTATCTTCATGGAGACCAACCAAACCAAGTTACAGGTCAGATCAGTGGAGTGGCAACCCAACTCACAGCCTGTTTTTCTGGGTATTTCTGAGCTATAAATCCACCTGTAATTTAATAAATGTAAGGTAGAGCTGTTTAAATACTGCAGAACATTCCAGGCAGAGCAATAACATATCTATAGAAACAAGCAGGTGATGGACCCCCAACCAAAAAGTTACAAATTGCACCTTTAATAACCTTCCATTGAAGAAACCGTTTAGTACAGTTCAGGATTACTCAAACATGAATGAATTAATTGAAATACAACTCTGAATATGCTAATGATGAGGAAGCACCATTATAACAACCATTACGGCAAGTACTTTTAAAGCTGAGAAACTTTGTATGATAGAGAATGATATTTTAATTAGGTATATATTAGGTAGAACCACAGTAGAAGGACCACATTTTTACGTGCACGTAAAAATGTTTAACCTAGTGCCACATATTTTGTATTATGGTATGAAAATGTAATAGAGTATTATAGTGGACCATATTTTCCTCATTTAGAACAAAATGAACAGACCGAGTTGCTTCTATCCTCATTTATAGTTGAATCCACTCTATTTCTGGCACACTGTAAATCTGCACAGCGTTGTCTATAAGGGCTGCTCCGCTCTCATAAGTCTGCTTAAACACAGCCATGTGCCCCTCTCTCCTCCCTTTAGATCCCCTGCGGAGAATTCCTCTGTACGGATACACTGTCCAAGACCTCACTGGACACATCTGCCCCAGTAGCCCCTAGGATAGTTCCTGTGTGGTCCCAAGTGTGTGGCGGGGCGGGAGGGCACCAGGTATAATTTGCACCGGTCTGATCAAAAGTCTCAGCGGATCATAAAAGGGCACAGTTCAAACTTGTTCTGGACATCCCACTGTGAGCCGAGATTAGAGAGAGGAGGAGGAGGATGAAGAAAAAGAACTTTTTTCTTTTCATTTTGGAAAATATCAGGGGGAAGCAGACAGAGGCAAGATCAGCAAATTGTAGCAAAATGTCTTTCTAACATGCTTTCAGTTTGTTATGAAAGTGCTACACATACTAATGGAGCCTTCATGAGGAAATTAGCCTCAAAATGAATATGGTAAGAATAGTTACTGCAAAATTCCTCTTCAGATTCAAACTATCCAAATACTTTAAAAGGTTTAAGAGAGTTATTTGACCAGCCTATGGTAGCACAGCAGGGTCAAGATTTTGCAAAAGATTTTTCAAATTTCAAAATAAAAATGTGAAGATTGCAATTTATATTCAATGAGTCAATAAATAATACTGTGAATCTATTTCAGAATCAAGTTAAATCTGCACTTATACCTTTATGAGTGAGTCTTCATGATTGGCCTGGAATGTTCCACAGTATGGCATTAAACTCTGTCTTGCTAAAACAATACTTTAACAAACATGCCTTCTTACTGTGAGCAGGGACATTTTTCTATCCACAGATCTCTCCTGTAGCTTGTCCTGGTGGCTTCACCGGTTTGTATCCATGGAGATAAATTTGTTTAATGCTATACTGTGGAAAATTACAGGCAAAGCAAGATGGCACACCCTCTACCAGAAATCAAACAGCTCTACCAAACAGGCATTCTGACTGTGAGCGGGGTTGCCTCTCCACAGATCTGACCTGTACATCAGATCTGTCTGGTTTGGTTTCCATGGTTTAAAGTGATAACATCTCCATGGAGAAAAGCTTTTGACAGACTCTCCACCAGAAAAGTTACACAATGCACCTTTAAAGCTGAAGCAGCAGTAGACAAGAGAGTAAGTTCTTCTGGCTGATCCAAATGTGAACTGCTTTTCAAAATGTCTGACACTTTATCAGATGAGTCATTCAGTCCTCTTTCAGAAAATGAGCTTTAAACCGAACATGAGCTCTCAGGTTCTGTGTGTGGATGTTTTATAAGCGCATTTTAAACTCATTGTGTTTATCTAAATGAAGTCAAACTGCTTTAATATGCCGCTGTGTCTAATAAATATGATTTAACCCGCCATAACCACTAGAGATTGTACACTGTGAGAATCTATTAAAAAGGGTTCTCCAAAATTATCACACTAAGAGAAAATGAGTCTAGCGCTGTAAAAGTTAAAACAAAATACACCAGTTTCTACCCATTAAATAAGATGTATTTTACACACAGAATTGATGGTGATTTGATTTTGAGAAGTCTATTTATAATTTTGAAAAAAAGTCTTCAGTCAATAATATCCACGTACTGCAACTTACTCTGCCAAAAACGGGACAATTCGTAACTTCAGACAGCCATTATGGGCATTACTGTCCAGGAAGCAATTTTCCTACAAATGGAGCCAACAGAGTAGTTCAAGTGAAGGGTGTTTTTATCATGGGGAAACCGAGGAGAAAAAAACTATTATTTTATATAGGCGACACTAAATCACAGCTTGGCGCAGTTCAGTTCATAAATGGAAATTGGTTCTCAAACATTAACCTGAGTAAATAAAGATATAATATTAAAAAACAAACACATTCTAATGATAAAACAGTAGTAAATAGCATCCAGCACATTGGTGTGGTTATAAAGAGCCCATATTACGCTATTTTCTGATCTATGTTATAATGTTGTTTCCCCATCACAAATATTCCTGCAGTTGTTCTTTTCTCAAACTGAAAACACTTGAAAACTACCACTTCATGACATCATAAGGTGGAACAGAGCATTTTGAGCTTTGTAGACCGTGTGAATGAAACAAAACACAACTCCTATTTTTGATGAGGTAACGACTAAAAGCTCACAAAAGTCAATTATGTGTCATATAGAACCTGTAATGTGAAGATCGGATAATTGTCAAGAAAACAGGATAAACTTTTTAGAAATGCAAAGTTGATTTCAATAGAGTCCTTGGAGTAGAATAAAAATTATGAGTTAATGCCACAATAAAAACATTATAATTTATCATGTTGATGTCTGTTTTGCCAATGAAAAAAGTAAATTTCAAGATTCAGTTTATAATACTACAAATAAGTTGAAAATAAATAAGCCAAAAGTAGTATTAATTGAAGTTATCGTTACGGAAAACTAATATATATTATGTGATTTATCTGCTTGTTAAGTTAAGAATCCAGTGACAATCATACACATACCCCTCACTGAAGACCGCAGAGTGTCCGAAGCGGTTAATATCGTGGTACAGATCGGGTCGAGGCAGGATGGTCCACTCGTCACACGCTGCAGGGACACAGAGGTCAAAGGTCAGAGAGACAAACTGTAATTCACATGGGCCTACAGCAATGCAATAGTCTTAGTCTTAATAACTCATCATAGGCTCATGTCAGTTAATGTAATATACTATAGTGTTCTTCAATCACACCGAGAGGGCCACAACCATAGACTGTATATATATAAATGGACATAGCTAACGCGCTAGCCGCAGCTTTCCAAGTAGGAAGTTCTCATGCGGCTCTTCTGGCTCCTTCTGACCCTGGCTCCCATTGACTTACACTGGAATATTGCAGTCCCCATCTCTGTGACTGCTGCTGTGAGCCTCCTCATTTTGGTCTTAAAATGTTAACCCGATCTTGTTTTTTTTCTTTGCTATTTTGTACGTCAAAATAATCCTATTCATAATATAGAGCCTGGCTCCAAATTCGCTCCTGTAACCATTAACATCGTGAGCTTCATTTTACTGGCGCTGAACGCTACGGGTGACGTCACACTCACTCAGTCTACTTTTTTTTATACAGTCTATAGCTATAACTAAACAGGAATCAAAAAATAAAAATATATTAAAAAAAATAAAAACAAAACGATGAGAGGGACAAAAATCACCATTTGAGAAAAAAAACATAATTTAACTGTCCTGATCCATATCGCTATGAGAGTATCATTTACTCGTTCACAAGGTAGCCCAATTTCAATGTACTTTGGCTCATTAAAATTACTTATACCCTTTTAATTGTATTTATTTATTTATTTATGTTATATATGATAATTGTGTGAAACTCTTAAGCGTTTTACCGTATTCATCAGTAATACTTAATATACTCTTAATATGGTTTGATTAAAATTTTGTGTTGCCAGGATACCACAATGATTTAAAAAAAAATCTTTAGACAATAAAATCATAATTTTCAACATTAAACCATAGTACTTTATCGTATATTGTGGTCTTATATCTGTGTAATCCCTCGGTCCCATAGTGGTCCATGGGCCTATCAAAGTCTATGTGGTCTTACACTTCAAATACAGCAGAAAAGATTCTCATCTGTCCTGTGAATGTGACCTTTTTTAGTATCTGATTTTTGACAGCCTTACCCACAGTTACTTCAGATACTTCCCCAAACACAGACGAATAAATAAATCCTCTAAACTTTCATTGCATGGCTTATAAAATTCCTAAACCTCAGAAAAGTTATTATGCCATCACTTTCTGCAACCGAGCATTTGTTTTCAGAGGCAGAACTATAATTAAGTGACAACAGCGTGATATACTGGTTAACACTACTTCATTTATTCATTCTTGTCTTCTAGTGGAATAGGAAGAGTCAGTGGAGAGTGGAATATATCTGGATATGTGCTGTAGATAACATTATTTCACCAAAGCTGCAGCAGTAGTCTCCACTCGCCCCCCTCTGGAATGCAGACAGGTCTGAGACAGACAACTGAAGGGAGACATTTATAGACTCTAGGGCCTGTTGATCCACCACCAAGTACTTTAAAAGCACAGACAAAACACTAAACAAAATGTGGAGGATGTATTTAGAGGTATGACACATTAGAAAATATTGTAGTCATTGTGTTGTGTCTGTAGACCAAGTATTTTGTAATGGCGTATACTGCAATGAAGTTTACTCGTTGGAAGTTTCAAGTGGTCAAGCTCAAAGTTACCTATACAGACATATACAGGCAGTACACCATCCATCCATTTTCTTCCACTTTATCCGGAGCCGGGTCACGGAGGCGGCAGTCTAAGCAGGGACGCCCTGACTTCCCTTTCCACGCACACTTCAACCAGCTCTTACAGGGGGACCCCGAGGCGTTCCCAGGCCAGCCGAGAGACATAGTCCCTCCAGTGTGTCCTGGGTGTCCCCCAAGGCCCCCTCTCAGTGGGACGTTCCCGGAACACCTCCCTAAGGAGGCATCCAGGAGGCATCCAGAACAGATGCCCGAGCCACCTCAACTGGCTCTTCTCGACATGGAGGAGCAGCGGCTCTACTCCGAGCTCCTCCCGTGTGACTGAGCTCCTCACCCTATCTCTAAGGGTGCGCCCAGCCACTCTGCAGAGGAAACTCATTTCGATTACCCAAAGCTCAGGACCATAGGTGAGGGTTGGAACATAGACTGAGCGGTAAATCAAGAGCTTTGCCTTTCGGCTCAGCTCCTTCTTTAACACAATGGTCCGATACCGATCTGCCTGTCAATCTCATGCTCCATCCTCCCCTCACTCGTAAACAAGAGTGAAACTTAAACTTCTCCACTTGAGGCAGGACCTCTCCACCCATGGTGATCGGTTGACAGCTCTGCCCCTCTCTTCACCCGAGTGTCCAAGACACACGACAGGAGGTCAGATGACATGACAACAAAGTCGATAATCGACCTCCAGCCTAGGGGGTCCTGGTGTCACGTCCGATCACTCCTCTCCAAGTTTCACTGGTGTTGCCCACGTGGGCGTTGAAGTCGCCCAGTAGAACAACGGAGTCCCCGGTTGGTGCACTGTCTAGTACCCCTCCCAGGGACTCCAAGAAGGCTGAGTACTCTGCACTGTTGTTCGGCCCATAGGCTGAGCCATGTCCCCGATCCGCAGGTGCAGGGACGCGACCCTCTTGTTCACTGGGGTGGACTCCAACACATGGCAGCTGAGCTGTGGGGCTATAAGCAAGCCCGCACCAGCCCACTGCTGCTCCCTGTGAGCAACGCCAGAAAAATGGAGGGTCCAACCCCTCTCGAGAAGTTGGGTACCAGAGCGTATAGGTGAGCCCGACTATATCTAGACGGTACCTCTCAACCTCCTGCACAAGCTCAGGCTCCTAACCCCCCAGCGAGGTGACGATCCATGTCCCTACAGCCAGGTTCTGTGCCCGTGGACTAGGTTGTCGAGGCCTCTGACCTCAACTGCTGTCTAGACCTCTTAGCACCCAACCCCTATGAAACCCTCTGCAGGTGGTGAGCCCACAGGAGGGCTGAGCCCGGCCGGGCCCCATGGGCAAAGGCTTTCGAGCCCCAACCCCAGGCTACAGGCAGTACACAATGAATTAAAGAGTATCTATGTGTAACAAGGTTGTTTTGCTCATTTAATGTTGTCAAAAATATGTGTATTTAATATCAGTTAAGGCCCTCACTGTATTTAGACTCTTCCGGTAACTAGCAGTGGTGGTTACCTCGGTCCCCCTGGCCTTACCCTTCTGCTGTTAACAAACTCGATAAACAGGATGTAAATAGTTGGCTGTGTGATTTTGTTATATTTTCGGTAAATGTACATTAAAATAAATTAGTAGAACTTGTTTCTTATGCAATATAAGCATGTCTAACATAAGTTCTTTAGAGTTTTTTTTTAGAGTTTGCAACTACCTGTGCTATTTTTGTTGTTGTTCCAGACCTTTATATAAAAGCCATAAAATCCTTAAGAGTGGTCTCGTCTATGGAGCCAGGGTCAAAGTTGAGGGGTTACACATGGACAGAAAGATAAAAGGTTTAGGTAACTATTTATACTGGATGGTAGAATTGGTTTACAGATGGAGTTGTTGCAGATTATGAATTTAAAAGAAAATATCCTAATCTTTTGAATGGTGAAAAGACCTCAAACTGGTGCCATAAATTGAAAATTAGAACATTTAAGTACATACTTGAAGTTCTATTTGCAACTACATTTCTAATCAACATGATGAAAAAACAACTTGAATATAATTTTTATGAAACATGGAGAATTCAATGATGTCTAGTACATTTAAAGCCAAGCCTTACATGTCCCTAAAATAGCCTACTTTACTTGGGAAATTGGTATCTTAATTTGTACAAACAAGAAAAGATGGAAGGTGAAGTAAGAGTTATTGTCATGGTGGAGCTTGATTGACTCCAACATGTACAGGAACTGTGAGTAAATCCAAAATGGTGGACAGCGGTGATTTCTGCTCTATCGGAAACCTACACAAAGAAGCCATAATAAGCAATCTGACTGCAGTGCCTAAAATACAAGTTAAAATATGGCTTTAGAATTGAATTGCCATTGTCACAAATTCACAAACTAGGAATTTGCTTCGGCAGTATGGTGCAACACAAAACAACGGTTAATAATAAAAACTATGAAATATATACTATACTAATTATATATTATTAGTGTCTATGTTAAATCCAGTCTATTGTGGGTGAATACACAGTACTGAGGAGTTATGAATAAAAGCTCTTTGCAGTAGTCACCTTCACATCCCACAATGCAGTGCAAGTCATCATCATCTCCCACAGCCAGAGAGCGCCAAGAACTGAATATATATGTGGGTGGATAGTGCCCTCTAGTGTTCAAATACAAAATATCTGAAACTTAAGCTTATTCACCAGTGTCAGGATAGTGGACAGCTCTTAAATTCTCTGCTGTAATTGGGTTTGGCTCGTTAAGAAGGGGCAATTAGTCGTCTTTTTGTGGGGCAGGCTTGACTATAATTACCACACAATTACAGCACTTTGGTGGATGACAGAGGCTACAGCTGGAGAAAGGGAAATCCTCTACTCTCCAATCACAAGATGGCACAGAGGTTAAGACTGGGCCTGAGCTGATGAGAAAACACAATACTCAATATTAATCTGCATTGTTATTATGAAAGGCTAGAAAGTTTCATGTCAAAGTAAAAGGATAAGGGCAAATAGGATGTGGGACTGACCCTGTAATCTAGCCTTCACAATTTAAAGGTCTCATATTACACAAAATTGACTCTTGTGAGCTTTAAGCCATGTTAGAATGTTGCTGCCTCCTCAAAAACATACCCGGACTTGTGTTTTCTTTTATTCACACGTTTGAGTAACCCTTTATTCTTAGTCTGTCTACATCTCCAAAGCTCAAAATGCTCTGTTCCACCTTGTGATGTCATGTGGTGGTAGTTTCCACAGTAACAGCTACATTTTACCTATAGTTCAATAGAGACAGGCAATTCCAGTGCTGAAATTATCCAAAGGATTCTAGTGAAGGTGTATGGAGTTTAAAAACACAGTGGAGCACTTCTGTATTACCACATGGTAGAACAAGGCAGAACAGAGTGTTTGACGTTTGAGAGAAGAACTCAGCCTAAATCTGCAGATTTGTGTGTTAAACAAGTGTGAATGAAACAAAACACAACTTCAGGTATGTTTGTGATGAGGAAACAACATTATAACAGAAAGGAAACAACATTAGATCAGAAAATAGCGCAATTTGGGCCCTTTAAAACATGACATGAACAGTTTTGAGGGCAAAATTAGCTGCAAAAAATTCTATATAGTACTTAGGTTTAAATTATATATTTTATCATGTAGAAAACAAGATCTCACTGCCTCCAAAGTGTTCCAGTGTATATGTATATTTTTCTGTCCAAAAGTGGTTTAGTTTCAATGTAAAATTAGGGACTTGTGGGCGAAGAGACGAATAAAGCAGGACAGGACATAACTGGGGATTATATTAACGCCTCTGCTTGTGCTAGCACCATAATATCCACCTCCTCTTCATCCACGGATGAGCTAAAAGACCATATATAACTCCTAAAGACAGACTTTTGTTTAAGAAGAAACTGCCCCAACAAAGCCCTTGGAATGGAATAGGTTGCGTGTGACCCTGACATTGTAATTTCACTGTCTGTCAGTCACCTCTATAACGGAAACACAAACAGGCTTAGGCATATTACAGGTGATGGAGAGTCTCTTTTGTCCAGTAATGTCATGTATTAATGAGAGGCGTATGACAGGAAAAGACTGGGGTGGGAGTGGGATGCCAACAATATGGGCTGTGAAGAATAAAATGTGATGTTCTTTTAATGTACAATACATTTGCATACAAAGTCAACCACATCACAATGGTTCATTTTCTCAGCTAATGTACGAGGAGGTGTGATATACGTATTTTAATAGTGGAAGATCTGACTGAAGAGCTCATTGTCCCTCTGGTCACTCTGCCCTCACTGGATCTAATGTTCACAAACTGAAAGTGAAGGAGGAACAGAGCCATGTGTGATCCAATACACTAAACAAATGTTTTTAAATTGAATAAGCTGTGGATTAAGTATCGGACAGCTTTGTTATATTTTCAGATTACGATTCAGTTTATAGATCACATTTTAAACACATGCAGAAGCGTATTTGGATGTTTGCAGTAGGCATGCTATTATAATAGTGATTTATTTTGATAGTGGGATTCTTTGAGCAAACATGGAAAAATATTCACGTCAGTGTTTTATGACTGGGGGCTTTTTCTGAATTTGAAAAATATTCAAAGTATTTTAAGAACAACGGAGCAGAACTTTAAGACCGGAAGACTGTAGACTTGACAATCTCAATACAACAGAATGTGGTGATGTCATCTGAGACCCAGCCATGCAATGCATTGTCCTTTCCACTAGATGGAGCCATTTGCTGGTTATGGCAAAAGGAGAAATTTAATTTGTCAACTGGACAGAGTTTATTTGCTGGTTAGTACATTGGTAAGCGATATAGTTAAATTTTTCCCTGGTATTAAGTTTAGGGCTCCCTTCTTCTATTTAACATATTCGATCAGCATTTTCTATAGACCTGGCTCTTTACGATGATGATTTTATGTATGAGTTAAACATTGGTTTAGTTCCAGTACATGCCCTCCTGTCTAACCACACACTTCCTCTGTCCCTGCACTTTAGTGGGACTCCGTTCTGTTCCTGTGAGCGCTGCGCTGTTTTATATTCAGAGTGTGGCATCAGCACATTTACAGTGAGCTGCTGATGGGCCCAATGGAAAACCAACCAGAGACAAAGGAGACAGGCACTTAATAACAGTTAAATGTAAACTGGAAACATTTTAGTGAGATGATTATGTATAAAATGTATGTAATATGTATGTTTAATCTTATATTAGGACATTTTGGTTTGCATAGTTTTACATTTGATCACAGCTACATTTTCTTATTTGATTTACCCATTATCAAAAAAATCCTTGAAGATATCACCTATATCACCTTTAAATTGTCTACAGAATGGTGTTTAACTAATCTGTCTTGCATTTATTAAACTACAGGTGTTTTTATTGCTAAAAAATGTCTTTAAAAACATCTATTCTTACTGTGAGTGGGATCACCTTTCCACAGATCTAAACTGTAATTTGGCTTGCAGGACTTTGGCTGGGTCAGGACTACCTTAGCTGGAAGAATTTACTTATTGTGCATGTTCTAAGCTACAGTACACTTGCATGCAGACGATACAGAAATAAACTATAAAAAGAAACTAGTTTTCCCCTTGCTTTAAAATCTGTTGTGTAATACCAATTTAAAAGATATTGTCTAAATTCACAGAGCATATAAAAGTGCAGATGTGCGTAACATACCCAGGTTGTAGGAAAGGAAGTCTGAAGAGAAGCACTTGGCTCCGTGGCTCATGGAGGTGTCGTTGTGAGTGTTTCCCCCAAACACGAGCATGGTCCCACTCACAATCACCGCTGTGTGCAGGTACCGGAAGAAACCACTGTCCCTCAGGATGGTCCTAAACAGGGCAAAAATAAAGGATTACAATCACATTTAGGGGGGAAAAGCCATGGGCACCACAGTTTCTAGACAAAATGCATTGAAGAGGTCAAATTGAATTATAAAATAGTGTTGGAGATTATGAAAGGTGATGTTAATCCAATCATATACACAAAAATACACAAAAGTAAAACCACTACACAGTCCTTTAAAAAAAGTCTCAAAACAGATGTACATAAATTAAATGCATATAAATGTCACAATTAACAGTTTCTCTCATTTTTTAGGACTCATATTAGAGAAAAGTCTGTTCAAAGTTGGCCATTATTTGAGTCCATTTCCTGAGTGCCCTTATATTGACATCCATGTATACTGTACATAAAAAAAGCTCTCTAAAAATACACTGCACTGGTGCTGAGTGAAAAGTGTCTCTTACCACTTCCTCTTGTCCACGTCAAACTTGTACAGGTCTCCTGCCAGGCCGTACTTGTTGGCGCTGAAAGCCTTGTATCCTCCGTGGATGTAGATGGCTCTGGTCCCAGGGTCAAACACTGAGCTGTGCCCGTACCCGCCCTGCACCAGAGCCCCGTCCGTGACCACCACACTCCACGTGTTCATCCCTACACACACACACACACACACACACACACACACACACACACACACACACACACACACACACACACACACACACACACACACACACACACACACACACACACACACACACGAGTGTAGAATGAAGGCATAATGCACTATAAAGCACTTTTAAAGGCGCTATATGAATCCAACACATTATTATGATAATCATTATTTTAGCTAACATCAAATATAATATGTTAGCCTATAAATGAGATATAGAATAAAAGTATGCTAGCAAAGCTTCAGCACAATCCCAAAATAAACCTTTAGCTGACGTGCTGAACTTCCATCTCATTAAATTAAATCAGAAGCCAGTGGCTTTGGGACACATTAAAAATGCACAGACACATTTTTCAAGATTTGGGACCTCACCGACGTTATACTCCTGCACTTGGCTGATGTATCCGTACAGAGGACAGTGCCCAAACAGCACCAGCATCACAGGGCTGTCTCCTTCTCTGAGGGGGGGCACCATGTGGGCAGAGTGTCCCACCACGGCATACTGGTCCTTGGCCCGAGGTCCGAGCTGGACCCAGGTCTGGTTCTGGATGTGGAAGACCCACAGCTGACTGGACACGTTCCCAGTGGAGTCAATTTTCCCTCCGTACATGTAGATCTTACCCTAAAAAAGGACAGCAACACGTTACGTATCATGAAATTAACAAAACTTTGACTTGAAAAGAAGTTTTTACAATAATTTATGGTATACAGTCACTGAGGGTAATTGATAGATTCAGCAACTGAAAACAAAAACAAAACAAAAAAACACTGAAAAATCAGTATGACGTGAACAATAATATTTTTGTACACATTGTTGAAACATAACATGTTCTGATGCTCAGCAAGAGCATTTTCACCGAGGTATCTATTTAAATTTAATAATCTTATTGGTTGACTCCAAAAATGCATTTTTTATTCTCCAGACAAGGTTAACTACTTGACATTTCTCTGGCTGTGCTCCAGTCTGAGTGCAGACAAAATAAGCATGTGGCATTTTCCCTCGGAGGCGAGTGCAGGATATGGGAATCTATCTGACAGGAGGGGACCTGCCCCTGCTGCTGCAGTGGAGGTGGCAGGTCTGAGGACTTTAACTTAATTTTAGGCTAAAATAAAAAAGTGAGCCACAATCTAATAAATTAAGTAACTTTTGGCTTGGTTATGTTCATTACGAAGCTTTGGTATAAGCAATTTTGATTTGAACACATTATATAAAGTCAATAGTTAATTTTAATATAAAGTGTTTGGCAAAATTATACAAAAAAAAATGTGTGTTATTTGTGTTGTTGACGTTTTTTTAAAAGCCTAACCAGGGACGGGGGCTGCAAATTAGCCTGTGGCTATAAGCCTTATGTACATGGACATCGGTGACCTATATGGTGGCAATGTTTTCAATGTACTGTTCCTGTCAAATAAATAAATAAATAAATAAATAAATACTTTGCACTATAGCCTTTAGTTACTTAATTAAAGTTACCAGTTGATTGTAATTCACAAAAGTGCAATATATAAACCACAGCAAAAGCTTTTTTTAGGCACATTTTAGCAAAAGTCACAGAAATAATTAAACATAAATAAATGCAAACAATTTTCATAAGTTTCTCTGGGCTTTTAAGACTCATATTTGAGAAAGGTTTGTTCAAAGTGGGACATTATTTGAGCCCATTCATTGGGTGCCTTTTTATTGACATCTATGTATACTGCACGGATGCTGAGTGAAAAGTGCCTCTTACCACTACCTCTTGTCCACGTCAGACTTATACTTGTACGTCAAATTGCACCTCACCCATCCCAATTATAATCTAATGCACACCTAATCAATTTGCCGTTTACTGTATCTTTAATCTATATTACAATTAAACTACATGGGAACACATTACAATGCCTGAGGCTGCAGAGGTATTGAAGACTGTCATCTTTTGAAACACAGATCTTATTAGCAGTCGTAGCAGGCCACGACTTGTACATCATCGTTCTGTCCGTATTATTGCATCACTTCTTATTACACTCATGCTTGTTTAGATTTAAGCTTTTGGCACAGACACTTTCTCTCCTTCTCTGATGTGATTTGTGCATTTCAAACCACTGCAGCCTCAACCACAGCGCAGACAGCCTTCCCCCATTCCTCATCTATAATTCTATCAGCGAGCTTTCACCACTCACTCCAGCAATTCAAAAAGCCACACGTTTCAATACGAGACGTCAACCAGGCTCCATCAGAAGATCTAACGCACCGTGGACTTTATAATGTTTCTCTAAGTCGGTCGATATCTCTCCCATTGCCTTCCTTAATAAACTAAAGACTGTACGGACACTGGATGGGAGTGAGTGAGGGGGCTATAAATAGGCCACCAGCAGCAAAGGGAGAGCAGTGTCCAGGATGTACAGGTTTGGAATGGGTGTGTTCTCAGTGTTTTTTATAGGAAAGTATTATGGGATGTACCTCGTGTAGAGCCAGAGAGTGTCCGTATCTAGGGGCGACGGTGTTCACAGAGGGGTCAAGGGTCAGCCACCTCCTGCTGCTCAGGTTATACCTACAACAGACAAGGAAATGGGTGGGTTAGTGGAATCAGCAACTGCAAGTGTTTTTGATAACATTTGACTATGGACCCATTTCATTTCAATATTTACAATCAGCAATAGTTTGTTATTTTTAGAATTATAGTAAATTATGATTAGAAATTGAAGAATGAACATGGCTACTTTTCATTCCTCTCCACTGTAGCACTTTTTAAAAGGGTCCATATTACAGTATTTTCTTATCTGTTATAATGTTTCCTCCTCAAAAACATACCTGAAGTTGTGTTTTGTCTCATTCATAGACACATTTAAACCCACAAACCCTGCACATTTAGGCTAGAGTTCTTCTGTCAAGCACAGAAAACACTCTGTTCCACCTTGTGATGTCATGTGGCAATACAGGAAGTGCTCCACTGTGCTTTTAAACTCCATACAGTTTTACTAGAAGTTTTTAGATAATTTCAGCCCTGTAATTGCCAATCTCTGCTAAACAAAATGTAAAAAGGATTACTCAAACCTGTGTCAATGAAACCAAACACAACTACAGGTGTGTCTTTGAGGAGGTAACAACATTATAACACAACAGTCAATTTTGCGTAATATTGGACCTTTAAACGTTCTGCACCCCACATTTTTTAGATCAAATATGGCTTAGTATTAATATTTATGACCAGCCTAACCCAGTAGGCAGGATAACCAGAGTTTTACATAAAAAAGCTCAATTTGCTCTTTCTAGGGTTCATTAATTTTAAGAAATATACTATACTTTATTCGAACACATAAGTGCTTAAACATTAAAGAACAATCTTGAAACTGAAAATGAAGAACTGAACCTTTACAACATATTTACAGTACTGGAGGCTATTTTACCATGCACCACAAGTATCTCTTTAGTATGCAAAAAAAGACTCTTCAGTGTTTAAATATTTAGTTGCCCTTGGTAAATTAAAGTATTTTCTACCACCACATATGTGCAGTGAATTCGGATCAAAATATCTAAGCCTTGAACTGTGAGCAGCTTCATAAACAGTAGTGAGATGAGGATTCTGGAAGGAGACACTCAGTCTGTCATTTTAGACTTTAATTATACATTTGACTTTGTGTGGGGCTGTCTGGAAAGTTCTCCTCTGCACATTTTATCAGATTGATCCATACATCATGGACTAAGCATGTGTGTGAAAGAATTCCAAATCTGGTGCAAATCTGATAATGCTGACATTTCATATCTATGGTTGGGGGCACTATAGTGTTCAGTTGTATTAGACTTCATAATCAGTTAGATAGGATCACGTAATTGTGATTTGAACTTGAGCGCTCTAGACCAATGCCTGTGGCTGTGAGAAGTCATCAAAGAAACAGGAAATTAAGGTGTTTTTTGCCAGCGTGCTACAGGCCACCTTCCACCCCTGGTCCAGGACCTTCCACCCCTGGTCCAGGACTTTCCACCCCTGGTCCAGGACCTTCCACCCCTGGTCCAGGACCTTCCACCCCTAGAGGAGAGCGCTCTGATGAGATAAGAGTTGGAACGGGCAAGGGCCCAACTTGCAGATCAGGTCCAAATAAGCAATTCTTTGGATTACAAGCTTAAGACTCAGAAGAGAATCAACCAAGAAAAAGACTTGGAGTTGAAAAAACTTAATGATTCTCTCCAGAAGAAAGACAAACAACTGCAAAACCAGATTAATGCACATAAGGAGATCTGGTACCTGTACAACTCCACAGTACAGGAAAATGTGCAGCTGAAGCAAGAGCTTGCAAACTCCAAAAAAGTCAGGAATCAGACTGACGATTTTAGACACAAGAACTCAAAACTTCTCTCCAGAAGAAAGACAAAGAACCGGAGACCCAAATGAATACATACAAGGAGATCCGAGATCTGTATAAACTTGTGTATACAATACACTTGACACATTCACGTTTTGATGATTAAAACAGATGGATTTCATATTAACTTTGCAAAAATGGTGGTTTAACAAAAAAAACATTGTAGCTAAAATGCATTTGGCTCTTTAAAAACAGCAATATATCATGTGCAATTTATCGATTATCGTATCCATCTCCGTATTGTGATAATATCATATCGTAAGTCAAGTATCGCATGTATTGTATGGAATTGTGAAGGACTCTGTGATTCAAAGCCCTAGTATTGTTACAGTACTACCACCAGAAGAAAGCCTAATTTACCCAGGCGCTGTGATGGTCATTATTTCTGTTTAGTTTGTCATAATGTAATGCCTTATTACAAAAATGTGTTAATATGCAAAATAAACTTCAGAAACTCACGCTTTGACCATGTGGTAGTCCGTCGAGTTAAAGACGTATCCTCCAATGACCCACATAATTTCCTGGTCCACCACAGCCTTATGGGAGGCCCTGCTCAACCCGGGGTCCAAGTACTCCTCTCTGGTCCAAAAGGATGCATTAGCCGGGACAGACACTGAGCAGTCTGGACCTGGAAGATCATAAGATAGAAAGATATAGGATTCAAGATGACCAAGAATATTTAGTTTTATCGAGGCGTTGCACTGGTTGGAAAAGTACACATTAAAGGTGCATTGTGTATCTTTTCTGGTTGAGGGTTCGTCAAATGCTTTTCTTCATGGAGATGTTATTGCTTTGTCTGGAATGTTTACAGTAGGTATTAAACCTTTCTATCTTCACTGAGACCAAACCAGACCAAGTTACATGTCAGATCTGTGTATAAAATCACCTGCAATTTTAATAAATGTAAGGTAGAGCTGTTTAATGTCATACTGTGGAACATTCTAGGCAGAGCAATAACACATCCATAGAAACAAATAGTGACGGACCCCAAGCAAAAAGTTACATAGTGCTCCTTTAAAGGTGCACTGTGTAAATCTTCTGGAGAAAAGTCCGCCATCTGCACAGCTTCATCAAGATGTTCCACAGTATGGCATTAAACTTCTGCATCTCCACAAAGACAAATATGTGACACCACCAAGCAAAGTTACAGGTCAGATCTGCAAAGAGGCAAGCCCACTCACAGTACAGATGCATGCTTTTCAAAGTATTTCTGAGCAATAAAAACACCTGTAATAGAATCAGTGCAACAGACAGATGACTTTAATGTCATACTGTGGAACATTCTGGTAAAAGCTATAACTGTAAGCTATCTTCATGAGGCAAACAAGTGGCGGGCCCTACCCCAGAAAAGTTACACAATGCACCTTTAAAAAAATATACAATCAAGGCATGTCAGAGTCAATACAAGTTAAATTTATAGTGTAGACATTTTAAGACTTCCAGAAAACTCCTAACTTATTCATGGAGGAACACTAATGGTCTTATCTGCTTTCCCCTTGTAATTAATATCAAACAATAAAACCAAAGTAAACAGGAGTACAATTACAGTTGCATGGAATTGTCCAAAAAAATCCTGTAGGCGTGGGGAAAAACAGACTAAATTGGAACAAAGTATTTCTGAGTAACAGCTTCCTGTTTTTAGATAACATTCTGAGGACCTTTCACAATTCCAAAGAAATGTGATGAACTGTTAATTGCCAGTGTGAATTTTTCATCACTTTGAAACCCATGGATATTTAGAACCAAAGTGTTTTGTCATATATTGGACTAGCTAAGCATTTATCAGCTAATTAACACCATCTTCACATCTCCAAAACAAGACTTAGCAGTTGGGGGTTTCCCATTAACTTGAACTGTACACAAAACAGTAGTAACACAAAGGAAGTGCTGTGAGAAACTGAAACAATTAAGGTCAATGCAGCTATTTTCCTTTTGGGCCTGTCCCAATTTATAATGTCGCAACTGTTGTTCTGAAGATATATTTGAGTCTTGGGTAGGACAGGGCGATATACTAATTTTTGATTCCATTGTTTTTGATTGTAATAAAACAAATAACAATGGGTTTTCAAATTTAATTTCCAGAATATGAACAATACAGGCTCCAAACTGCTCCAAACCCTATGCTGAGAACCTGCTGTAGATCTTCCAATTAAAAAGACCCAAGCTGATCACTGACTATATGAAATGACTGAATCTTGATCTCACTTAAATTTGTTTCATTTCAGAGCCCTAATATCAGGTATATCACCTATAATAAAAATGATAGGGTATCATGAATATGATATGTGATATATGTGCTCTTTTGCAGTTTATTTTTGTGCTCTACTTGAATTTCAAAACATGACCTTTATAAAATTTAGCACATTTCTTAAAAAAAACAAAACAAAACAAACAAAAAAAAAACATAATGAATTTCAGATAACAACATTTCTGATGTATTGCCATATTGCTAATATTTTCAAATAAGTTTTTATTTCAACAGACCAGTGCGATAATAACATGGCAACTTGAAAGAGGTTAATTTTGTCTCTCAAGAATATTGTCCAAATCCCTTTATTGCAAAAATTATACACCCAACACCCATCCATATGCAAGTGGTTAATATTTTTAGCTTGAATAAAAAATAAGCCTAAATCTACAGAACCAGTCATATTTGCTTGATAGTTTGACCTGACAGTCAAATTTATGGAGCTCAACAGTGGCTACTTGCTCCAGTTTCGGAAACAAATTGTCCATTAATTTTTCCCACAGGTTTTTCAAATAATTAAAATATTAAAAGTTCAAAAGGCATCACGGAGACTAAGCAGCTATATGCTAACATCCATAATGCAATTCTTTTAAGTCCAAAAGGCTGTTTAAAATGCAAGATTCTGTGAAATGTAATATAATTTCACAGTTTTTTTTTATTTTTATTCATTTATTTATTCATTTATATTATTATTATTATTATTATTATTATTATTATTATTTTATTATTATTATTATTTTTAGTTTTTTTTTTTTTTTTCTGAAAATCAATGAGAAAAATGAATGGAAAATCTAGTTCCAGAACCGTGGGGTGGACAGTCAGTGGTGAGCTCCGTTCGTTTAAAGTTTATATTAAGGACTGTGTAGGCAACTATAGTGCTCTTAAGTCTATTCCTCCTTGACTAAAAGAAGCTAATAAAGAGTGTACTTAGTTGCACCTAACTGTCTTGGCTTTTGACAATTATGGGGTGGGCACGCTATAAAAGTGTGACTCTGTGTGAAGTGGTGCAAGACTAATAAAGCTATTAAGACCCGGCCATATGAGCCCATTGAGAGGGACGGCGAGGACACTGGCTGCACATTAGTGAATTAAAACAGTCCATATTCATGACTGAAACAAGGTCTGGTGTGAGTGGTTCTGTAAAAGTCAAAATGGTGATAGCAGAGGTTGTGTGGGCAGCTGTAGACAAGTTGAATCGTGGGTAAAATGTGGGCATAGAATATAAAACTTCATAACTCTAGTAAATAGGCTTCACTAAAACACTGGGTTTGGAGTTGCTTTTTCTATTTGTACGTTTTTCCTCAGCTGATCTGTGTGGAGTTTGATGAAGTTGGAGATATCCATGGGTTTTCCAAGTGATGAAAAGTTGCCATAGCAATTAACAATTCAAAATAAAATCATCACTGTTTCATGTTGCGCCAAACAGGAAGCTGAAACCTACGACTATGTTTGAAAAAGTATCTCGATTTCATGTCACTTAAAGGTGCACTATGTAACTTTTCTGGTGGCGTGTCTGTCAAATGCTTTTCTCCATGGAGATGTCATTGCTCTGCCCAAAATGTTCCACAGGTGGTTTTATAGCTCAAAAATACCTATAAAAATTCAGATGGTAAGTGGGGGTTGCTTCTCCACAGATCTGACCTGTAACTTGGTCTAGTTTGGTCTCCATGAGATTCCAGACAGAGCAATAGCATCTCCATGAAGAATTTGAAGGCCCCTCACCAGAAAGGTTACACAATGCAACTTTAATCAATAAACCACTGATCACAAAACAAACAAAAAGCACTGTTAAGAAATGTCAGACTACTGAAAGCTTTGAAGTTGGGGTGGGCGATATCCCATAAAAAAATGTATCACAATTTTGGAGTCACTATCACGATGTTGATTTTATCACAGTGCATGTATTCTCAGTATGTTTATATTGCCTGGAGGTGACTGTTGCTTCTTCAAAGGTTCACACATTGTTAAATCTAGCTGCCACTCAGTCTGAGCCTTACACAATATCACAATAGGAGGCATGGGAAAAATGTCTATTGATATTTTCCAGCTGACGTCATTCTCTGAGGGTGTGATGCTAACTATAAGCACGCTCTGTCTGTGGCTTGGTTTGCCTTTAATCTGAGCTCAAAGAACTGACGCAGTTGGATTTAAAACAGGTGATATGATTTTTACTGTTAAACGAGTCTCTCACACATAAAATCATATGTCATAAACTAGTTAGCATTAGCCAACAGATTTTCAGTTAGTCACTATATTTTTGTTGATAATAAAACACCTAAACAGGACCATGAACGCTTGTATTGATCACAGGCTCCTGAAAATGTGTTGTTTAAATCCATTTTGTATTTTTTCTTGAGTTTTCAGATCATCTTAAACTTTTTTTTGGCAGTGTTTGCTAATGTGTGCACTGTGTCACCACGGTAACTGCTGAACATTCTGCCATATGCCACATGTAGCACACCTCCAGTGTGATTTCACTGTAGTATCAAGTATCAATAGAGCAGAGAGCTGCATTAAATAGTAAATTAATGAATCACGATTTGACAGTATCACCAAAATAAAATATCATCACAGGAATGAGATCACTTTTTAATTTTTATCACCATACTGCACAACTATTCTTTGAAGAAGGTATTTATGATTGAAATGAAACCTAAATTTGCATGTTTAACTTTATTTTAGTGTCACAAAGCCATAGAAACCAATTTTGTCAGGATACAGGACTGACTTTTACTGATGGAGCCTTTTCACAGCCCTATGTAAAATGTTCCACCTTCTCTTAGACTATGTGTAGCACAGAGTATTTTTGAACGCACTTTACACAAACTAACTGCTATGTAGGTGTGAAGAATAGCTTGGTCCACTCTGATATAATAATCCAATGCAATCACAGCAAGTTAAAAATTTAAGATTGTCAACACATTTCCATAAATTGCTTAAACATTCTCTCATAGTGCATAAATTATTGAAGCTCCAATCCTCTTATCAAACTTCCTACAACAACAAAAATCAGAATGAATAAATAATGAAACTTTAATTTGAGATTCAGCTCATGAAATTGGCGAGTGTCAGAGGGGATTATCCTTCTGGGAGCAGAGCCACAGTACCAGCTCAGATTTGGCATGCGCAGACCTGCTTCAGGCTGCCAGATACAATGAGACAATACACCCATATACACAACTATGCAAAAGCCTTGGGTGGGTTTTTAGGTTGTAAATAAAGACTTAACTTCAATCTTCAGACAAATTCCACTGATTGCACAGAATTGAACTATGGATTTTTAAAAAATAGTTACTTAAAAAGATATAGTTGTCCATGAGTCAACAATATCATGGGAAAATTAGTTCATTGGAAAAATGCATTGTTTAGTTGCTGCGGCATCTAAAAAGCAGAGGGAACTACAAATACCATGATCCTTTGCTCCAATTAAGTGCAGCCAAGATGAAGAAATTATGTTATCAAACACATAAAATCTGAATTCTTATGACAGTAATGATAGCACCAAAGACTTTTAATGCATTAAAAGCAACAATTTGACAACTTGTTCCTATTCAAAATAGGTAATATTTAGTTTTAAATTGCTAATCATTATGGCAACTGACCTAATATCTCAACATTCTGAAACCTATGAAAAGCCCACGAATAGATTTGGCCATTGTTACAGTCTCTAGGTCCATACCTTGCCACCCGGTGTTGCAGATGCAGTTCTTGCCCTGGCAGTGCCCTCGATCTGGGTACCCACAGTTGGCTTCACAGTACGGGACATCACAGGCCTCTCCCTTCCAGTTTTCTTCACATTCACAAAACACTGCACCTGTTGAGTTTGCCAAACGGCACTCTCCATGTCCAGAGCAGTTATTGGGGCAGGTGTTCACCCTGACAGGAAAAAACAAAGATATATAGTTTAGGTCTAACCCAATCAGTGTTTATAACCAACACTGTAAACTGCAACGTTTAAAGGTGTGTTGTGCAACCTTTCTGGTTGTGGGTACGTCAAATGTTTTTCTCCATGGAGATGTTATTGCTTTGTCTGGAATGCTTCACACTATGGCATTAAATCTTTTTAATTTCATGGAGACCAAAAGTTACAGGTCAGATCTGTGGAGGGGGCAACACTGCTCACGGAATGTCTGTTTTTCCAGGCATTTTTGAGCTATAAAACCACCTATAATCAAATAAATGTAAGGTAGAGCTGTTTAAAGTCATACTGTGGAACATTCTAGACAGAGCAATGACATATCCATAGAAACAAGCAGGTGACGAACCCCCAACCAAAAAGTTACATAGTCTACCTTTAACACCACCAGAATAATATAGGAATAATATAATTCATCACAGCTAATACACTGGATATTTTTTTGTTAAAATGTATAAACATATCACACAATACAATGCAATCCAGTGTACTTGTCTCCATGGCGATATTACCATTTTTATTATTTCACAATATGGAAATAAACTTGGTAATCATAATGTAACAGGTTAATGGTCAGATCTATGTAGAAGAAAGCCTGCACATGGTAAGACTTCATGTTTTTGAGGTATTTTAGAAGAAACATCTCCATGGAGACAAGCAATGTGAAAGATTTTCCTAAAGCTATTTAGAAAAGGTCCAACTTTGCTCTGTTTATGTGTTTTTCAGTATCAATACTTGTTTCGAGACTCATATTAGTATTGCTTAGTATCTCATTATTACTACTTTTGACAACCATATTCCCAATAATCACAACAATTTCCCTATAAATTCTATTAGAAACAACTGCAAATAAACAGATTTTTCCAGCCATACTTCCAGACTCAGCTTTGTAGACATGAGTACACAGAATGACCTGTTGGGACAGTGTGTGCATCAGGTGTGTTGTGTTTTGGAGAGAGGCCCATCTGCTCCTCTGGTGTCTGAGCCTGGAGCCTAAACCTGTCACAGTAAAGTGGTCTGTGGAGATCTAGACAAGTGCCTCTACGAGCTCTGCACCAGCCAACACACAGCACAGGCAGAGAATTAACCAAATAATAATTATGTAGATTTATTAGGGTTGTGCTGCATTAAATACAGTACATTTAAGTGTAATGTTAATGTTGTAATGTAACTAATGGAGCCTATATTTCATTTGATTAAACTTATTTTATACATCGATATTATCCACCACTACAACCAATGTTTTGTTGAACTGAACTAACAATAGACAAAAACTATACAAAAAAGCAGTAGGGCGTATATTTAGATAACACAGCCTCATATAACCCTCCCTCTCAGACTTTTAGCCTCGTCTGTAAGAATCATATTTACTAACTGAACCAGCAAACTGAAACTATATGAATAACACTATATGACTGATAGAGACTAGAGATGTATAGAGATAAAAGAGCCACATATAACTCTAATTAGTCCTCATTTAAAATGTGTGTTAACTATGCTACACAACCACTACTATTGATTTTTCTTTTACATTTTTTTTTTTTTTTATGTCGTCTTTCTTATACCCTGTTTATATTTTTTGTGTGTTTGGGGGAAAGGGGTGGGTTAGGGGGTTGTGAGCTTTGTCATTTTATGCTTTCGTGTCTTGTTTTCATGTTTTTATTGTATTGTTTAAAAGCTACTCCATGTAACTTTTTGGTTGGGGGTCCGTCACATGATTTTTTCTATGAATATGTCACTGCTCTGCTAAAATTGTTCCACAGTATGACATTAAACAGCTCTACTTTACATTTATGAAATTACAGGTAGTTTTATAGCTCTAAAATACCTAAAAAAAAAACCAAAACATTCTGACTGAGCGGGGTTGCCTCTCCACAGATCTGACATCTCCATGGAGAAAAGCATTTGACAGACCCTCTACCAGGAAAGTTACACAATGCACCTTTAATGTTTTACTCTATTGTCCTTAATAAAATAAATAAGTGCATGTTTTTATAGTTCAGTTACTGTTGCTTGAACCAATCGCTATAAAGGCTAGCATATCTTTTGTTAAATCAAGCTAATCAAAGCCCATTATTTATCAATGAAAATAATCAGTTGACAATACAAATATAGCACATAGCAGTATTCTAACCCACTAAGTCTGGTGTGTGTGTCTCTTCAAAAAGCCCCTGGTCCCCCCTTTTTGTTGCCGTGGAGAATGTTTTGATGCTGGCAGACCAAAGACAGCAACCCGGGGTACCCTCCTTTATTTCACTGCGCCTTTTCTCGGCCCAACTTCAAACCTGTTACTATGACAACGGGACCGAAAACCCAGCGACAGAGCGCAGTCTATTGTGGCCTCTGCAGATGTTTTCCAAGGACGAGCTGCACTTTTGGCATTCAGAAAAAAGCCATGAGAAAACGAAGTTTCAGGTCTTTCCAACTTGTTCTTTTTTTCTCTTGCAAAACGTTTTTATCCCAGTAATGCTCCATTGTGGAAGTCAGTAATAATTAAAGTGATTGCAATTACGTAATCTCCATGGAAACTGAACCCGAGTCTCCTATGCACAAGAGCACCCCGTTCACCTCAGAACTGGTTAAGAAATGAATTGCCTGCAGATGCCTTCAGTGGTGTTATCTTTTATGTTTTTGGTCACATGATTCAACCTTTTTAAATTCCCTTTTCACATTTGTAATTTGCTTAAAGGGCCCATATTACACCATATTCTGGTCTATATTGTAATGTGGTTTCCTCATCATAAACATACCTGGAGTTGTGTTTTGTTTCATTCACACATGTTTAACACACAAACCCTGCATTGTTCTTCTCTCAAAATGGAAGCCAATTTCTGCTAAACAAAAGGTAAAAGGTTAAGTAAAACTACCCCTTCATGACATCACAAGATGGAACAAAGCAGCTTTGGCGACGTAGACAGAGAAATAATAACGGGTTATTTGAGCATGTGTGAATGAAACAAAACAAAACTCCAGGTATGTTTTTGATGAGGTAACAAGATTTCAACATGGCTTAAAACTCACTTTTGCAATCAATTTTCCAAGTCAATTTTGCATAATATAGAACCTTTAAAAATGCTTTACAGTAAACCTATATGTGACTCACTGTTGCCCCACTATTTAGAAACCTCAGTTGAAGACCCACAATGTTCAAACGTCAAAACATTCAAGTTCATAGATTAAATTATTTGGGAAAATTATTTAATGTGATCCAATTATTTTTCTAAGTCATAATATCTCCATTTCCTATGCTCTTCTGTATGGTAATAAAGGCATTTGTATTCTGACATGAGTGATCTGAAACATCTGCAAAGCTGTGTCAGGCAGAGGCTGATGATCTGAGAGTGAGAGGTTTTCACTGCGTCATCAGGTCCCAGAGAGCAGTGTGAAGTGGGCCGCCGCCAAAAATACAACTCAACAGACACAAATCATGGGCACAGAGGAGCGGATATCAGGATTAGACATGCAAAAGATCCACTTATCAGAATGGCTATTATACTGACAAAGTCCATGATTGTTATCCAGAATATGTCAGTACAGTTTGACACAGCAATGAAGACTTTTGCATTCTCAAATGTTAGGGCCCATATATAAAGAAGGTTGTCCAGTTGACAGAAACCAACATTCACACTGTTATTTTTAGATAGGTAAAAAGTTATAATAATGTTAATATAATGTTTGTAGAATCAAGTAGTATTCACCTAGTGCTTGCTGAATGTCTCTACTTCCCCTCTCTCACTATTTTACACTGTCCTTCCAGTAAAGTCTTTGTGACACAAAATCTGCCTACAATATCTGGTACCATATTATAATAACTACACCTTAGGCAAGTCATAAAACAGGCAGAATGCATTATGTCACTGTAATGCTGACAAAAATGCCCCTTAAACATTTTGATAAGCCAGCCTTATTACTACAGCACTATAATTGGTTTAAACTTGACCAGTGTGGGCTGTGATAAGCAAATTGCTCACATCTTAAGTCCTTTTAAAGTGTGTCATACCTGTATGAGATGTTGAATCCTGTGAGGTTGTAGGCTGCGTCGCTGAAGAAGTGCAGAAGGGCAAATCCGGACTGAGACACCACCTCTGGAACTGTCTCATTCCCATAACGCTCCGGGACAATCAGACCACTGCAAACACAGACAGGCCGTTACAAAGCACTGCTGGAAGAGGGATCTGGGAATAGTGACTTTGAAGTACATGTAGATTGTAGATAGTTGGTGGATATTCCTGTTATATGCAACATTTTTAGGACATACAATATTAATATAATATTTTTGCTTTAAATTGCTTATCGCTATGGCAACGGTCCTAATTTTCCATCATTCTGAAACCCATGGATAGACGTAGTATCATACAGCCAGCATATAGGGACATTTGCCTTCAGCAAATCTATTCATTATATAGACAGACTCAAATCAAATTGAAGGACAATGTAGGCTGTTACTTTTGCTGCATTTTAAACGGTATGAAAAGAACTATACAAATAAAGATTATGTTAACAGTCGATGAAGGAATTATTATTTTTTGTGGTGAAAAGATTTGATAATGACTCATGAAAGTCTTTTTCTTTTTTTAACCTTAAGACATACATCCTGTTTCCAAATTGGTGTAAGCACATTTAGTAGTGATTTAACCTTAGGTCATCAAAATGGACAATTGCTGTGTGGACAATTTGTGAAAATGTCAAAATCAGACAATATGAAACTAAGGAAAGTGCATAGAACTGAACAACTAGAGCAACTAAACCAGATTTCTGTAAAATAATGACCATTCCCCCTGTGTTTACCTGAATGCAGCCAGCAGGGGGGCATAGATGGAGTCTCCGTCGTACACGTAAAGGTGGTCCCAGCTGCACTCTGTGGCAAAATGGTTAAACCGCAGTCGAATGATGGTGTTTGGTCTGGAAACACAAGTTCAGAGAAATCAGGACATCTGCATCTGCCTGGGATTCATTCACACAACAAGTGTTATATGAATCCATGTAAGAGCATTATAAGTCCAGGGTAGTTGGAGAAACAAGATATGTATTCTATCTGAAGTAAATTTGGTTACAATTCCCATTTAGGAAGCCATCAAATAGATTAACAAAACAACTGATTTCTGTCTCATTTTAATAGCATTCAACTCTCAATGCCACAATAATGTTGACAAAAATCACTAAAAACAGGACATCAAAATTAAACCGACCCACTCAGCACTGTCAAGCCACAGCACTGGTTAAACCTGGTAAATAAACCTGGTACAGAACTACTGAACTATTGGTCTAAATAAAGTGTTTAATTGACCACTCTACAAACTAACATCAGTACCATATTAAACTTTGGAGTCATGTGAAAATGTAGAAAGCTAAAAATAGTTATTCTTCATCATTTTGGAATCACAAATTCTACTCTAAATGTTGAAAAAAATGTACTGTAGTTAGTAGTTTCACAAAAGCAATGTTATCCTTGCTTAAAAAGTCCTATGAGATTTTTGCTCAATGGTACTATGGCAGAATTGTTTTAAAAAATCTGCATATAAAACTGTAGTATCTGTTCTATGATGAGAAAAATACAATATTTTTCTTTTCAAAAGGTTAGAATATATTCTTTCAAATCAAAATAAATTCATTCTGTAATAAGGGATGTCACAATATCAGACATTCCCATTGTTCCTGTGGTCAGCTTTATGAAATCTTTTCTGAAAATTGAAATGACTATATTTTCCTTCTTATATTCTTTTTTATTATTTTTAGTACTCCCATTATGTTGAGAATACCAGAATAATCATGATTATCAATCTATGCATACCCAATAATTTCCATCATTCTACTGGACTCATTAAGTTAAAAATGCATTTTAGTGTGTTTTAATGTAACTTTTTCTTGGGCATTTGAGGACATTTTATTATAAAAACTTCCCTGCAACCAAGGACAAAGGTTTCCACATTATAGTTTTGGTACATGTTTTGATTATAGCTTACTCTAATTAAAAGGTGCATTGTGTAACTTTTCTGGAGGGCCAGTCAAATGCTTTTCCCCATGGAGATGTTATTGCTTCATCTGGAACGTTTCACAGTATAATTTAAACCTTTCTACATGGAGACCAAACTAGCCCAAGTTACAGATCAGATCTGTGGAGAGGTAACCCTCGCTCACAGTCAGAATGTCTGTTTTCTAGGTATTTTTGAGCTATAAAACCACATGTAATTGAATACATGTAAGGTAGAGCAGTTTAATGTCATACAGTGGAACATTCCAGGCAGAGCAATGACATATCCATAGAAACAAGCAGGTGACAGATCTCCAACCAAAAAGTTACATAGTGCACCTTTAAATAAACCGTCCCTAGTTAGAAATCTAAGCATTTTTATGGCATCAACTGACCTTGATACTTGCTAGATTGTAAAAAGCCCATTTTCACAACTGTATTGATGTTTACAGTCCCATAACACCAGAGCCATGAGTTTGATAAGTGACCTACTTTCACTATTCTTCACTTTTATTCATCAGTTTTAAAACAGTGGCCGCTTTATGTCCCTCAGTCTGAATTAGTCCAGCCAAACTCACACCTCCTACTCATGAACAAGCTCAGAGCAAACTGCAGCTCCTCTTTAGAAAACAGGCCTGGTTTAAACAGTGTGAGGTGAATAATTAACAAGAGACTTTAATCACCACCTTTAACCAGCTGTATTTTTCTGTTTCTTGTACTCATTTTAGTGGTTTACAATGCAATTCGCTTGTTTATTGTAGATACGTACAATGTCATGACAGTCACCCTTGTCTGAGAGTCTTATATTTGCTGTGGGGCTAAACATTTACATCAAATCAAAGTGAATTGTAACTGACAAAATTGTTAAGTCTCTAAAATGATTTCAAACATGTCGTTTCAGACCTGTACATTAGATCTCTACACAATTTGTAATTTATTGTTTTAAGGTAGCATTTATTTCAACTTTCTGATTCATTAAATAAAATAGACTGGTTCAGGATTTTTTCTGACATTACAAATTCATAAAAACAATGTCAATATCAGGGGGTCTGTTGTCCCGGGCCCCAGGATCTTAGGGGCTCAGAATTGGACCCTCTTTCTATTAATTTATATTGGGGCCCCAAATTTCTGTTGACAGGCCTGGTCAATATACTAGGTCTGAATCATGACTTTAATATGCCTTTTTATTCATAAACATTAGGGATGCAACGATATTCGATATAATATCAAATCATTGAATACTGGTGTCATGATTCGATACACATGTTCGATGCACGTGGTCGATAAGCACATGTCCCTTCACGCGCTCTGTGTTGTCATTTATTTTGGTCTGAAAGGAAAACAGTTATGGGAGAGTCCTCCTCAGATGCAGCAAGAAAACAGCTCCATAGGGACTTACAGCTGAAATATTCTAACAGAGGTGGATTTTATCTTTCAGTCACTTTTTATTTTACAATGATAGACCCAGGAATGACAAAGATATTAACTTTTAAATACTTTAGAATCGCTTTTGGCTTTACATCTGCTTTAATCAAATGCGCTCATATACGCACATGCGACGCGACTCGCGAAATACGCAATCTTTTTCTTAGACTCTGTTTCATAGTTTTAGTGTTCAGAAAGAAGATGGCAGAGTGAGGTGTGTGTAAAAAAGCAGGGCATCATGGGAGGAGCTACTGTCTGTCTCTGCTGCTGCTGGAGACGAGGCAGCGTAATGTGGACACAGGGAGCCTGTGTGAATGCAGTAAGAGGAGAGGCCAACTCAGAAGGAAAAGAAATCATCAAATCAGCATCAAAAAAGGAAAAGTCTGATAGTGTTAACTCCCTTACAGTCTATATTAAGAGTAGATTGGCTATATTATAAAATATAATATAGCCTGAGAAAGCACTTATTTTCACTGAATAAAAATGCTGTAAATCATTGAACCATGTGGCCAAACCCGCTTGTCAAAGCCTGATCTCGTCAGATCTGAGAAGCAAAGAGGGGCCGGGCCTGGGTAGTACTTGGATGGGCGACCACTAGGATTTCCAGGTGCCACAATAAAATAAGAAAAACAAAAACAAAAATATGGTAAAGAACGTAACTTCCTTCACTAAACCTAAGATCCAGGTGTGTAGCACAAATCTTGGGCTCCGGGTACAAATCATGTTGGTGGGCCCAGACTACATGTTGTTCTAATTAAAAATACAGATTTCACTGGTGGTGCATTGAAATGTGAAAGACTTCAAAATGTGCAGACACAAAGGTCTACTTAGGGAGAATCTCATGTTCAGGAAGCACTATGAATAGATGCATTTATTCATGTATTTGATTTACAGACTACAGTGACAGTTAAGACTGGAGCTACTGTTGCGGTATAAAACACACAACAACCCCAGGCCTTGTGGTGTAACGTTAAAAAATGTGATTAAAAAAGATCATGTCAAGGTCAAGTCCACATTGCCAATACCATCATTACTGCAATATAAGCCTGTCACAGTAATTACTACAGCAATTTAATTTAATATTGTGTGTCCACTGTATTTGCACTAGGGAAATACATGTTATTTAGTCACAGATATGTTAAAGGTTCAATAGGTAACTTTTCTGATGGAGGGTCGGCCACCATGGAGATGTTAGTGCTTTGCCTGTACTGTTCTGTGGTATGGGATTAAAGTTACCATCTTTTACTTTTTTATTGACAAGAGAGGGAGGTGTCATTGCTCCACAGATATGACCAGTAACTTGGCCTAAAGGGGTAACCTAGTCCATAGAGACAGGTAAGTTAAATGCCATACTGTGGAATATTTCAGGCTAGTTACATAGTGCACCTTTAACATATCTATGATTCAATAACAATACCAACTTTTCTATGTTTCACGGTAATAATGCATGTTTTTACTGTAGTTTTGAGAAATAATAACACATGTAATTGAATAAATACAAGATATATTTATTTAATGCCCTGCTCTGGAACATCCCAGGCATAGCAATAACATGAAACAAGCTGATGTCAGACCTTCCATCAGAAAAGCCGCATAGTGCATCTTTAACATTTACTCACAAAACCATACTTATTTAATCATTACGCCATATCAAAAATGACTTCCATCTCTATGATTTGTTAAGAAAAAAAGTCCAGTCTACTTTAACAGAACTGCTCAAATTTCAAACACTCAAATCGATAATTTGTTGGAGCGACGATGCTGCTGCTGACTACAACAGAAGTCCGGTGCAGTATTGGATTTCTCACTTACCTTGGCTTTTACATCCATTCATCAACATCCAGGCACTTCACAGAGGCCCAGTCACAGTTATAGGACCAACTGCAAGCCCTATTAATACTGCTTCTGACACTAACTCCCATTCTAGGTTAAAGCCAATGTGATAGAGACCACTACTTCATGTTTTTTTTGGTTATTAACTAATGCATATTGTATTGTTATAGTTTTAATGTCCGTTTTTTAAATACCTAGTCCAATTTCGATATCACTTTTCTTGTACTTCTGTTGTCTAAACTAAATAGAAATTTCCCCATTGCGGGAGGGTCCGTCAAATGCGCTTCTCCATGGAAATGTTACCTTTGTCAGGAATGTTTCACAGTATGATATTAAACCTTTCTATCTTCATGGAGACCAAATCAGATCAAGTTACAGGTCAGATCTGTGGAGCTTTTCTATGTACTTTTGAGCTATAAAACCACCTGTAATTGAATAAATGTAAGGTAGAGCTGTTTAATGTCATACTGTGGAACATTCTAGGCAGAACAATCCATAGAAGCATGCAGGTGCCGGACCCCCCAACCTAAAAGTTACATTGTGCACCTTTACCTTTCACAAATAAAAGTAAAGATACATCACAGTAACAGTAGTAGTTGTAGATGCAGTAGAAAGAGAGCTCGAGATAAGGTGACTATAGACAAAATTTTACATAAAGTTTGTCTAACAACAATATTGACAAAAAGGTAGAAGGTAGGATTTCAGTATTTGTGTAACAGTACAGTCTATTCACTTTTATGCAAATATTTAAACTGCCACCCAGACATTTACAGACACATTTTAGTTCACTTGTGATTTGATTATTGTTGTCTGAAAAATTCTCCCAAAAATGTAGATATTCTTTCATTATTATTATCAGTATCGCCTACTCTGGTTCTTTTTCTTTTTTACATGAGGGCATATGCATACTTGGGTCCACATTATGAGTAATAAACGCTCTAAAGACACATGCGCGTTTAGCAGTAGCAGCAGGTACTAGTAGTAGTAACAGTATTCAGTGTTGTAGTGTAGTGTTTAAACTGAGTAGATGGTACACTCACTCTCCCTCGATGAGCCAGGTGCACTTGGTCTTGTATTTGTAGTTCCCAGGTCCATCAGTGAGGTGTCCCGATGGCCCGGTCAACCTGAAGGACAGAGGAGAAAAATACAGTGTTTTAAATGTCAATATTAAAGAATGTATTAAATATCAGGTCAAGTATACGTCGTCTTCAAAGGATGCAAACAGGAATCACACAGGGTGTTCAGATCTCAGTTTCTTTTAAAACCTTTCATATTCCACATTTTAAAGAACCAAGTCAGCTGGTTTCCACATTAGAAAAATGGGGGGCCCAATGGGAGCTGATGTCACTATAAATGTTATTACAACAAAAAGTAGGCACCTCTTATGGATAAGCTGCAGATCACACTAGCAAGCAGCAGATTTCTTGTAGCAAAATGACTTTGCAGCACTGAAGTAAGTACAGAGCAATGGGCATGCCGGTGGTGAAATCAGAGGTTGATTGGCAATATAACTTTGGGTGAGTAAATGAGAAGGGAAAGCAACTCGAACATTGTTAAAAGCTCTGAAAAGTAAATTTTGCATAATAGGTCTGCTTTGAATATTGCATGTCACTAACCCTCCATTTATGTAAATGGATGGTGCAGTTACAATACTTGTATACAATATTATACAATATAGCAAATTTCTCACTATTAATACACAATATTATATTTCTAAAATGTACCAGAATTAATACACTGAATTTCAAGTATATTTTGCTCAATTGTATGCTTTTTATAGTTAATATAACTTGTTCTATCACTTTTGTACACAATTAAAATAACCATTTCATACACAAGAAACAGCAAGCCTGTTCTTTCCAATTAAAACAGTGAAGTATTTACATTGTAGTAGTACTCATGATATCAGCAATATTCAATCAATACAACTGATGTCATCAACATTCCCTAGGGGTGTGAAGCTAACTGAAAGCACTACTGACTTAATTTGAGCTTTAACACAGTCTGACTAGAAAGAGCTGGTTTAGTTGGAACTACAACAGGTGAGCTGCTTTGTCCACTTAAACACATCTCACACACATACAGTCCCAAGCTCGCTCGCATTAGCAACCAGTTTCAGTTAGTCACCCTCATCTCTCACCATTATATAAAAAACGTGTTTGTGTTTGCTAATATGTGCATTGTGTCACCATGGTAACTGCTACATGTATCTGTAATGGTGGTATGTTTAGTATACCCCCAGCATGATGTCACTGCAATAGTTTCAGACTGACACTCTATTGTATAATTAGGACAGAGTTAATGATGTGTAGTGATTGTTGGGCGTGTGTAGCGGCCGTGATGGTGCAGTAAAGGTAATTTCTTGTCATTAAACAGTGAGTCAGCGAGGGCTGAAGAGACACAGGTAAACTCCCACTGCTGTTCCTGACGGTCACGCAGACCTACTGCCAATGATTAAACCTCATAACAGGACTCTACCCAGAGCAGGGCCTAAGGCTGAGCAATGAACGAGTGATGACACAGCAGAGAGGGAGGGAGAGAAGAAGCATATGTGAGAATCTGAGGGGTGGGAGAGTGGGAGCGACACACAGAGAAAGGATAGAGAAAAGGAAGAAAGATGGGGGAGAGAGGGCAAGAAAGGAGTGCGAGAGAATAGGAGAGAGACAGACGGAGGCGGGATGAGAGAGAGACAGGAAGAGAGAAAGAGGCAGACAGAAAGAAAGCGAGAGAGAGAGAGAGCGAAAGAGAGAGAAGAATGATAGGGGAGAGGGCAAGAAAGGAGAGAGAGAGAGGAGAGAGGCTAAAATCGCTAAAAATAAGACACAGACAAAGAGAAAAAGAGAGAGAGGGGGGGTTGTATAAACAGTGCACCTGGGACGTCCTGTTGCAAAATCACATTGAGTCATTACTGATGTAGAGCTCAGGCTGCAGTGGTTTACAGAGGCTCTCCTCACTGCAGAGTCTAATCTCAGTATCCATTACAATCCATTACAATTAGTGGATTTATAATTTCATCAAAATCTGACCACAGTAATTATGAACATAATCTCTTTAGTGAATCTACCAGCAATTAATTTAGAACAAATAGAGGCACATCCTGACAATGACAACAGCGGTACTGACTGACTTATTTTTATTTATTTTCTATCTACTCGATGACTTATTTATTTAATCGGCCCATATTACAGCATTTTCTGATCTATGTCATAATGTAATTTCCTCATCACAAACATACTTGAAGTTATGTTCTGTTTCACTCACACGTTTAACACACAAACCCGGCATATAGGCCGAGTTCTTCTCTCAGATTGAAAACGCTCTGTTCCTCCTTGTGATGTCATGTGGTAATACAGGAAGTGCCCCACTGTGTTTTTAAACAAAGGTAGCCGTTAACTTGAAAACTACTGCTTCATGACATCACAAGGTAGAACAGTGCATTTTGAGCTTTAGAGCTGTAGATAGACCAGGATTGATAATGCATGTGTGAATGAAACAAAGCACAACTCCAGGTGTGTGTTTTGAGGAGGTAACAACATTATAACATGACTTAAAGCTCACAAGAGTCAATTGTGTGTAATATGGGCCCTTTAATGGGGACAGTGAAAATGAATGAACATTTATAATTACAGTGTAAATAGGTTAGATGACAGCAAAAGTGCTAATTTCCATCTGTGGTCCCTAGACAGGTAACACAAAGACATCCTGTGTTCAAGATACGCCAAATAACACTGCAGATTATAAATTAGCAACATCACACTGAAAACACTGCTCTGCTTTAGTGTAGATAAATGTGCAGAGGTTTTCCCATTGTAATCCCTCTGGAGTCTGAGATGTGGCCTGCAGTGAATCCTCATTGATCACTGTTAGGAGTTTCCTGCATCTCACCAAAATGTTTTGAATCTGTCTCCAGGCAACAATCTCCGGAGTTGTTACTGAGACTCAAGTGTAGTCCCAGAGCTGTGGTCTGAGTCAGTCCAAGCCCAGGGAGAGGAAGGTCTTTTAAGGTCAGGATCAGCAAACTATGGCTTTTTACTCGCCCAACACAATATTGAGCATAACTGTGAAGACTCAATTGTTTTTGCTGTGAGACCAAGTCTGCAAAATATGTGGACAATTGACATTAGAATAGAAAATGACCTTTTGAATGACCTTCTAACATTTTGGATGGGAGTCCGGCACCTTCTTGTTTCTATGGATAAATCATTTATCTATTTAGAATGTTCCACAATTTGGCATTAAACAGATCCACCTTACATTTATTCAGTTACAGGTGGCTTTATTGCTTACAAATACCTAGAAAAACAAACATTATGATGTGAGGAGGTTTGCCTGTTCCCAGATCTGACCTGTAACGTGGTCTGGTTTGGTTTCCATGAAGACTGAAAGATTTAATACCACACCATGTGAAACATTCCAGATAAAGCAATTTCCATGGAGAAAAGCATTTGACAGACCCTCCACCAGAAAAGTTACATGATGCACCTTTAAGCAAAACATGGTCAAGTTAGCATTTTAGTCACTCAAATCAGTAGTAAAATGCCGTAATTGTGTTTGTATATTCTACCACTAATATTTGTCTACCAATTTGCTTGCTTTTCCTTACAAATGTTTTGATTTGTCACAGATTGCTAAAGAGGACACTCCCCAGTGTTGGCCAGTTTAAATAATAGGGCTGGACAGTGGTGCCGTAATTACATGTGTATGTGATGAGACAATGTGGTCTATAGGGAGACTGGTTTCTGCTGGAGAAACAACATACACTCCACTTAGAAATATTAGAGAGCTACAATAACCCCTATAGAAATGTGGACATGGTAATTAGCTAGTCATACAATTCCAGACACACCATTTCAGACATTTAAAACTAATGAAAATATGACTGCGTTCACACATAAATACTGCATCAAACTTTTAATGGAGATTAATCAAGGACTAAACCAGGACTAGACCAGGACCAAACCAAGTCTACATCAGGATTAAACTGGGCTCATTCAAACAAGGCCACCCTACCACACAGTGTACTATACAAGTGCATCTGCTGGCACATTGAAAAGAGAAGAAGTTTGTAAGAAGCTAAAAACAATGCACAGAATTTGAACACCGAAATGATGGATTACAAAATGCTGAAATTTAGTGAGGGGCAAGGGTTCTGAGTGCTGGGGAAGAAGATAGACTATTGATACTTTGCATCATCATGCTGGGGGTGTTCTACGTGTATCTTTATTGAATGTTCATCAGTTGCCATGGTGACACAATGGACTTATGAGCCAACGCTGACAAAAAAGTGTTAAGATTGTCTGAAAACTCAAGAAAAAAAAAAATGAAATGGATTTAAACAACCAATTTTCAGGAGCCAGTAATCAATACAAGCGTGCATGATCAAGTTTAGGTGATTTTCAACAAAAAGGTGAGAGTGACTAACTGAAAAAAACTGTTGGCTAATGCTAAGATAGCTTGTGACTAATTTTAAAATCATCTCGCCTGTTGCAGTTCCAACCAAGTCATCTCTTTCTAGTCAGATTGTGTTCAAATAAAACTCAGATTAAGCCTAACTTGAGTAACAGAGCTTCAGACAGAGTAGTGCTTTCAGTTATCAACATTCCCTGGGGGTATGAAGCTGACACCTGCTGCAAAGTATCAATATGCAAGATTTCAGAATGAAGGTCGTGCATAACATAGTAAGAAGCTTGAACAAGTTAATTTAGTACAAAAGGCCTGTTAATCGTTAAAAGTATCCACAGAAGAAAATCACATCACATTAGATTAAATTACATTACATTAGTCCAAATATAAAAACATGTGCATTTCATTACACTGCAATTTTGATGGTTAATTTAATCAAACTAGTCCATCTGCTCCTACAAATGTCTGATCTAAGAATCAGATAAACTTGAGGGCTTCCAGAGAATGTGTTGGTAGGACTTTAGGCTACATGGTAAAATAAATACATATATATTAAAATACAGTCAAATATACCTGGATGGCAAACAGTCTGTCATACTGGACAGTTGAGTGCAACATGTAGAAAAAGTAGAGGGCGTATAACTAAATGAGAGGCAAAGTACAGCCAGAGTTCTGTGAGGAGATAAACAAAACTAAAGCACTGCCTTCAACAAATATTAACTGTGAGGAGGACTCAGTCAGGTCACATGTCCAGCCATATTATAACACCAGTTTGCCCTGGTCGTGAATACAGAGGAAAACAAAAGACTTACTGCTACACCTGTCATGATGATTACTATATCAACTTATCATTTTATATTTATCGTGTGTAGATTTTCTTTAAATTTGTTCACGTTTTTATGTATTAAGGTAATATTTGAGCTGTACAGGGTTGAATAAATAACCAATATGGCCTTTTAATGACACTGTATATTTAAAAACTGGTTTACTGGGTTTGTCCTGCTTTGTGTCCGAGGTAAAAAGTAGTTTCAATATTATCGTTTATCGTTATATTTCTCTAAAGCAATATATCATGCATTCCATAGTATGGCATTAAACTTTCATTTATTCAATTATAGGTGTTTTTACTGAGCAAAAATAACAACACATGATTATTGTGAGACGCACAGAGATATACCTACGTTTAATACCATAGAATATATGGACACAAGCACGTGGTGAACCCTCCACCAGACAAGTTACATAGTACACCTTTCAGATGCACTGCAGTGTTTTGGCTTGACTTAATGATTATGTTTTCAAAACAAAGTTATCAATAATTAAACCAGTTTCACAATCAGCTTATTATACACTTTTTAGTAATGTCAGTTGTAATAAAGATATTACATGCTGTTTAATGATTTAATGATTTTACAGCGTACATTATGACACTGCACAACATGTGCCATTGTTCTTTCACTTGTGCAGTACTTTCCCACACCTGTAAACGCCATTAAAGAAAATAAATCTTTAAAACAGACAGACAAATACGTTATGAGCAGCCTACTCTGCTTATACTAACCTAAACTATAGAGAAATGTGTTAAAAATGACTGTATTAATATATGAATGTAATCTAAGCGTATATGAATGTCGTGTGAAAGGACTTCCTGTTATTGCTTTGACTGTGGAACTGTAAATACATGGTGCGTGTTCGTAACAGAGCAGCAGCTCGTCAGCTCAGAGCCAAACGGTCTGGAGAGCTCCACCCAACCACCGTATGTCCACACCGGCTCCACAGACACAATGTACTGTACATACATACAAAAAGTCACTCTAGGGTTCATGTTTCACTGATAACTGTTGATTCTGACCAAATACAACAAGGCTCACACATAATGATGTTTAGTTATAGTAACTTCACAAATGAACTTTGTAAAAGACAACAGAATATGTGCTGTTAAAACTATGCCTGTTCAGTCTTCTAACTAAAAGTATGTAGCCACTAGAGGTGGCACATCACTTGCACGATTCTATGGAAACAGAAAGTTAAACCATACTTCTGAACATCCGCATGGAAATGGATATGTTTATGCCTTACACTGGAATATTATAGCCAAAGGGACAACAACTTTCATCAGGTGAGACCCTCCTCCAGAACAAGTAAGAGTCAGTTTTATGGAAATGCAAGCCCAATGACAGCAAGTTTTTCAGTGCAATAAACACTACAAAATTGTATTTATTTATTTAATATACATGTATACAGACACATATATATATACACATATACACACATTGCTCTGCTTCAAATGTCCCACAATATGACATTAACAGATTTACCTTACATTTATTCAATTACAGGTGGTTTTATTGTTTAAAAAAAAACAGCAGAAACAGACATTCTGACTGTGAGCGGGGCTGCCTTTCCAAAGATCTGACCAATAACTTGGCCTATTTTGTTTTCCTTGATGACAGAAAGGTTTAATGCCATACTGTGGAAAATTTCCCTCCATTACAATGCACCTTTAAAGCAATTTCCCTTGTGGATGTAGCAAGTCCAACTCTAAATGAAAGCTCTATATGCATCCATTTAATGTGTGTAGCTTATATACAGTGACTAGCCCCTGAGGGTCTGGGGTCAGTGGGTTACAGCAGGGACAGTCCCAAACACAAGGCCCTCATTCACGAGCACACACACACGGGACGGAGCAGATCTCACAGAAACTCAAAGAAGCACAAGAAGTCATAAAATAGAAACTTGGTCGTGTGTCTGCAGCTGAGAGCATGAAATCACAGTCTACATCAGATAGAAGTGCAAAGAGACGACAGGGAGGGATGCAGATATGAAGCCGATTATGAGTGATATCAATGTTTGCTTTTCATTCACTGTTCTCCCCCTGTGGACTGTCGGTCTCCTGGCCATTAAGGCTGCAGTAAAAATGAAACTGGAGAGGTCGCAATTGGCAAATAAAAAATATATATATTAATCGTTGTGCTCCACTGTGGTTTTAAACTCTATACACCTTCACTAGAATAGTTTGGATCATTTCAGCCCTGGAATTGCCCATTTCTACTTAACTAAAAGGTAAAAGGTAGCTGCTGAGTTGAAAATTACAACTACATGACATCACAAGGTGGAACAGAGCACTTTGTGCTTTGGAGATGTACAGCGCCTAATAATGCAGGGTTACTCAAACGTGTGAATGAAACAAAACACATCTCCCGGTATGTTTTTGAGGAGGTAACATTATAACCTGGCATAAAGCTCACAAGAATCAATTCAGTAATAAAGGACCTTTAAGAAGAAATCTATATCTTCTACTTTCCTCCAGTGCCTCAATGTTTACAAACTCCACATCACTAGTACTACAGTTTGGTTACAGTCCCCTCAGACAAAGCCACACACATGCTCCCCTCTCCCTCCCTTCCTTCCTTCTCTCTGGACTCATTAGATCAGATGGGGTCATAAACAACAGTAGAATGTGCTGTGGTCCTCTCTCGCTCTGTTGACATTGGCCAGTTTGGGGACTCCATCTTGGCACAGCGGCTGCACAGAAGGCTGCTTTTACCAGCGCGCCGGGCCTCTTGTATGGAGTTATTGTCTGTATGCTAAACACTGCGAGAGAGAGAGGGAGACCAAAAAGCTCAGCCCTTTGAGATGGACAACAACACGACCTCCCTGGTATGTCTGGAGGAATACTCTCAAAATGTTGTGTTGAGTTTTACAGATTTAAAACTACTTTATTTACTACAAAAACTACAAAATCTTTTCTGATAGTAGTTACCCACCTGCTCGACTTGTGATTGCTTTGCTTGAAATCTACCTGCCCATTTCTTCTATTGCAGTGTTTTATTACTACTAAATACCTTGCATTCAAAACATGTATTCTTATGAAAATATAATGTACTTGGCCTGGTGGCATTGTGTGGAAATGGATAGATATTTAATGCCATACTCTGGAAAATTTCAGGCAGAGCAATAACAACTCCATGAAGGTTTCATCTCCCACCAAAGGTTTCGGTTGGTGATAAAATGGGCCATTCCCTCTTTTCCTCCAGAAGGTCTTCTGCCACTTTTTCTGCCACATATGGTATAAAAAGCCTGTACCATCTCAAAAGTCCATAGCTAGCGCCTTAGTTTGCTCCATGGATATGGGAAAAACAAACAGCTCATTTGACACAATCCAACAGTCTCTTATATTCATTTCCTCAAAGTATTTCTTCTAGAAGGACTTCTGCCATATTTGCTGTCAATATTTGCTTATCCTTCACAATTTATGGTATTTAAGGGAACTCATCTCTTAATTCTGAAAGGTGCAAATGTTAAATCCACCCGTCACTCACTCAGAGCATTGCTGAGACTGACCAACAGGAGGAGTGGGTGGGAAAACGTGTCTTGAAAAGTGAATAGAGCAGAAGTTCCCTGTCCAGAAGTAATTTAGCGACCAACGCGTCAGTCTTTAGACCCTCTGCTTCAGTGCCGCCATCTGAAAGGAATTTCCGAGAATCATTATAGTTTAGCGTCGCTCCTTTTCCCCTTCTCTTCTTCTTTCAGTGACCTCAAAAACGGACTTTCTTTTGCGGTTAACTGGTAGTGGATTCTTTTTTGCCATCGCAACAAACTTTGTGCTAACTGCGAGGAAGCTACAGTTGGAAAAAGCCGCTAAGAACCACTGTGTTGGTTGAGTAAACAGCGTCTTGCATCTCTGGAATGCGTAAGAGACGTACGTAAGCTGTAATCCCAGCACACCGGTAAGTCAGTTATGCTAGAAGCGTATGGAGTTTGATTGACAACCTAACAGCCAATAGAAAACGAGGTAGCCTCATTATCTATTGGTTAATGTTTATCTGGCCCGACCATGTCCACAGTTGATGGATTTTGATTTTTTATTTTTTTTTTGTCATCATAATTACAAGGCTGCTGCATCGCTATAATGCTATCATTGACAATTTCTTAAAATAACTTTATTTACCACTGATTTACCATAGAGCCATGCATTTTTAGTTCACAGACAGCATTTAAGGTCACAGAGGCAAAGAAAAACAGGTTTCTAATGATTTACACACATACAGCCGATGTTTTAGGCCAGGTGTATTTCTGAATGCATTTTTACTGCATGTAGCTGAATTATGAATGACAGCAAAGGCAGCTATTACAATAGTTTAAAGGTGCACTGTGCAGCTTTTCTGGTAGAGGATCCACTGCCTGCTGGTCTCCATGGGGATGTGATTCTTTTGTCTGGAATGTCCCACAGCATGGTATTAAAACTTAAATTTTGCAGTTATTCTGTTACAGGTGTTTTAATTGCTTAAAAATACCATGAAAAACAGGTATTCTTACAATACCTGTATCCTGTTTTCATTTCTGCTTATCTACATGGAGAGAGATGAGTTTAATGCTTCATTGTGGAAGATTCCAGGCAAAGCAATAACACCTCCACGGAGACAAGAATTTGGCAGACCCTTCACAAGAAAAGTTACACAGCGCACCTTTAAAATATACAGGCTAATAGGCAAGACAATAGAAGATCGATTAATTGCAGAAGTGTGCTATTTTAAAGTTTAACACAATGCAATAAATGAGGAATCAGTTGCATTAGCCAAGAGCAATAAACGCACAGTAACAGTTTTAGATTTCTTTTAACAGGGAACTAAAGGCATCTCTTCCTCACAAGAGTTCAAACATGGTTAATTTCACCTGTCACTCACAAAAGCATAAAAAACATTTAATCATGACCATCTATGTAGACTATTATATCACAATTCAACTTTAGATTTTTACATGCCTATTTAGTTTGTTTTACATTGTCTTGTGCTCATTTGTGTGTTTGACATTGTTGTTTTTAACGTCCTCTTCAAATAAAAATGGATTTATACGTTTAATATCTTACCATTCAGAGAGATGGGCTAGCCTCATATTACAGCTTTTGGTGAAACGTAATCCTGTGATATGGGAGTTGTCCGGTTAACATGGTGCTTTAGTTTCCTGACAGAATAATGACACAGGCCCTCAGCGTCCACACACAAACTGTTACCTCCAAACTCTCAAACAGTCAAACTTTAATGATGCCCAAAGGGAGCTCAGAGGCACGGCCATACACCACAGACGAGAGCACAGCTAATGGGCTCATACATTTATTTTATTCTACCACTAAAATGATGACTGACCACTACCAAAACACACATTGTAACTCAAAAAGAATTGCTCTCTGAATGTCAATAAATCATCTCAAAATATCACTTTCAATGACAGACTTGCAGCAGAGGTAAAGTTACCAAAAAACGTAAAGACTTATTGTGCTTGTGTCTGCTATAAAGCTATAATCTATGACACCCATGGATCATATGTTATAATTTACAGACGTCGCCATAAACATCATCGCAATAAGACTTAGACAAACTTTACTGATCCACAAGGGACACAGTCGCTCACATGTCACAATATATTATAATAACAAAGAGAAAAATATGAATGATATAGTAAATAAGTACTGGGCGGAAACAACTCTAACATGGTTAAAAGCTCTGAAAAATTGATTTTGAAGAATAGATCTGCAGCAGTGTTTCTCAAACAGGCGAACAGTTGAACAGATGAATTCAGATTTTTTTAAAAAGGTGAATTAAAACGGCATTTGAATAAAAGTTTACATTTTGCATCCTTAACAGTGTTTTTGTTGGATGTGTTTGGACATCAGCATTGCTAAAATAAGAAAATGTCTTAATAATTATCAATACACAAGGTACTGGAAACTGAAATAGTAGAACAGCTGTTGTACAGTACTCAACATATAATGTATTTTTGCTTAACTCTGATAAATGAGAAATTACCAGCAGTATTTTATGTTAAATTTGTCAGTGAGTTCAATGAAGCAATACTTACATACTTTATGGTTTGAATTCAGAGTCTGAGCTTCTCTTTCACTGCCCAACCTTTGATCAAAATCACATTTATTTAATTATGTTCTACCTTCCTCATACTTTCTGCAACACTCAATGCAATAATTCTTGAGTCCATTTCCACTTACATTATGTTTGAACTTCCTTGACCCTCTGAATTCCCAGTGCTTCCATTTCCTGGTGCTTTTAAGCAAAGACCTTGTTTGTCCACTGCACATAAAAGTGTGTGAATAAGCGTGATTCACTTATTGACCTGACATGAACTCAACTTAACACAAATCTATACACAGCAACATGACATGAGATTTGAACACCTTTGCTTTGTCCACTCATGTCCTCATTAAATCGCTCCTTCAAACCTGAGGGGGCTGAACGTTTGGTGCAGAGAGAGAAAGAGTAGACAAGGCCTTAGGAAAGGAAATGAGGAGACACGCAACAAAAGGTGAGCATCATGGACCGAGAATGCCGTTTCCATGACAACCGCCTCACAAACGTTTAAGGATGCTTTGCTAAAATGAGGGCCGCATAGTAGAATAATAAAAATGTGAAATATGAGAAGAGTGGGGAAAATCTGGCATTTTATCCAAGATCAAATACTGAAAAAAATAGATTCAAATCAGACAAGCCCCAAATTTAAAGGTATGCCATGAAACTTTTCTGGTGGAGTGTTGGCCACATGCTCATCTCTATGGAGATGTTATTGCTTTGCCTAAATAAAACATGAAACTTCTCCAATATGGTCTGGTGCACAGAGTAATGGGCAGCGTGCTGCCCCCGCAACCCAGCCGGATTAAGCGGGAGAAAATGGTTGGATGGATGGATGCACTTCTCCAATATAATAGTAAAGTGTTTTTTGTTTTTTTTTTTGTTTTGTTGTTTTTTTTTTTATTGGGTGAATGGTCAACTGTGTGGATAATAAGTGAAAATGTTCAACAGTGCATCCTCTCTTGGGCCAGACTTGAATGAAAGACTTTATTTTGATCGAACAGGAATTATCCAGTTTTGGTCATATGAGTGAAATGCAGAAAATATTTTGAGTTTAATATCACTGGAATGTAATTTACCAAAGTGCTAAAAACAACAAGTTAAGTAAGTCATATAGGGACATTTAAGAGTCACCACTTCATCTCACACATGGATGTTGTAGAGGAGGGGGAGGAGGAGAGAGAACAGTAATCTAACCGACATCTTCTGGCTGAGATAAAGGCAAAGAAAAAATTGCCACCAATTAGCACTGAGAGGAAATAACACAATACTAAATTATAACACCCAAATGAACACAAGTAGCATGGGGACTCAACCCAGCAACACTGAAAGACCTCAAAGTTCGCTTGATTTCTTTTTATGTTTTCATTCCCAAAAGTAGCCTGGATAGCCACAGCAGCTAGACAAAGTACATCTGGTTCAATATCAGAATGAACAGACCATTACTACTGCAATCACGGTCTGTTTGCATCACAAGCATAGACTTTATAAAGAAGTGAACCAAGTGACTGTGATGTCACCCATAGCATTCGGCTTCAGTCAAATGAAGTTCACAAGGTTAGCAGTTATACGGTACGAGTTCTATACAGGAGTAATTATTAAAATAACGAAATAAAAAACACCAGGATCATGTAGAGCAGGTTAATAAGAACATTTTAAAGTCAATTGGAGCCAGAGTCAATGGAGCCGGAAGCACCCCATGTTCACTTCCTATTTGGAACGCAATAGCTAGCGGGTTAGCTATATCCATTTATATACAGTCTATGTTCACAAGTAGATTCAGCAATAACAAAACAAAGGGCTTGACCCCTTTCTTTCGAGCAGTCTCCACCATGCGGTCTACTCACTGCCCACTCACCACAGGCTGTCTGCTCCTCTTTTAGACTCTGAGTGTCTTTATGACCTGGACCCGCCATGTCAGGTACCACAAAAACATTATGTCCCGAGTAGAGTAAAGGGTTTTGAGAGTTTTATGCCAAATGAAGTGTTCAGAACAAGAGGAAACCAACCCAAAATACAAGTGGCAAAAATAGGCCATGCATCGTCAAAATATACAGCAATTCTGCCCTGAATGAAAATCTGAAATAAATTGTACATGAATGAAAATGATTGATTAGCCAAAATGCACCACTATGCCACAATGAGCAGTGTCAAGATTCGGTTAATCGATAATTATGATTATTCAGGTTTTTAATTATAAATGCACAGTCAAGTCATTTTAATTCAATCTAAACCAAAAAAGTATTAGGGATGCACCGATATCAGCGCTGATACTGAAAAACTGCTGCTCCAAATATCAGTTCAGACCCATCCTGTTTAGACATCGATGTAATACGACTATTTACCAATTGTATTTGGCCCAGAAAGTCTCATAATGTTTGAACTTTTATTGTTCTGTAGTTACTTGAGAGATAAATAACAGATAAAGAACACATTTTAATCCGTTCTGTCTTGTTTTATTTATATTTTAAGGAGATAAATGCTGTCTCTGCACTGGTATCGGTTAATATCGAGTATTGGCACATAAAGTCATAGTATCAGAATCGGTATTGGGACTGAAAACACTGGGTCGGTGTATCCCTAAAAAGTATAGTGCGTTTTATCCATTCTTTTATGTCTCATTACCTTTATTTCATCATTCAGAAAGTTTGATTTCACAAAATACCAGAGGAATGGTGTTGTATTAGATTTTACTGTTGTTGGGTCCAAGTGTCAATAATTGTGAATACTCAAAACATTTCTGGAGATAAACCCAAATTAAACTAATCTAACTTCCTTTCTTGTGGACCAATAAAGTTTTTCCAAATCAAAACCAAAAGCAGAATGCCCAGATCTAAATGAGGACTTCGACTTCAACCCTTTACCACCAGCCCCAGTTCTGCCCATTTCCTTTTGCTTTTACAGTGTAATAAACCAACCTTTAGTATTTTTTCAGCTCAGGTATAGAGTAATAGAGTAATTTCCTGTGTTGGATTCAGGATACAGTCAGAATAAAACCTGCTGAACTTGTTCAAATCATGTTGGTTTTAACTGTTGGACATTTTCCTCCTTCTCTTCTTATGTTTTTACACAGAACCACTGCTAATGATGCTTTGATAACCGTGTAGCCATAGAAACAATAAATGTCCCAAATGGGCACCAAGATTGATTTCTAAACTTACTTACACAAAAGTAGTTTTCAAATACATGTAGCCGAACCAGCTTTACTTCAAGAAGGTGTTGATGCAGGGTTCATACAGGGTCTAAAAATAGATTTTTGATTCGCTTTTTTTGGTCTTGACATGTTCACTGTATTTTATAAGTATAAGTTTTTTTTATTGTTATTAAAACCTCTTCTATGGGGTCTGTGAATTAGAATATAAACACTGTAATACCTGCATCACATTACTACATGTTCATCTCTTGCATATGTTTCTATCAAATAAACAAAATACATAAATAAGTACACAGGAAAACAATAAAACACAATATATAGTTACAAATATATAATTTAAATAGGACATTTGTGGATTATGGCTAGTTTAGGACATTTCCTCTAACTACAGTTGTGGTAGTCCTCCTTAGAGATTTTTCTGCCCTGTACACTATATTTAATAAAGTGGTCTATAGCTCACAGCAGTTAGTCTTCACCAACTCATTTTATCTGTATCTTGGTCTATGGGAGTTTACTCTACAGAACCACATTGCATAGTGGCTTAAGGCTGTTATCACTTTTATATAACATTTTTATTATTACTATCACTGTAATTACTTGAAACTAGATCAAACATGCCACTCAACCACGGGATACAAATCAAAACATCTCGCTCGTAACACGGAGACGAACAAACCAGCAAAGATCATGACATTAACTAACCCCAATACTGATGCATGTATTTACTCTTTAAATACAAAGATAACCCAGCAAGAACAGCAGTTACAAGAAATGGCAGTCTAGGTACTTCAAGGTGCATTATGTAACTTTTCTGGTGTCTCCATGGTGATGTTATTGCTTTGCAGAGAATCTTCCACAGTATTATTTCTACTTTGACACCAGTCTCTTGCCATTTTTACAACTTATTTGGAATTTGTTACTACCATTTATATTTTTTACTCTTTGTTATTATAATATATGTTATTATCCAAATAATTCCCCTTGTGGATCAATAAAGTTTGCCAAAGTCTAAACTGAACTTCTACTGAACTATCTCCATGGAGACCAGCACCACCAGGCCTGGTTACAGGTCTGTGGAGAAGTGACTCTGAATATATACGACACTTTCTGTATTAATATCATAATAAGCTTTACAAGTTTGTCTGGAGAACACAGGCCCCACTCCTCGTGTGCAGCATCTGACCCCAAGTTCACTGTTATCCTCCTGTCCACTGACCACTGCAGACTGGAGTCATGTGGTCACCCAACACATGTCCATATATTTACTGAAGATACAGCAACATAGTAATTTAAGCCCAATACCTGGTAGGGAAGCAGATTATTGCACTGAATCCATTTGTCATGTACATTATATATTATAGGCCAATTCTCTAGCCCTGAAGTAGTCACCAGCTTTCCATAAGGGTTTTCAATGCTTTAGAAATACTACAAGATAAGATACTAGAATAACTGCTTGAATTAACTTATCTGCTATTGGCACACTGAGGAACATACCATTCACTGCTAACGCAAAAAAGCGAAATGAAATCAAAGCAATAGTGTGAATAAATAATGTAACATTACGCATGTGATTCAAGATAATGTAAAACTGATGTAATTTAAGGTTAACATGGGGCGATGGGAGACTTTCTTGAGGACTTGTGAGTGCATTCAGTCGTGTTTTAATTCAGATCATCTGCCAGCTCGCAGTACTACCCCTGGACCAAAAACAACCCGTGCGTCCGGGGCAAAGCGCAGGCTGGGATAGTGCAATGAAAGCGGCTTTATTGTGGCGGAGTGGTGCCATGCACATTACCCGGTACGTACCTGAACCGTCCTCCGCAGTGCTGGCATTGGTCCCCCACCCAGCCGGGGTAGCAGACGCAGCCGCCGGTGCTCGGGTTGCACTGTCCGTTCATGCACGGTTTGTCGCAGTCCTTTGGCTCGGTGAGCGCTGGGAGCCCGGACAGCAGCCCCACGGCGGACAGCAGCACCGCGGCTAGGAGCAGCAGCGAGGCCCGCGACATCCTCCACTAAAGATGGCTGCTACAGTGTCCAGGGACGCGAGGGGGAGACAGTCGGAGTCGCAGGCGCGGGTCGGAGATGTGTGTGTTCCGGTGGCGGTGAGGTTTGACTCGGTCCTGCTCGGTTCTCTGCTCTCGCTCTGGGGCAGGTTGCTCGGTTGGTTTACATCTTCACAGCGGCTCTGTTTCCTTGCGCCGCACCGAGCCGCATATTGACATCCAGAAGTGACGTCCAGGCAACGGAAATGCGCAACGGGGGGACGCACGGACGCACGCGCGGGGCTTTAAACCAGGGGCCGATCATAAATGATTCTACTACACCAAACACTTGTGGAGACTTTGCTGCTGCAAGACAGACGCCTTTTAATAAACGTGGTCTGATTTTATTATTACGTAATGTACAAGGTTGTATGGAGAGCACTCACTAGGCCTACATGTCCAGTAAAACCAGATAATCTAAAAATAGGAGGTTATTTTTGGTGTGTCACGTGTGTTAACGTGCACAAAAAATCTAATATCCTTATCAAAAACACGATATGTCAGTAAATCCATGCGTTTATAAAATAGCTTAGTATTTAGAAGACAAAAGTTTTCTTTCATTTTATTTATTTATTTATTTATTTATTATTTTTTGCATAATTTTGTTGTATAATTTCCATCTTAACTGAAATTTTCCTTTTTTGATGCATAACAAATGATTCATTAGCCTGTGACTGAGTAAGTTTTATCTTTGTTGTTAGAAAGATATTTTTTTCCCAATCATAGTTAAGATGTTTTCAGTAAACAATGGATGGTTAACAAGATTAAAGGTCCTATATTACACAAAATTGACTTTGTGACCTGTGTTATAATGTTGTTACCTCCTCAGAAACATACATGGGGTTGTGTTTTGTTTCATTCACACGTCCGTCTACATCCCCAAAGCTCAAAATGCTCTGTTCCACCTTGTGATGTCATATAGTTGTAGTTTTCAAGTTAACAGCTACAGCCTTTCCCTTTTGTTCAGTTGAGATGGGCAATTCCAGGGCTCAAATTATCCAAATGATTCTAGTGACTGTGTATGAAGTTTAAAAACACAGTGGAGCACTTCTGCACTGCCACAGGACATCACAAGCTGGAACAAAGTGTCTTCCATTTGACAGACGAACACAGCGTAAATATGCAGGTCTGTGTGTTAAACATGTGTGAATGAAACAAAACACAACTCCAGGTGTGTTTTTGATGAGGAAACAACATTATAACATGGATCAGAAAATATAACATAATAAGGTCCCTTTAAAATATAAATAAAGAAGCTCATTATTTTGAACATTTGGTCAAAACTAAACATAAACTCTAGTCAAATATAGAAAAAGTCACAACATGAAAAAGAAATGGAATAGAACAGTTTATTAAATTCGGACTTGTAAGAAGTCATTAATCCAATGCACTCCGTGGTCTGAAGCGCATTCATTATAACACCAACCCACAAAGGATTGATCCCGGCTCAGGAACATAAATAGTGAAAATAAACATATTTACAATGGGACACAGGTAGGGGGCGCTGTGCACATGTAACGCCACAACTACGGATGGAGGAGAGAAAGGAGCGAAATCACAAACACGTGTCAACATTTGAAGATTTTCAAAAGGGTCAAAAAAAAAAGAGAACCAAAAAACAAACAAAAAAAAAAAACGCTATTGTCAAAAAGTCTCAGTCTTTTATCGATGAGGCCTTGGTTGTTTAAGTGGAAGGGTTTGTTGCTTCTAAATAATGTCATATTTCAGTCACTATCTAATATACACAAATCAGGCATAACATTATGACTGCCCGTCTGATACAAAACTCCATCAACTGTATTTGCAATATATTTATATCATATATTCTATAATGTCAGTTGGATCAGACAGGGAAATGTAGTTCTCTGAAGACGACATCACTACCTGAACTATAATGTTTGTAGTTTGATACTTGACTATTCAAACTTTGATTCAATTGTATTGCAACTCTAACATGGGTTTTCTTGAACAACTTTGGATAACTGCAGACTTGGAGATGCTCTGACCATAACATGTCAGTAAAATTATGTTATTAAACTCTTCAAAAATTCTTAGTTGTCAAGTTTGTCATGTTTTTGGGAACAAGTATTGCCTAATACATCAACAGTTTTCATAACAAAGGCAATTTTACTTCCTCTTTCCATGGTCGTAATGTTCTGCCTGATATGTGCATGTCTCTGTGTACAGTAATCCTTCATTTTGCAAGTTCACCTTTAAGAAAAAAAATAAATAAAATTTAAACAGAAGACTTGAATGAGTTGAATTGAGTTGACTCTATGGACAACATGCAGGAGATTATCATAATCAAAAATCCTGTAGAGTAATAAATTGTACCAAAATATTCCTTACAAAAGTACAATCATTGAAGAAAAGTACGTTTGTGTGCGGTTACAAACAGGTCATGTGACTCTTCCCATGAGTCTTTGCGGTTCAGTATATAAAAAACAAAAGGTCAAAGGTGAAAGCAGGTCCGCGTCTGCCATAGAGAAACTGAAGGAGGCAAACAGTCCTATTCTCCCATGTTTAATGTTGATAAATGAAAACTACATTGTGTGTCGAGTTGTGCTTTGTGTAAACAAAGGTTAAAGTGACGTGGGGTTGTAGAGGAATAGTCTTCAATATAATAATAATTTTGAGGATTTCTGACCATTTAAAACCTGTAACATTCTGTTTTGAAATGTTGTTATAGTAACGGTCCTCATTTTTCATCATCTAAAGCCTATGAATAGAATTACTACTCAAATTAAATGCATTAATTTTACTTATGTACAGAAATATTGCCTTGAAATTTTCAATGCCTAATATCAATAGAAAATAATTTCAACAATTGTTTAATATGAATGGTAAAATGGTGGCCATTTTTAGCTGTAGACATAGACTGTACAAAGAAGTGGACTAAATGAGTATGAAGTCACCATAGCGTTCGGCTCCAGTCAAATGAAGCTCACCAAGGCTAGCATATTAGGAACAGGAATTAACTTCCTGACAAAATAGCGAAATAAAAATCCGAGGATCATGTAGGGCGGGTTAATATGACCATTTAAGATCAAAATGATGAGACTCACTGCGGCAGTTGCAGAGAGGGGTGAAAACCTTTAAATGAGTTGATGGAGCTGGAAGCGCCTCCATGAACGCTGCCTATTTGGAACGTGATGGCTACCAGGTTAGCCATGTCCATTTATATATAATCTATGGTTGTAGTTTTGCATCTAGTGGTAATTTTGTCTTTGTCAAATGCTAGGAAAAATTATTTTGTCAATAATTAGTTATGCAAAACTAATGTTGATTTAGGCATAAGAGATGACCAAATAGTGAAAATATATAAAACATTCACTCTCCTTTCAGTGCTTACACTTTTTCTAAACAAGTACCTCATACAACCCCACTCCAAATGCTCCAAGTATTCTTCAGTCTAGATGCAGTGAATGAAGTGAATCTACAGTAAAGTACACTTGTCTGTCTCTCAAATGGCACTCTGGTCCGGCAGGTTTCCTCTGGCTCCTTCAAAAAAACACTGAATTGAAAAAGTTATGAACCTCTGAAGGGAGCTGCAACATTCAACTTATCTGTTAATGGCAAAAATTGTCCCGTTTCTTCTCCTACAAAAGTCAAACTATTTTACAGTTCTGAGGGAAGAGTCCATTTACAAGCAATTCTCGGGCTATTTACAGCAAAGATGGAAAATTATTTTAACAAGAAAACATATAAACAGGCTTTCATTCTGTACAAAGATCCAAAAAGGAGGTGTTTGTAAATGATTGAGCACCTCAAAAAGTCCTAATCCAAATTATTGGCTTTAGAAACGACTCTCTCCTCTTTTTAACAAGTCCATGCAAAAAATGTTCAAGAAAAGGCAAATTATATTTTACAAACCACTATTTCTCGATTAGAAAAATAAGTAAAAGGTTTTGGTCTCCCATCAGGCATTGCAGGTGTAGCTCACAGCTTTAGTGCCAGTGATTTAGCTCATCTTTAGTCTCACTAGTTTGGGATGGTCCAAGCGTCGAGGCTCCGCTACAGGTTTGTTTTGGTTCCTGAGGTTTTGACTTTGGGGGTGGACACTGGCAGCAGGTTTGTGGAAGCGAGCAGTGGATTTACTGGTTGTTTGCAACCGCCTGGGATCAAATTATAATTTCCAAAGTAGAGAAAAGAGAAAGATACGTGCTGCCTCTTCTTATGTAGCATTGCCATATACATTCAAATACAGTGTTGGTCAGTGTGGGCTAGAAGTGACTTAAAAATAAACCATTTTGTACACCCATGAAACTCCTACAGGCTTCTTTAAAGCCACAGTATGTAACTTTTTGCCAAAAAATTTACAAAAATAAAAGCATATGTTCATTTTTTCATTTTGTTTGTGCTTATTGCACTGGAAATATTTAGATTTTTTTTTTTTTTTTGGCAAATGTTGTTCCTTTGGCTATAATCTTTTGTGTGCCTCCTCCACAAAGTTACATACTGTACCTTTAAGAAATCTACTGATTTTGATTGTACAAATAGTTTTTTCTTTTTACATAAAATGTGGTTGAAATTTTAGTTCTGCTTCAATGCCAAGCAATAGGGTAACAAAAAAAGACTTAAGGCATTATACTGTACAAATTTAAGCAAAAACAGATTGTCCTCACTTATTAAAATTACAACATGTATTTGTCAATGGCATCCAGAAGAAGAGACACACTGATCCTCTCTATTTTTGCAGTGATGACCCTCAGTATGGGAAAAATACAAAATGATCAGATGGTTTGGAGGTATTCAGTTTTCATAATGTTGCTTTGATCACGCATGTTTATTGTAGAAAGGGCCTCCAGTCAACAGCCCATCTGCAACATTCTTAAAATATCCTTGAGGAATAAAACACACTTGCCAAGTCTGCTGGGTACTTTTCATTGGCTATGATGACGAAAAAAATATTGTTGATCATATTTGTCTAACAGGAGGTGAATCTAAAGACAAAATAGCTGGGTGATTCCTTGTGTACTGTGGCATGGTGTTTTATAGATTAAGATGAGGAGGAGATCTGTCTGTTTGGTCGTCCCATAGAGGAGGCGCTGTAAGTACGTGAGCGCTGTCGGACCGCCAGGCGACAGGGCAGCTCCAGCTCTTGAAACAGAGGGGTCCCAGTGATGTCTGCAGCCTCGGGACGCTCACTGGGGCTCAGGGACAGCATGCTGCGCACCATGTTCAGCTGTGAAGATATAACATACAGAGAGGAGGGGTTAAATGTGTCAATAACCTAGTTTTATTGTGTTTTACTCATATTTTTACTTGTGTATTCTCACAGGGCAGTAGACAGGGGCAACAAAGGGGTCTTTTGTCCCAAGTCCCAGGGTTTTAGGGGACCCTGTGCCCCGGGCCACTAAATTTCTGTAGACGGGCCTGTATTCTCATATTACATTTTTACTTTGGGGCAGTACTGTCTGTTTTTAAATGTGCTATATAAATAAACATTGACCTTGACCCTGATCATTTTTTTTTGACAATTACCATTACACAGGGCAGTCAGCGCAGATGTTGGGGCTTTTCCTTGGCTTTTCACTGATTTATAATGTGAAATGGTAATTCATTTAACGGTGCACTATGTAACTTTTTAGTTGGGGGTCCGTCACTTGCTAGGCCTTTCAAGATTACTATATTGACTTATCGTTCAATATATGAAAGATGGAACAATATCTTTTGGGGTCAATATTTATTGTGTGTACCTTTTCTTTGCACTACCGGGAAATGCACGGTTATTTTAAGATTTAAGCCGTAAAAGGTTAAATTAATAACAGCGCTGATATTAGAGATTTCCCATTAATTTTATATACTGATATATACTGTAAATGGGACGATTAGTAATCTAGGAACTGAAAGCTCAAAATGATCTACAATTGAGGAGAGTTAATGCATGCTTACATTTGTTTATATTTGAAACTACAAACAATATGATGGCAGGTGTCAAAAAACAATTACAGAAGACATATGTGCCTTTACCTTAGATATGACAGTATTGTATAGACAGATCTTTATTCCCAAAAGAAAAACTTGTGCTTAAAATGCTTGAAAATCAGGTAATTTATTGTGAGACTATGACACGTCTAAGGGCTTGAATTGCTCTCCTCTCATATTTGTAAACAGATTCTAATTTGCTACACTAAATACTATTAGGATTCATTGTTTTCATGGTCTTTTTGAAAATAAAAAAGGCCAATATAAAACACAATGTTACTGAAATCCCCTGAAATTGCATAAATAAATGGTAGATTTATCCAGATGGTTTTGCTAGAGCGCTCAGACCTGTGGAGCAGATGACATCAGGAGGAGGTCTATAAATGGCTGAGCCCACAGTAACAGAGTGAGATCCCGGGCGTTTCCAGTGGGAATCCTGATTATGCTCCAGGATTATGTTAATCCCATTAAGAGAACAAACAAGTAACACTACAGCCAAACACAAGGCATTGATCTTGGACAACATGTAGAGCTCAACTTACTCAACTACACATTATCCATCTATTGATTACTATAAGTGATCAATAGAGTGAGTGATCAATAGTGATCACTCAACTACACATTATCAATCTATTGATCACTATAAAAAACTATGAGAAAATTGTATTATTATTATCAAATCATTAATTGTTTAACTAGTACATACATAATAATCTATGTAATGTAAACTTGTGCAGTAAAATTAAGATTTCTTAGGAGGCCTCATAGTTTTTGCAAGTGTTAAAGACAAATTGGCATAAACAGAAATCAAAATATCAAGAAACCTTCAGCTATTAACTATAACAGTTGGGATAAATAAAATATTTCTTATCTGAATACAAAAAAACAGTTGGCATTTACAACATTATTTGTGGCTTTCATGGCACAAAGTAGCTCAATTACTCCAGTCCAGTCGATTGTTGCTTAGCTGCAGTTATGGTTAATGTCCACTAGATGGCGACAGAGAGCCACTCACCTCTTGGACGTTGTTTTTGGAGAAGACCTCAGGGAAGCGCAGAGCTCGCACCTCCGTCAGTGTCTGGAGAGAAGAAGTAAACACCGTGAGCGCAGCTAATCAGGGCTTTGTGCACAGACAAAAGAGACAGCCAAACAGAATTATATGAACCTCCCAAACACTCGGATTTAAGATGGAGCAGATTATTGAAATGAAATAATGTGTAAAACTGCCCCAACAGACTCAGCACTCATAATTGGATAATTAACAAAGTAAAATAAGTGAGATAAACTATATCTGGTTTTAACAATAGACAATACTTCTAATAAACACAAAAATGACATAATTTGTTACACTTATGACCTGTCCAGAAATTAATTAAGTTATTTTAGTACAATTTAGATTTTAACTAAAGGGGTGGATAGGAAAAACATTATGGTCTTAAACTGTAACACTTTCTCCCTTATAAGTCAATTAAAAAGATAATATATATATAATAATAAATCACACTTTAACTTCATTGAATATGCTTGATTTGGTCATTGCCCATTTTCCTTCTTATATCAAATGTAGTAACATATTCAAACTTAGCTATTCCTAATGTTCAATCTCCACTCTTCCTAATGCTGTAATCTTGTGATGAATGGAAGTGAGTGAATGGGATGAGGTCATGTGATGTGGCAGTGACTCACCCGGACCCTCTCCATCTGTGTCCTGAACGGATAGAGCAGCTCAAACAGGATCAGACCCAGAGAGTAGATGTCCACTTTGTGAGAGTATGAGTTTCCAGAGAGCTGGGAATGCAGTACATAAGAGTCAGTACTTTGTCTCATGTTAGCAGTAAATTATATAAACAATTCATGAAGTTCAATACAATATAGTGAGTAATATTATCTCCAAGGAGACAACAAGTAGCAAAATGGTGCATAGTGTTCCATTAAGCATCAAAATACACTATAGCAAAATCACCAATTGCTTTATCTGTCTTCAATATTCTTGGTCCAAAATTACTATTTATTGTTATCTCTATCATGTTTAATACGATCAAATAAGACTATGTGATGTTGGTCTGACCTGCTCGGGGCTCATGTAGAGCTTGGTGCCAACCTGCCCCGTGTGGCGAGTGAGGAGCGGTGCAGGGGTCAAGGCACTGGGCTCATCCTCGTCCTCCTCCTGGTCCATGGCTGTGACCAAACCGAAGTCTCCCACCTTCACCACGTCGTCCATAGTGAAGAAGATGTTTGAAGGCTGAAGGACAAAGAGATGTAGATTTAACCAAAAGTAAAGAGCCTTCCCTTCTATTAACATGTGCAAAGAATCTTATCTAGTTTCACAGTTTTTAAAACCCCCAATATTGACTTTAAACTGTCCCCTCCAATTACTTGCTCCTATTAATCCTTGTCAAAAGAATACAACATGAATATAAGTTTGGCTCCTGTCCCTCACTGCCACTATCTTCAAACCAAACAACATCGCAGGTCTCAACTTATTGCATACAACTGAGATATGAATATTAAATTAATCTGAGATCAAATAGCAGCTGAACAGACCGGCAATACTAACAAAAATAATTTCCCCGTATTTTTCAGTGTGTCCTGATAGTTACGGTAATCGACAAAAAAGCACTAAAACATGTGTTTGAAGTTTAAGTATCAAATGAGAAAGAACTGCAAAATTATCCACAATCGGGCATCAATATCACCTTATACATTTGCTTTGATTATAACATAGTCTCATCTCTCCCTCTCTTCTTCTCCCTCTCTGATCCTCTCTCTTGTTCCATTTTTATTTTCAATCACTTCTTTTTCCCTCATTTCAAGATTATCTTTAATCAGAAATGATACTCCCAATTTTCAAATTTTGCACATCTTCAACAAAATAAAAGTATAGTATTTATTTATTTTTGCTGCTGCAGTTTTGCTCCATCAAAGATTCGTATTTTGTACAATGATAATAAATCTAATCTAAAACTTTTCTTCAAAACATCTACAATATTAGTAGTTTGATATATTGCTCACCTCTAGAACAGACTACATAAAGGACTGTCTCCCTGGTCTGTTACTAACATCTTTATGACTGTATAAGCTATAAATCCTCCAGCCCCACTCTTATGTCGGACATATGTAATTTTATAATTGTGCTGATATTTAAAAGAGCAAACATAAATTACAAGGACACTAAGCTGTACGGTCAGCATTAGAGTCCTTCCAGGCACAGAGCATTAGATCATATAATTGATGAATGGGTGGATTTATGTCTCGACGCTGCCCCCTGCCTGTCTGTGTGTGTCTGCGCGCTCACCTTGAGGTCTCTGTGCATTAGCCCTTTACTGTGCAGGAAGTCCACGGCCTCTGCGATTTGGAGGAATATGTCCAGACACTGGCTGTGCTCCCTCTGCTCCGGGAGGCAGCGCTGGGACATCCAGTCTTTCAGGTTCTCCTTTCGACACAGCTGCATTTGGATGTACAGGTACACCTATGGACGGGGAGAGGGGGTGACGTCCTGAGAGGGTCAGGCACTGAGCATGTACTTATACAAAGATTACAACATCACTTGAACCTAACCAACAGCTTTCATGGTTCATTATAAAAATAGGAAATACCAGTATTTAAAATACAGTTAAATTATTGGGCACATATAATGTAATTAAACATTAAAGTAATTTTCAAAGTTTGTATTTCTAGTGGTTTATGTTACAAAACTGTTCAAAGGTGCACTGCATAACTTTTTGGTGGGGAAACCTGATCTTTGCCTGGAATGTTCCATAGCATGAAACCAACTTGCCTATCTTTCATTTATGTACCAACAGGTGTTTTATTTTACCTAACTGAGTTCAAATAATCTGAACCATATACTGTATTCAACAAGCCAATATTTGGAAAACATTTAAAGCTGACATGACATACCTTTGGTGAGGGCTGTGTGCGTTGCGTGGGCAGAGCTGGGGGCAGGGCTAGTGTAAGTGGGCGTGGCGGTGAGGAAGATGAGGGCGTGGGTTCCCGTTGCCTTGTCGATGACACGGTGCTGTTTTTGGTAGTGGCTGGAGGACTTGTGGCTCCAGACGTTGAGTCCGTCTCTGCATCGGCGTCGCGATCACAGCCCGAGTCCTCGAACACGATGTCGAAAGAGGAGGAGGTGCAGTCGGAGGGGCCACGTGGGGGGCACAGCTCAAAGGAGTGAGGGGTATCTGAAGCATCAACATCTGCCTGACTGTCCCGCTCTGACATGAGGCTGTCCTGTCCCAGCATAGGGTGGAAGGACAGGTCACTTTCATCTAGACCAAAGACCACCCCCGCCCCTGTGCTGCTCGTCAGGAGACCCCTCGTATCCACTGACAACTCCGATCCATCTCCCCCAGGAGCAAAGACCGGGGTCACAGAGCTAGACACAGGCACTTTGACCGACAGCGCCTCCATGTGGTCAACAAAGCTCATAGGCCAATCTGTGGCGCTGCAAAGAAGAGGAAAATATGTTTTAAATTTTCTAAAGTATAACCATATTGATAAGGCATATGCAATCGAATAATTAAGATACTTAAGATACTAAAGAGCCCATATCATGCTGTTTTCTATGCGATAATGTGGTTTCCTCATCAAAAACACACCTGGAGTTGTGTTTTGTTTCATTCACACGTTTAACACATAAGCCTTGAGAGAAGAACTCAACCTAAATATGCAGGGTTTCTGTGTTAAATGTGTGAATGAAACAAAACATAAATAAAATAAATAAATAAATAAAATAGTGTAATATTTAAATTATATATATATATTTTTTTATTGAGAAAACCTTATTTGAACAACAAAACAAATTACAAAGCACACTTTTAGGTAGGATTGTGCAATTAATCAAATTTTAATAGAATGAATTTCTAATCATCAGTGACATATTTAAATTGAGAGGTCTACAGCCCAATTATCTGTCAGTAAAAGCATGTGATGTAGAGCAGATTTCAGATTCATATCACCCAGCCCTCCTTTTTTGTACGAGCTCTTTATCATCCCTCAACTGAATTTTAAACAAGAGCACTAAAAGTTCACGGCTCATAATAAGATAGAGCTGTATGATTTACACATCAAACAAGTCCTTATTTTTTCCAAAGGATTCATCTTGTCTAAACCATCAGCTCTTTATATCACTGTGTGCTCTGATCCTCGCGCTGAGCTCCAGAGGACAGGGGTTTAGGGGCTCACCTGGCGTCTTTGAGCCAGCGCTGGTCCATCTCCTCCTGCCAGCCCTCAGGGGGACTCTCCTGCCAGGCGTTGAAGTAGCGGATGATCCCTGGGTGCTCCAGCTTCGCCAGGGCCTTCACCTCTCGCATCACCTTCTCGCGTGCCTGCTCCCTACAATACAGTTACAAAGGTTATGACCATAGACGGCATATAGACATAGCTAATCTGCTAGCCGCCTTGAAAGTGAACCTGGTGGCACTTTCGGCTCCACTGATGACTCTCTCTGTAACTGAGCCGTCACTTTGGTCTTAAAATGTTCATATTAACCCACACTACATGATCTTGGTGATTTTATTTCGCTTTTTCATCCGTAAATCAATTCCTATTCCTAATATGGAACTCTGCTCCAACATCGCTCCTATAACTGCTAGCCCTGTGAACTTCATTTGACTGGAGCCAAACGCTACTGGTAACGTCACACTTCCTTAGTTCACTTCTTTATCTAGTATATGGTTATGACACATGCTAAAAAAGGTAACACTTTATCATAACTGCACTTTTAATAGCCTTAACAAATACTTAATTCATACTGAACAAATAGTTTATGAATAATTATGCAAACGTACTACTTAATTAATAACCGTAACCCCTTATCCCCTTTGTTCATGCTTTATTAAGAATAATTACAGTTAAATTATTATAAAGTGGTACCCTAAGAGAATCCTACACAGTGCATACTAGTACATATATATAATTTGTACATAGTTTTCCCAGAAGTTTTGCCCATGCTATAAATGATGAAACGTAGCAGGTAGGTTATAAATAAGTACATTTAGCATTATGGAAGCATAAAGACATAATCTATAATATTAAGAAATAGTTAATTAACAATGTACTAAGGATGATTCAGGCTTAGTAACTACTTAAGTTATAAATGAGTAAAAGATAAAGTATAGACAAAGTAGAGCCTGGTAACTTGGTCTTAAACCTGGTCTAGAGCAAGTCAGGCTAAAGTTTCTATGGTGACAGAGCGAGACTGTGTAAGCCTAAATTAGTCACACTTAGCCAAATGAACCTGACTAAACCAAATCTTGAAACTATTACTTTGAGACCTCAATTTGATTTAAGAGATACAAAAATATAGTGATCAGAATAGGCTGCATTACTCTCACTAACGATGACATTCAATTAGGAGCTGTCTATAACCAAAAAGCTCATTGAGGAGTAATTAAACATCTATTTTCTGGAGCTCTGCAGGAGTCACCAGACCCAACCGGGGTGAAAAGAAACTGTGTGGATCTACTGCAGCTGAGTACTCATTTTTCACGCCTGTCATAATAAATATACACAAACCAGCAGAACCTATTTAGCATTCATGTTTAGTCTAGCAATTTAGCATCTTAGATAACTCCTATTAGCAGCACTTAGCAAGATACAATAGACAGATAGGAACGCCTGGAGCTATAAAGGCATGCTGTGTAGACATGGGGGTCTTTTTACCTGCTGGGCAAACGTATTCTTTTAATGGCGTAGTTGCAGTCGTCCACCTTGTTGAGTGCCTCAAACACAACACCGAACCCCCCACGGCCAAGGCACTGAACAGGCTCAAAATCTGTCAGATACCTGCAGAGAGAGAGAGAGACAGTTCATTAAGGCGAGAAGACAAATGGAGCTACTCTCAATGTCAAAAAGGTGTATGAAAAAAGTGTGTTATGGCAAAAAGGAAAAGTTTGGGTAATTGTGTGAAAGTGGGTTGAGAACAATCGAGGAGCGCTCTCGTCGTGTCCCCGGAGTTACATCTCAAAAAGTGACCAGCGGAAAGTAGGGCAGGAAAAGTCGCACAGAGAGGTCCCATTTGTCTTGGAAAAATGTACTTCAAATACTGAGTTCAGTCTCAGTGGGGTTTATATTTTATGAAATAGGAACTAATTTGCAACTCCTTCGGTCTAACAAAATGGTAAGGGAGGGATTCTTCAGTAGCTTGGTCATGTAATCTTTTTTTGGACTGGGACAAGACAAGATCCATTTTTATGATTATTGCGTTTTAAAGGTGCACTGTGTAACTTTTTGGTTGGGGGTCCGCCACCTGCTTGTTTCCGTGGATATGCCATTGCTCTGCCTGGAATGTTCCACAGTATGACATTAAACAGTTCTACCTTACATTTATTTAATTACAGGCAGTTTTATAGCTCAAGAATACCCAGTAAAAAAATCACCACAGATCTGACCTGCAACTTGGTCTGGTTTGGTCTCCATGAAGATACAAAGGTTTAATGCCATACTGTGAAACATTCCAGACAAAGGAATAACATCTTCATGCAGAAAAGGATTTGGCAGGCCCTCCACCTGAAAAGTTAAACAATGTTACCTAAAAAACATGCACCAGGGTCTACAAGTTGGAAATTAGCTCTAGTTCTACAACCTGGAACAATGCATCTCTCCTGTTAAGGTTAATGTAGATTGTGCACTTTCCCCGTCTCAAAAAAAAAAAAAAACATAAATGCCCCTTGACGTATTTGATGAAGGATGGTGGCAATTAAAAGGCAGTTCTAAACATGAACGAGATATTTTATAAAACAAGATCCTCTCTACCCTATCTACCCTTTTATCAATTATGTGACAGCAACGTTTTTTTTTTTTTTTTTTTCATTTTAAAAGCTTATCAGGGGACATTAAATTAAAATAGAGAATGGACTATCTCAATAAACATAGTATAGTTGTGATTGACTATGAAGGAATGGCAAGTTATAAGTCTACAAGTGTATAAAGGATAAACATTTTCTATTTAAAGGTGCACTGTGTAACTTTTCTGGTAGAGAGCCCGTCACCTGCTTCTCTCCATGGAGATGCCGCCTGGAATGTTCCACAGTATGGCATCATGCTTATTTATGTATATGGAGACAACAGGTGAGCCATAGGGCCAAGTTGCATGTCAGATCTGTGGAGAGGCGAGCCCACTCACAGTAAGAATGCCAGTTTTCAGTTAATAAAGAAGATGAATACAATTCAAGATGGATACATTTAATGCCATACCAGGACATTCCAGACAAAGCAACAACATCTCCATGGAGACAAGCAGACGGCGGACCCTCCACAAGAAAAGATACAGAGTGTACCTTTATATGCATGCAATAATAATGAAAAAGTGTTTTAGCATGTGCTATGGCTCAAGTCCTGCTATTATTTGTAAGTTTGGGAGTCAGGACAATCTTTGTATTATTATCTAAAATGTTTCAAACAATATAGTATATAGTAGCTGTTTTAAACTCTCCTACCAGCTCAATCAATGCAAAAGCCTCATTTTCTTCTAAACTATTATCAGGCAGAGCACCTGTTATCTGTCTGAGAGCTGCACATAATTAAGAGTGTGTAACTGAGTGATAGCAGCAAACCCACAGAGCCTCTTTTAGGCAGAGTGATGCTTCTTATTAAGAAAACTGTGAATGCACGCGATACTGCTTTATCTCCTGATCTGTATCTTAATTTAATGAGTATTCTCCCCAAGCTACAAAAACTGCCAGTTGATTTATGCATGGAAACTTTTCTAGTACAGCCAATGTGTGTGTGGATCACTGCAGGGCGGGCTGCTTGTCATTTTAGGCAAAATCAAATGCAAGAAGTAAAACCTAGTGACAGTTTCTAAGCAAAAAAGTGCAGTTTAATCAGATTTTTCCTGGTGTTTGGAAAGGTAACGCCATTTTATTGAGTTCCTGGATTTGAAAAATGCAAACGACATCGATCAGACTTGAGGTGGGCAGTGGCAGGCCATAAATTATGTCCAGTGATCATATTTAGGATGTCCAGAGTAACAAAAAGCATGTGACAAGGTGCTGACAGTGATGTAAAGGGACGCGCTGACCCTGTGGCAGATGTTATGGTACTGGAGGGGGCAGGAGGAGGGGGGCAAAAGGAGGAGGGGGGCAGTGGGGTGGCAAGGTCATTTTGCATTTGATAAAAACTACAGGAGTCATTCAATCATACTCTGCTGCTGTGGCGTCACAAATCTTCCTATAGGCTGTGAGCCATAAACTTCTAAGGCAGGAAATCCAAGTACTGAATCCAAGACTGGTAGACTGACAAATTCACATGTTTGGTTATGGTTTATGGTCATTATCTGACTGCAACAACTGGGCATATACAAATAAAATAAAACAAAAATTTAAAAATCCCATCAGATTTCAGAAGATCAGCAGGGCTGGGCCTGGTTAGTTCTTGGATGGGAGACTGCTGGGAAAATCAGGTGCCACAGTGGGGCGCCAGTTGCAAAAACTGTCATTGTGTCCTTAGTCAGTCTGTCCCAGGGCAGCTGTGGCTACAATAATGGCTTACCACCACTACTGAATGAATGAATAATGAGTGTAATGACTAATGATCTGAAACTTACTTCTCTGACAGCAATTATAATAAATCTCTAATATGTAATTCTGGGAGATCTGTATTATCAAGTACAAGATTATTTCGTAAAAAGTAGTTTCTAATGTGCATGTCAATTATAGAATTGACAAATATTTTTTATCATTTAAATGTTACACAGGAGACACTCAAAAGACAAAAAAAAAAAAATCTTTAAAAACAAAAACTCACTGACTTGGCTAATATTTTATCTAGTTCTTGACATCATATTCCATTCCAATTATATAAAGGCAGGCTATTAATACTCGTCCCTGATATCCATCTGACTTTTTATTTTATATTTTTTTTGCATAATGAGATTCCAGAAACTGAACACAGCCAATCAGGAAGATGAGCGGTCACCATGGTAACAGCCCAGTCTCTGAAGCTACACCGTTAAGAGCCAGAGACTCCCGTGGGACGCCCACTGCAGAGACAGACAGGGCCGTGGAGCACCTCTGTTTTCTCCTGAGTCACCTGTTCTTCCTTTACACCTGTTCTTAATTATGCACCTTGATACATATTCGCTGGATCTGGTTTCCACGGCGATGGTCTCTTTGGTCTCAACAACCTCAAGGTCAAACTTGGAGTCCGTCTGGCACTGGGTTTCAGACTCTTTGCGTTGCTTTGGGAAAGAAAGAGGAAAAAGAGGGTTTGAGATATGATACTTGTGCCTCACTTTGTTGACTGGTGATATTACAAATTAACTTACTAACAATGATTTTGTGATAATAAGGCAAGGTTTGTGGAGGAAAAGTATTTTATTTATATCTATTATTATTATTATTATTTAAAAAGAATAAAAGTTACATTGGAGAAGTAATACAAATCATTATAAATTATAAGTGTGCACTTCCTTCTAAAACCTGATAAAAACTTAATGCAAAGAGCTGCACAATTCCACGGGATATGAAGTTTGATCTAATGGCCCAATTCACATTTGTTTTGAACAATAGTCAATACTGTTTGGCCTTGTAACATACTATGATTTGGGGTTCTAAATAATATATATCCATTTGACGATGAGAGATTACACAAAAAAGGTTGACATGCTGCACATATCCAACCACAAAGTTAAATGATAAACTTCACCAAAATTGTCAAACCACGGAAAACTAGGCAAGCTTTATAAGCAAACTTTTAAATGTAATTATGCCAACTATGTTTTAGTGAAGTATAGTCTAACCTGTCATATGCACTTTCAAATTATGGTCTATATACTATGACATTACCAGACCTCTATCCATGATTTTCAGAGTTAAGACAATCTAGGACCATTGCCATAGGATCTAACAACTCAAAAAAAAACATATCTTTTGAATGGGCAAAAATCCTCAAGATATCACCTATAAACAGGAAGTCATACCCGGACACTGGTGGTGGGTGCAGGGGGGTGGAAGAACTTGCGTACGATGTAAGTTGTGGCGACAATGCAGAAGATGATGGTCCCGATGATCTCCTTCCACCAAGGCAGCAGGAGCACAGGGTCTTTACGTCGCCGTGGCTCTGACGTCGCCCCTCCACCCTCGATCAGGCTCACGCCGGTCTCTCGCTTCTCACGGTAACGCTTAGTGTACGGGAAGTAGTAGCCGTTGTCTGCAGAGAAGCAAGGACACATTGTATTATTTGTATTGTTATTGGTCTTTAAATATGCTCTTGAGTGCCTTTACATTGATATCCCATGTTTTATCGATAAAAATAAAGCATGTACTAAAAACCACACAATGTTGTACCACTCCCTCGTCAGGTTTGCTGTTAGCTCCATTTCCCTCTACTGGAAGCAAAGGGAATTACTATAGGGAGAAAAAAAATCTTGCTTGCCCCTAACATGGTAAAATATTTGATAGAAGAAATGCTCAGATCAAGTGTGCCAATGACTTATGGACTTAAAACAGAGCAGAAGACCACCAGATCTCAAATTTGGGAAATTTGAAACCCAGTGTTTTTGTGAAGCTCAGAGCCAAAAGAACTAATGAACATTAAGGTATTTATAGTATATATTACAGTATAGAAAACATGTGTTGGGATCTAAACTACAGTTATTTTAATAAGTATGATACCTAAATTACTACTTAATTTTTTTCACCCAATTTTGAAAATTTCATAACAAAAAAACACACAATTAAAAAAAAAAAAAAAAAACAACCTCCCATACCCTACCCCTCTCTCCACAGTACACAAAATTACACAAAAAACACTGGGAAAACAAACAATTTGTCACTCAAGTCCAATCATCTTTAGTAGGACTTAATTTGATAATAACCACCATTCAAATTTTGGCACTTTCACTATCAGTACTGCTGCCCTACTTTCTAACCCTTCTTCTCCCTTTGTTGTGAATATCTGGTGTGTGTGAGACCCTTACCATATGGATACTGCAGGATGGACAGTGCTCCGTTGCTGTATTCGTCGTGGGAAAACTTATCATTGGTCAGACACTTGTCAAACTCATCTGAACCGACAAGAGCAGGTGTCCGCGACGGAGAATCTGTGTCAAGGACAGGATGAGACACAGCAAAGGTTTAAAGACGGGATCAATAAAAGGGCCAAAACTAATTTAAAGTGGCACATCAGACCAGTATGGGCTTGGCTGTTATAGCGACAAGGACTTACGGATCAGCGGCTTCCATTTGACAGTGGGGAGAGGGGCAAAGTCCTTTTCCGATGTTATGGCTTTGGATGGAAACTTTTCAGTGATTGTTACTGAGGAATGGAGGTAGTACTGGCCCTGGTACATCCCTGGAAAATCAAATTAAATGCATGGGCTCAAATATATGAACACTGAACTATTTTTATATTATATTATTTATATTTGTCTTAGAGGTGCAGTGCGTATCTTTTCTAGTGGAGGGTCTGCTACCTCCTGGTCTCCATGGAGATGTTATTGCTTTGCCTGGAATGTTCCATGGTATGACTTTAAACATATCCATGTAGCATTTATTCATTACGGGCGTTTCTGTTGCTCAAAAACACATTAATTGTGAATAGGGGCGACTCTCCACAGATCTGAATTGTAATGTAGCATAGCGTAGTATAGGTTTAATCTATACTGTGGAACATTTAGACAAAGCAATAACATTACCATGGATACAAGCAGGCGGACCCTCCACTAGAAATGTTACGCAGTGTCATTACAGAAAATAGCTCATTCAGCATTTTGTGTTTTGCAGTTAGCTAGCATATGCAACAATAAGATCATAAGCCATCTTAGAACACTTGGAGCAAGAACATTTATTTTGTATTATCTGAGTAGAGAGAGCATACATATTAATAAATAAAATAATATATAATGTGCAAAGATTACAGAGTTGTTAATTTCTTCAACATACTACCTACTCCAGTGTGGATGTAATAAAGGCATACCAAGGTAAACACTGGACTGTGTCTCTCCACTGTTGTCATCATCATCGTCTTCGTCTTTACTCTCGGAGCGGCTGCTGTAGCTTGTGTCGTCAAACAGACTGATGGGTGTGACCTTCCCCCCTCCCACCAGCCAGGCCGAGGCTATGGGGGTACAGAACTGCAAAAACACAGTGAACATTACAATTATTTACATTACCATAGTTCTCTTGTTTGTGTAAGATTATGAAACAGGTTAAGTTCACATTTCAAGGGGAATATGTACACAGAAAATTGAAAAAAGGAAAGGTCCACACTGTTGTTTTTGTCATTAATGGGGTAAAATCAGATTGATATTGAAAAAAATATATTAATATTGTGATTTCATGTTCTGACATATGTATACAATTGCATATGTTTAATTCAGTAATAGTGGTAATTTTTGCAACTACAGTGAAGAAAAAACACCAGCTAGCCTATTTTTTGCTGACATCGAGAATGTTAAGTACCACTTTTTGTCTAATATAAGTATGCCTATTATTAACAGAAGAGCACTTTATCCACGACTTATTTTAGTTTTTAGTCCCTCTCACCTGTCTCTCCCACACCAGCTCTCCGTCCGGCTCGGGGCTGAATGCCATCACCTTCCAGTCAGACACAGACACTTTGATGACCAGGTCGAGGTTCTGGTTTGACCCTTGACCCTGCTCTGCTCCGTTTGGTTCATCAATGATAAATCTGGGAGGCTCTTTCCATGCTTCACCATCGCCCTCCAAGAAGTTCATCCCAGACTGAGTCTCTGGGACCAGCTTCAGCTCAAAGTTTCCCACACTGAAGTTCCACCTGTATAAGATTGACCAATATTTACATGTTAATAATAATAATAATGACTTTATATAGCACGTTTTAGAACATGGCTACAAAGTGCTTCAACCATTAACTGACTCGGAAATACACACATGATGTACAAGGTAATCTACAGACTAGACTAAATAGTGAATGAAAGTTAATTAACATTTTATTTTATTTGCACTATGTAACTTTTTCTGGTATGGGATCCGGATCTGCTTGTCTCCATGGGAAAGTTAATGCTTTATCTGGAATGTTCCATAGTACATCATTAAACTGAAATCTTGTAATATTTCATTCTAAGTGTTTATGTTGTTAAAATTACGTTGAGAAACATGGAATCAACCACAGATCTGATCTATGACTTGGTTTGGTAGAGTCACTCCCTTCACTCCACGGACATAGCAAAGTTTAATGGTATACTGTGGAAAACTACACACAAAGCTCTCCATGGAGACAAGCAGGCAGACTCTACCAGAAAAGTTACACAGTGCCCCTATAAGAGCGGCCATAATCAACCATAAAATCTCATTGTTCCTGTAATAATCACAACACTAAAATTTGACATTGTGACATCCCTGGGGTCAGAGCCAACCGTATTAAAGCACTAACATTCACTGGTAATGGCATTCGCTTTATAACCACAGCACAAAGTCAATAGAGTCTCCACAGTGAGTGATGGGCTGTGACAGTGTGATTGAATAAGACTCACTTCTCGGTGCCTGAGCGCGGCCTGATGGCTCTCACGGTCTTCTGGGTCCTCTGCAGCAGAAGCACGTCCTCCGCCTCCACCTCCACCTCCTCCTTGCCCCACTGACGGCAGCCCACAGCAGAGCAGATGTATCGGATCTATGGAGGGGCAAAATAACAAGGGAGGTTTAGGCACTTGAGCTTTAAATATAGTGTAAATTTATAACAGTAGTGAGCTGTCGAAAGTGAAGGTCAGTTAGTCATTAATGTAATAAATTAGATAGAGTAATGTTCGTGACAGATTTACTTTCATGTATTTAATACGGTATATCGACTTAACGTTCAGTATATGAACGCTGAAACAATATATTTAGGGGCTCAATATTTATGGTGTGTACAATTATAATTCGAGCTGTAAAAGGTTTAATAAGTGACTTCTATGGCTAATTATTGCTTCATTCTGTTATTTATTTTTTCCATCTCAGGCCTTTTAAAGATAGTCTATTTAAAATTGGTTTGCTGGGATTGTCCTGCTTTTTTCAGTGGCATAAAGTAGTTTCAATATGTGTGTAGAATCCCTCAGTTGACCAGGTAGGACAAAGTTTATATTTTTTCAAAAAATAAAAAACTTAAAATGCACTGTTCCAGTTTATTATGCACGACAGAGTTTCAATCCATGTTATTGTTGTAAAGAACTGAAAATGGTCATTTGTTCATTTTTCAATTCGAAGCATTCAAAATCAAAAGCTATTTCAATCAAAACATCTTAACAGGTCAAGTTACATTTTAACATAGAACCCCTTATTTGACAGGAGCTTCACAATTCTTGCATCCATTGAACTTGCGAGTTTGTGGAGAGTTTCTGCTTGAATTTCTTTGCAGGACATCAGAATTGCCTCCCAGAGCTGCTGTTTGGATGTGAACTGCCTCTCGTCCTCATAGCTCTTTCACTTGAGGAGCTCCAAAGGTTCTCATTAGGGCTGAGGTTAGATGATGCAGAAGTATCCCTTGTAGCATGAGATGGAGCATTATCATGCATGAAGATAATTTTGTTATGGAAAGCACAGTTCTTCTTTTTGTATCATGGAAGAAAGTGGTCAGTCAGAAACTCCACATACTTCACCGAGGTCATTTTCACACCTTCAGGGGCCGACCGGCTCGTTCCCCATGATTCCAGCCCAAAACATGACTCCTCCACCTCCTTGCTGACGTCGCAGCCTTGTTGGGACATGGTGGCCATCCACCACTCCATCCACCACTCCATCCATCTGGACCATCCAGGGTTGCACGGCTCTCATCAGTGAACAAGACTGTTTGAAAATGAGTCTTCATGTATTTCTGGGCCCACTGCAGCCGTTTCTGCTTGTGAGCTTTGTTTAAGTGTGGCCGAATAGAAAGTTTATGCATAACTGCAAAGCCTCTGGAGGATGCTACACCTTGATGTTCGCGGGACTCCAGAGGCACCAGCAGCTTCAAATACCTGTTTGCTGCTTTGTAATGGCATTTTAGCAGCTGCTCTCTTAATCTGATGTATTTGTCTGGCAGAAACCTTCCTCATCGTGCCTTTATCTGCATGAATCTGTGTGTGCTCTGAATCAGCTACAAATATTTTAATAGTACGATGATCACACTTAAGTTTTCGTGAAATATCTAAGAGTAATTTTCATTGTAATTAAGCTCCTCCCTTCAAGCAGATATAAAGCAGTGTCCGCCAGCATCTGACCAGAACTGAAGAAGCAGCTTGGATGAGCTGCGAAACGTATTCAACCAAATAAACTCTGTCCAGTTGACAAATTAAATTTCTCCTTTTGCTGTGAAATATCTAAGGTTTTCATTCCTTGCCCAAGGTATTCAACTATTTCACGATTTTTAGCATTAGAGAGATCCTTTTACTTTCCCATATTGCTTGAAAATGTTGCTCTGCTTAATAATGTGAAACGTTCTTCAGTCGTTTTTCCTTTAGTTGGACGCACCGTAAACTCATTGGCTCAGGTGTGTGAGACTGATTTCACTGAGACACAAGACCATCCATGAGTTACACTGGAAAACTAAACATTTGACCTTTAGGGCACTTAAACACAATTTGCATAATCATTTGGAATGTGGTGTAATTCTCTGTAGCAATATAACATGCATCAAAATTTGTTATCATGACAGTGCCTACTTCTTGTCAGTTGGAAAAATTAACTGCATATTGTGTGTACAATTTAAATAAAGTAGTGGAAATATATGGTAGGGCTGCACAATATACAGCAATTGAATAGTATAAGCAATTATGAAAGGGCAAAGGACGCAATTATTTAAAAAAAAAAAATGTCTTGTACAAACATGTTCTGAACTGCATGGGATTCTTGTTTATCAGTTTATATTTCAGTTTTCTTTCAAATGTTGTTCCTCGAGTTGTTTACAATGTGCACTCTGAACAAAATGTAACTTTTTAAACATTTCAAAATCCAATCACATACTCCTCAGAAACATTTTTTGATTAGCTTTATTCCAAAATTGTGTCCTAGTATATGAGGACTGAATATCAATGAAAGAAAATCAATTTATAAATAATTATGTAAGTAATAAAGTTATTTCTTAATTATTTTCCTGGTACCTTTCCACTGAAGGCCCCGAGGCCGTAGGTGGTGAGAGACTTGCCCCCCACGAGCACCGTGTCGTCCCCGATGCGATAGGATGACTCCAGCAGAGACTCCACACTGAAGGGGACCGCCTCCATCAGCTCTCTGTCCCTGTTCCACTGAAACAGGGCCCCATCCAGGGACGGGATCACCATCTTATTGCCAAACACCTGCACGCACACACACAACACAAGTTCAATGTAGATTAGTCATTTTCAATAAGATATTTGAACTCTTACAGGAAAGTAAGTTGCATAAAAGGGGGTGTAGAATGGGGAGAGACATTCAGCAAACTGATGAAATCGGAGACCAGCACAGAGCCTAACATGCGTGCTATAATCCCTTTATTAATGTATTGCCAAGTTACTTCTTGTTGTCTGGAGTGGGTACTGTTGAACAGTGAAACAATGACAGACAGCACGTGTTTGGCTGAGGAGGCCTTTAACTAGTACTCCTTAACCCACTTCTCAAATGACCCATTTTAAATATTTAAATACAAATGAAAGGAAACCCTAATTAAAATAAATGATTTTAAAACCTAAAAATGTGAGTTGATCTTCTGTTTCTTTCCTCTCAACTGTGGCTAAATTCAAATAAATTGCAAATCATGACATAAAATCAAGACAAGTGAACACATTCTCACCTTTTCTTAAACTAAACACCTCTTGCATCATTTGACTCAATACAAAACTTCACTGTGCTGAATTAGTTAATCTTCCAGAAATATCCTTAGTTTCCAATTTACAAAATGCCTTGAGCATAGACACAGAAACACAGATCGACGAACGACGTCAGCCTGGAGACACTTGGACCCAATCCACGGACCATTACACAACCAAGAGCCTAAGTAATTAACCTGGATCCAAGCGAAGTGTGAGAGTGCGTGGATAATGCCTCCGTTCACATTAGCGGCTCACAGCAGGCGGTGGGGGAGCTAAAGGATGAGATCACTGCACAAACTTATCGTGAATTTTAACAATGAAATTTGATATCATGGTATCTTTAAAAGGTGCACTGTGTAACTTTCTGGTGGAGATCCGCCAGCTGGTTGTCTGCATGGAGATTATTGCTTTGTCTTGTATGTCCCACAATATGGCATTAAACTTATCTATTTCCATGGAGTCAAGCCCGCAATGCCTCCAGGCCAAGTTACAGGTCAGTTCTGTGGAGAGGTGAGCTCACGCACTGTATGAATGTATGTTTTTCGTAGTGATTCGTGTTGACCAGGAACAGCAAAGATATCTCCATGGAAACAAGCTTGTGGCAGACCCCCTACCAGAAAAGTTACACAATGCACCTTTAAACATGGTATGTCAAATAAATAAATAAAAGTAATTTAGCTGCTAATACAAAAAAGACAATGCACTGTTTTCGCGATCTTTAAAAACTATTAAACAAAATGTGCAAGGACTAGACCAAATCCATGTTACAAATGGACTAAACTAGGGCAAAATTACACTCACAAAGCATCATATGAGATCCTGCAATATTCAAATCTAACCAAGACAGCGGCGCACATAAATCAAAAATTATTATCCTGGCTCGTTTTATTATCAAGTCTGCTCGTTATTTATTTTGACAAGCAAATGTAATCGTAAATTTTGCATAGATATTCCCATAACAATATTGCCAAACAAGCACTTCTTTGAATATTAAAATTGTTTATAGGGCCATAAAATAAAGTTAAATAGCATGCTTTCTTTTGGACAAGTCTAACCAGCTACAGGTTACCCCTCAGGCGCTTAAAACTGGCCAATCACATTATCTCATTATGGTTTGAAGTAAGTACAGGTCAGTGGTAGCGCCGGATAAAACTATGTGTCAGAAAGTGATTTACAGGCAGGAGCAGAGGTGATGTCATCCCGGCAGAAACAAGAGGCCAGAGACAAGACCAAGATAAATTTAGCCATGAACTGAAAAGAGAAGAGGAGGTGGAGGAGGGGTGGGGGTATGAACCAGGGGAGTGAGTCATGAAGCTCTCAATGGCTTAATCCCAGTCCCATTGACACTAGTTTCTCTATGATCAAGTAATGTTTGTTCTCTTCATATCTGACCGCTCTACCGGTGATGTTTATGTCGAGAACACAATTCGAACCACCAACCTTTGGATCAATGGATGCATATTGAGATATTGACACAATTATTATATATCAAACATGGTCATCAATGAATCAGTTATGGTTAATCAGTCCATTAAGAATAATGGTAGAAATGCTTAAAGAGGGGTTCAAAGAGCTCAAGTAATCAAGGCCAGTTAGCAATAGCTGTTAGCAATCTGTTCTCTTATTCAAAAACTGTTATTTTTATTTTATATTTTCTTTTACCAAATTAGTATGGTAGAGGTAAAATTAAAATTCAAATCAAGACGTGTTAAACTTCAGGTCAAATAGCTAGCTGTTGAGTGGTGGTATACCATGTTAATATGTGCAGAAATATTCTAAAACTGTCTTGTTTATAAGATATGCAATATCTTGACTTGACTATATGACTTGATATATTTGAACCATCGTACCATGCCAACTCCTAAAGAATTTAACCAACCCAAAAAGTAACTTAACATTTTAGAAAAAGTTCAGATGGTCAAGCTTGTTCAAACTCTCTCCTCTGCCTCGGCTGTTTTTCATCAATGCCCAGGCAGTCTTCAGTTTGAGCTACTGCAGAAGTCTGGTGAATTATTGAACCCAGAGAAAAAATCATTACATTTGAGCCAGTTTTGAGTGTTTTGAGGGAGGCGTAGTGGGCTTCATGGCTGAAGTGGACGATTCACTTTGATATTGCTCCTGACAGGTCGTAAATGATAAAAGAGTCCGTCTATGAGTCTATGAGCGGAGAAATAAGCAGTGAGCACAGTCTTTAAACAGTGAGAAAGTGAGATAAGGAGGGTGAACGTATTTATAACAGCAATAGATGAATTTTTAAGTTATCTTTTCAATGCCAATTTTTGCTCTATCAAAACACATTGAAAACCAATATAAAATTGAATAAAAATACAATGTAACTTTAATTTATTACAAGGATTACAAACGTAAACTGTGATTAACTTAAGTTTAAAGGGACCATATTACGCAATTTTCTTATCCTTCTCTAGAAGGTGTATGGATAATTTCAAACCTGAAATTGCCAATCTCTACTGAACAAAAGATAAAAGGAGCTGTTGACTTGAAAACTACCACTTCGTGACATCACAAGGCAGAACAGAGCTTTCTAAACTTTGGATATGCAGACAGACTAATAAAACAGGATTACTCAATTGTGTGAATGAAACGAAACTTCACTATGAATTAACAACATTATTATATGGCTTAAAGCTCACAAGAGTCAATTTTGTGTAATATAGGATCCCTAACTAAGGCTTCTTTGTCACAATAAAAACTATAAGCTTAAAATTTGATTAAAAATTGAATATGAACTAATACAATTAATATGGTTTACCAAATATATTCAAGGGTTTTCGCTTCCTGTTATATGTAACATTCCCATTCAAAAGTGTTTTAAATTGTCAGTCGCTATGGCAATAGTCCCAAAGTTTTGTGAAACCTATGGGAACTATTGTCTCAAGATAGTAGTAATATACTGTAATAAAGACCATGCAAATTTGATCAAGAATCCCAAAACAAAACAAATGTCAAATCTCCCTCATACATTTTCATCAAAACATGTTTTTTTGTTATTTAATTGAACCATAAGACCGATAGAAATCCTATATATACCTATAAATAGACATGCATGTAACATAGTGGGAATTAAATGAGGTTATAGCAGAACAAAACATGTTTAAGTGGCAGCCTGTTAATGGTACAGAGTCCTGAGTTCAGAGGAAATTGAGCTTTAATGAACCGCGGGGCGAATATAAGATCAAGGACGAAAGACCCTGCTCCTCCCCCAATTATTCAAAACGCAGCATACATTTTCTGCCTTTGTATGATAACAGAAGACTTGTTTTAGCAAAGTCCTATTAAGCAAATTAGTGTATTTCAACATTCATTCATGCATTTTGTTTCATATTTATACCGGTTACAATTACACAATTTCCATTCATTGTTTTGGTAGACATTAAGATTTCATTTACCCCTCTGTTTGTTTTGTTATGAGTCAGTGTTCTGTTATACTGCACTAGAGATTGGTTACACTTGTTAGAGGGTGATTATTTGATCTTAATAGTAATGGCATGTGACTGGGTTGCCCCCCAGGAGTGTGATGATGGTGGGGGTAGGTGAGAGGGGAGGTGGGGGTGGTATGGGGTAACAGGGGAGTATAGGAGGAGGGCAGGGGGGTTTCTTGGGAGAATGTTGATGTTAAAGCTTCACTGATTCTGTCAAACAACGTCACTTGTCACTGGCTGCTAATGCATCGCTGTTGTACCCACAATGCACTGCTTCGCTTAGAGATAGGAGAGAGAGTAACATAGAATGTGTACAAATGAACTCAGTGAACTGAAGGGGACTGGGGGTTAGCTTGTAAGTCTATGATGGGTAGTAAGAAAAAATGTAAAAGGTTAAGGCATTTTCCATGTTTCGTGCCATGTTCTGACACAATTATATAGGTTTCAGATTCGTATTTATAGGCAACATTTTGAGGACATTTCACCATTCACATAATTTATTTTGAATTGTTAATTGCCATGGAAACAGTCGTAATGAGATCCTCTAAAACCCAAGTATCCTAAGCTCGGACCCAGTTTCCCTTTAATACAAAAATACCGCACTATTGTAATAACAAAAATATTATTATGTATTTTTCAACTACGATTGCAGTGTTTTCATAAACACTTATTGGTTTTATAGAGCTGTCTCTCAGCTGGATTAATAAACATGCTTTGACCAGTAAGAACTCCTCAGAGATTTGGAAGACCACCATTCACATGGGGCTCGCAATCAATCCACCAAAACTTATTTAGTGGTAAACATTCAAAATAAAATAAAAAGACTAGAGTTTATAATTTTAGCTGTGTTGTCTGTATATAGCTACACCTGTCACGATAATTACAATAGCAACGTTTACATGTTTTTTAATTCTGAATTAATTGTACCGAATTAAATAGTTCGGAATTAAATTATTCTCCTTCGTGTTTACATGGAAATAATAATTCTGAATTGAAGTTTACATAAAAACACGTTAAATCGGCTTTATTTAATTCCACTCAATGTCTGGGGGTCTGTAAGGGTTCTGATTGGACTGGGACACGAATGTATTTACATCTACCGGAAGAAAAGACACAATCAGCTGCTACTGGCTTTTTTGTCATCTCGGTTTGGTTAGTGTTTTATGTTTTCTGCCATCCACTCTTTTCATTATTTGTAGTTCTTCCAGCATACTTATTAAAAAAAACTGTTTTGGTTCAAGACCGTTTGCTCCGGGCCGCCATCTCGCAGTGCGTCATCACTTCAGAAGGGCTACCCAACGAGCATGTGTCAAACGACCGGAATTATTTTTAAGCCGAATAAACGTTTACATGATCGAGGAATAAATTAAGTCAGCTTTAAAATCGGAATAAACCACCCACTTAATTATTATTAGGATTTTCATTACAAATTAAGTGTTTACATGGTCTTTTAAAGTAGAATACATTTTTATTCAAAATTAAATGACTTTTAATCGGAATTAAAGCTCTCATGTAAACGTGGCAAGTGCTGAGTTATTGTTAAATATATGAAAGTAGGAACAATAAATTTTGGGGCTCAATATTTATAGTGTGTACAGTTTATTTGCAAAAGTGGATTTTGGTTATTTTTGTTGTAAAAAGGTAAGGTTTGAGCTGTAGAGAGATAAGCAAGTTCTATGGCTAATTACTGGTTCATTCTGTTATTTATCTGTTGCAGCTCAGTCCTTTTAATGATACTGTCTATTTAAATATGGTTTATGGGGATTATCATACTTTATTTTTGTGTCAGTGGCATTAAGTAGTTTTAATATTTTTGTTTATTGCAATATTTCTCTGTTGTGATATACTGTGTTTCAAAATGTGTTATCGTGACAGGCCTGTATATACAGTAGCTACAGTTACATCCTATGTTAGCCTTTATTTTACTTCATTATTATTATTATTTGTATATTATAATACATAAAACATGTTATATTGACGTTATCATCAAAACTAATAATGGGAAATTCCACTTCAGAGAATATTACCATTACAGTTAAGCTTACAAGAGTTAATTTATAAAAGGTGCACTATGAACCTTTTCTGGTTGTCTTGTCTCCATGGAGATAATTATTGCTTTGCCTAGAATGTCCCACTGTATGGAATTAAACATATGTATTTTGCATTTATTCATTTACATGTGTTTTATTGTTCCAAAATGCCTTGAAAACCATGCATTTTTAATATGAGTTGAATAGCTTCTCCACAGATTTGACCTGTAACTTGCTTGTCTCCATGGAGATAGACAAATTTAATGCCATACTGTGGAACATTCTGGGGAAAAAAAAACAAAAACGGTGACATCTCCATGGAGACAAGCATAGCAGACCCTCCACGTGAAAAGTTACACATTGCACCTTTAAGTTATGTCCAAAGCTGTTTTTTTATATGTATAATGCATAAAACATGTTATATTGACTTGATCATCAAAGCTAATTCTAGAAAATTCCCCCTCAGAGAATATTGCTGATACAGTTTTCATAAGCATGCTGCATGATTGACTTATTGACCGATTGATTAGACACTCTATTTCTTCTGTAGCTAACAGTGAATACATGTAACCCTAATTAGCGAGCGCTTGTACATGTGTTGTTATGGGAATAAAACAATCAAAATAAAATGCGGTGAGCAGCAGGAGCATCGACTTCCTGTCATGCTCTGGGATGTGTGGTCCCTTCACATTCCCCTGTAACACTGAGAGACTTATTACTTGTCATTCAGATCATGCTAGCATTCTTCATAGCGCTAGTATCAATCATAGTTTTCCACTGACTCCGTGCGCTGACACAGGTAGCTGCTCTGAATGTGACAGTGTGATTTTTTTTTTTTTTTTTTTTGGTCTATTGCGATGACATCACCCTCAGCCTGAAGCATTACCTCACCTCCTCCCTCCCCCCGATGCCTTTAGCCCGCCCCCTCTGCATGACTCATTCACACCGGTGCCGGATGGTGTTGTCACCCCTCTCACATTGACAAATATACATGTTCACAAGTGAATGATCAATGACAGCATATGATCTCAACCTGTATTGCCTAAACAAACAGTTAAGAGAATAGTCAACATTCAGGTAAAATAAAGAACTAAGCATTACTATTCAAGAAAGTTAATATGGAAATTAAATTGTATATTTGTTATATAGACTTAATACTATATACTATCATGCTAATCTTGTACTGAGATGTTAATTTCCACACCTTGATTTCAGTATCCTAAATCTCCACTTCTGGATGCATAAAATGTTTCCTTCATACATCTACAGTGACTTTATTTAGCTTTGTATTTCATCTTAAAAATACTTAATTATTTTCAAGCTAATAAAAAAAAAAAATCTGATAAATCCACAATATCTTTACATGTTAGGATTGTTTGGGTGATATACTTTTTTACAACTTTTTTGTCATAAATATGTCCCATTTATGGCCCATAGTTTGGATCAAACGTCACAAGGGTCCCCAAACAGAATAAATGGAAAGATCTAAACATAGAATATTCTTAACGTTAAATAAAATGCAACTACTCGCACTTAAGTGTTCAAATAAAGCTTTACGAAATATCTGCATAATGGAGGTTAAGGGTCACTCATGGCCAATTAAATATTGGTCAACCGATATCAGTCTCAAATTTTTAATCTTTTGGTCTTCAATAAGCCCATAATGACAAAACTATTTTACTACTACTATTATACTATAACAGGGAACATCTCTTCTTACTCTAATGTTTTGGTTTACACGTTTGACAGCCCTGACAAGATAATAGGAGCCAGTTCTAATTCATATAACATAAAACAAGAAAAGTTAATTCATGATGAGCCAAGTTCTCCTCCCTTCACAAAATGACTGTTCTTGCTAAAAACTCGGCGCCTGAAGCGCTCTGTGGCAGTTTTTAAAGTGATGTCTCTATTTCGCAGACAGGGCTGTTTGTGCTCTATAGTGCACAGAGAGAGGGACAGATACAGACTCCACTGCAGCAGGTGAGTGACTCCTCCCACCGCTGAGACCGCTCTAGCCAATCCCCTCACAGCGAGCCCCCCCCCACAGACCCTAATCACCGAGCAGACCCAACCAGACCTAATCAGTCAATGCTAAGCTGTACATTGGAAAAAGAATACATTATGGTGGACAACTTTGATTTGACTAGGGACAGTTAGGACAGTTTTTTTTTAATGTCTTATATTACACAATTTTTCTAACATGGCTTTAAGCCTCAAAACATACTTGGAGTTGGGTTTTGTTTCATTCACACATTTGAGTCACCCTGCAATAAGATTGTCTGCATCTCCAAAGCTCAAAATTCCACCTTGTGATGTCATGACGCAACAGTTGTCAGTTAACAGCTAGCTTTTACCTTTAATTCAGTAGAGATTCCACGGCTGAAATTATGCAAATGATTCTAGTTAAGGTGTATGGAGTTTAAAAACACAGTGGAGCATTTCCTGTATTACTACATGACATCACAAGGTGGAACAGAGCATTTTCTATTTGAGAGAAGAACTCTGCCTAAATATAAAGGTTTTGTGTGTTAAACGTGCAAATGAAACAAAACAACTTTGATAAGAAAACAACATTATAACAGATCAGAAAACAGCGATATATGGGCCCTTTAACCCTGTGCCAAAACTAAACAAATCTTGCAAGATCCTTTTCCATGTAGCACGAAACCTTGTCCGGTCCCTATTTTAAACAACTAATATCGAGATCCATATCAGGAATTCAAGTATTTTATCGCCATTTCTGTTTTACAGTGTAGGAGCAAAGGATCAGACAACATCCACAGGGACTAAGAGCGCAAGCAACTGGGTTAAGAAGGACACAGACAGAGGTTAGAGAGGGATACCTACTTATATAAAACATTCAAATGACAACAACACGCCACGTCAGGGAGTCAGCGGGTTCGTTTACGGTTGGACGGGCAAATTCGAGTCAACAGGTGAAGCCAGAGGAGGAGGAGGAGGAGGAGGAGGAGGAGGAAGAGGAAGAGGAGGGTGACAGCTGTCTATGTGTCTATGGCATCTTAACACTAGAGCTGTAGTCCCAGACATGTACACAGATGTTAACAAGACAGAAACAGTGCAGAGGAGCTGAGACGTGACAGTGACATGTAGTGGGGTAAATTGTCAACTACTGTGTCTCCAGACTCCAGACAAACTAAAGGCTGTCAAATCTGAGGTGGTAGTGACTAGTGCTACTCAGCGGAATAATGCTATAACGGGAATATAAAAGATGCGGTGAGGTGCTATGTGCTAAAGATCTTCTATTATTCTCTATGATGGTTGCATCTAATCAGAGTTCACAGCTGAACTGACAAAGGTTTATATGCTGTGCGTTTTTAAATCAGTTTTGTTTGCTATAATTGCCTTAACAAAACATCATACAGAGCTAAATACCATATTGTAATAGAATCGAAATGGCAGTTTGAGTTGGCACAATTCTCAAATCGCAAAGACTGTAATTATTTAGATGAAACAAAGAAAGAACAAAATATTAGGTCTTTAATAGAAATATGTTTGTAGTTGACACCTCTAAAAATGTTCTGAAATTCATGGGATTCGGTATTAATTTATCGGTTCATATTTCAGTCGTTTCTTAAATATGATTGGAGTTGTCTAAATATAAATCACAAATCCAATTGCAATACAAAAATTTTATTTGAAAATCATGTAGTCCAACCATATAGGTTTATAAGGCAAATGGGATACTACTCTACCATTGTTTATATACCATCCATACATAATTAAATCCCATATTCCAGGGACAGTTTCCTTTCAGCATTAGATATAGTACATCTCTATCAACAATTTTTTTTATGTTTTTCATGTTACATAACTGTAATATGTATTCTCTGTTCTTTTATGAGCAGACACATTTCCTGTAACTGCTACTCTCTTTTGTAGAATTCATGGTCCATATTATACCGACCAAAGCATCAAGAATCCAGGCTGAACATCTGTCAACAGAATTATCATACTAACTCCCTCAAAACCAGGAGATATTTATGCGTGTCTGAAAGATAAATGTCTGAGTCTGAGTAAAATTAACTTATCCAACAGTACAGATGGGACCAGCCTCTCACTGGGGTTCATTCATCACACGCTCCTCCAGGGCCGATAGGCAAAGAACAGGTTTCAGACCATGGCTTTTTATTCTATGTCTACCCTACGTCTACTACTCCCCCCTCTCTCTTCCCCTTCTCATTTTATGTCTTTTTTTCCCCCTTCTCCACTGTGTCTCATTTCTTCCATTTTGCTTTCTCTCCCCCCTTCTCTCTTTTTCTCTCTCCCTCTATCCAATCTCTTTCCTTCACTGTTTCTCTCTCTCTCACTCCCTCCTGACTCTCTCTCTCTGATTCTCTCTCTTACCCATCTTTACTCCCTTTCTCTTTCTCCCCTCTCCTCCACTCTTTCTCGTTCCCCTTTTTCCTTCTCTCCCTAATCATTCTCTCTCCTTCTCATATTCTCCCTTTTCCTTACTCCTACTCTCTCTCCCATTCTCTTTTTCCCATCTTTTTCCCTTCTTTCTACCCTTCTGCTCGTGTCTCTCTCCCTCTCGTCTTCCCCTCACCTTTTAATCTTTCTGCCTCTCTTGTTCTTCCATTTTTCCCTCTCTCCCTCCTCACTCTCTCTCATATTCATATTCTTTTTCCTTTCTTTTCTTTCTTCCTTTCTTTCTCATTCCCTCCCTTTCTCCCTTTGCCTCCCTCCATGCCCCCTCCTCTCTCTCTTCCTATTTTTCTGTGTCTCCCTCTATCTTATTTCTCTCTCCCTCTCTTTCTCCACCCTCCCTACGTCTCTTGAGGTGCTCCTGTGAATTCACCTGGCGTTCATATTAAATCGAAGTCTGTCAGGTTCACAGCTCAAACTAACCTCTTCAACAGTCATTAGGGACCGGGCCAGTTCACTTTGAGAGCCTGGAGTGCAATTACTGCTTTAACACTGCAGCTCACAGAGTCACAACAACAAGGAAACAAGAGCCCATTTACAGACTGGGACAATTCATCTAACTACTACTTCATCACAGCTTTCACTGTTTGTTAGTGTTACTTTAAAGGTGCATTGTGCCACTTTTCTGGTGGAGAGTCTGTCACCTGCTTGTCTTCATGTAGGTGATTCAGGTAGAAATAACCTATTTATCTCAAGGGAGACACATTACAGGTAAGATCTGTGGAAAGGCAACCAAATTCACAGAAGGAATTATTGTATTTTTGAGCAACAGAAACACCCGTAATGAATCAGTGTTAGATGGATGTGTTTAATGTCATACCGTTGAACATTCCAGAGAAGCAATAACATCTCCATGGAGACAAGCAGTTGGCGGATCCCCCACCAGAAAAGTGGCACAATGCACCTTTAAACTTAGAATTACTAGATTTGAGAATTATGTTTTCAATTATCTGAATTTTTAACAGAATCCTATTAAAATATGTCCAGAAGAATTGACAAAAAAAAACAAAAAACAGAAATGTGAATGGACAAGCTACAGGGTTAGCAGTTTTTATACATACAATAAGACAGGATATTTTATGGTTTGTGGAGGAAATATTGGCCCTTGTGATTTGCTTATTTTATCCACTCAAACTGCATTTTGATTCGATAGCTATGAATCTTACAGCTCTACTTTGAAGGCTTTAAAAATCCCACAACACTGCTCTCCCAAAATGTGAATGTCTTGATTTCAATGTCAAATTTACATGTTAATGCCAAGTGCAGTCTGTGCTGGGAGCAACCTTTAGGCTGCTCCATATTATAACCTCTGCAGACGCTGAATAAAAAGTGCTTCATGAATTTTGATTTTATGAACGCACATGACTGTTCACACACTCCCACAAGCTTACACGCTCGTACGCCAGACTCTACTTTAGTGAATACTCCACTTGGCTTTTATCTTTTTTATTACTATATTTCTTTTCTTTTTTTTTTGTACATAAACATTTGAATAATTATGCTTTATTTGACACCAGTCTCTTGTTATTTTTGCTACTTTTTTTTTTTTTATTACTCACAATCAAAATCACAATTTTTCCTCCACAAACAACAAAAAATCCTGTTTTATTCTGTGTAAAAAGTGCCAACTGTAGTTTAGATCTGTATAAACATGTTGTGAAATGTGATTATTGTACTAGTTAGTCAGTTCATATTTCAGTCTTTTAGTCAATTCTTCTGGACGCGGGAACTTTGAACAGAATCCAGTATTATTTCCCCCCCCCAATTTGTTCAGCCTTCATCCATAGATTTGCACTAGAGCAGAATACTTTAAACTTTTTACTTTTTTCAAATTAAAAAACAAGTTCTTAGTTTGATTATATTTGTTGTTCTCCCCAGACTCATGTTGTCTTATCTTGTATTGCTCCTCTAAGCAATAAAGCATGTGTCTGGGGCTGTTGCTCTAATGTGGGCTATTGATTAGCTTCTGAAATCTCATGCGACACCACTGTAATTAACTCAATTTGTTTGAATAAGGATGTGACAAAAAAGATGCAAAGTTTTACCCAGCAACTGCTTTCTATATAATCTGAGCTGTCACTAAAAGAGTCTTTACTAATTAATATATAGCTATAGTAAATTCAAGTGAGCAAATACAATAGTAATGCAAATGGTACATTGTATTAAACATGCACTGTGTAACTTTACTGGTGAAGGGCTCGCTACCCATTTGTCTCCATGGAAATGTTATTGCTTTGCCTGGAATGTTCCATGGTATGACTTTAAACATATCCTTCTAGCATTTATTCATTATGGGTGTTTCTGTTGCTCAAAAACACATTAGTTCTGTGAATAGGGGCGACTCTCCACAGATGTTCCTAAAACGACAGAGTATTCTAAATCTAATTAATTTGTTTTATTTATAGGGAAATTTTTAAAATTATACGGTTAACTTTAAAATGTCATTACATAAGTGACTCATCAACCTTGAAGTGATCTATGAGGGCCAAATCTATTTAATTAACTGTAAACTGTATGTCAAATGATCATTTATTTCTCTTATTGATCTGGAGCCGTATCAATCAGTTTAGGTTGTGAATCAAAGTCTGTCTCATGTGTTGTAGCAGAACTGAGCAGAAAAGGCAATAAAAAAATGCCTTTGCAACACGAGGAATTTGAAATTTTTTACTCTAAAACATTAAATTTAATTATTATATTTTATTTCTTTGCACTAAAGTGGGGACAAAATACAATAATTAACGTTTAATTATTTATGTCAAATATTATTTAATTCTTATATTGATTTGGGGTCATGTGAATTTCCTTTGGGATCAATAAAATAGCTATCGATCAGCTAGTTTAACCCCTCCATCAAAAAATGCCTCTTATGACAATGTTGTAGAAAAACTTTGAAAAATTAAAAGACAATTTAAAAAGAATAATTAGCCAAATGTGTGAATCAAAAACTGCTTGCTAATACAATAAAATGTTGCTCTAGAAATTGCCACCCTCCCCATTCTTTATTTAAGGCCAGTCTCTCACTTGGACTTTATTGTAGAGGTCATCATTATAATCAAAGTGGATTACAGAGAATTCATTAGTGTAACCACAGCGCTGGACCCACGGACTACTCTAGACCTTGTTAGTTTCATTGGCGTTCTCCCCGAGGCTATAAATTCCACACACAAGACTAGATCAAAACCCCTCCACAGGCCGCAGTACCCCCCTAGTACAGCTCAGGGGTACCAGTACTATTCAGGCTGACTTGGTGGGCGGTTTAAGCCTCTGTATAGTTGTATGTATCCATGTTCAGATAAGGGGGTCTTGCTGCGCTGTTTGTGTAAAAAAGCACCACAGTCAACAAAGTGGGAGCTGATCCTTGAGGCGAAAAGCACAATTTCAGGGTGTTGGGAGGGGGAGGAGAGCCTGACGGTTGTATGTTTGTATATTTGTTTACATGGATTGAATGTAAGCAACTACAGCGAGAGGAGAGACTGTTAAAAGTGCTGTGAGTTGAATTATGGGTGCGCTGTCTTCTGAAAGAAATCACTTTGTATCTGAACATAACAGCATCTGGGTATTTTCTGTTATCGAATCAGTAGAAATTTACTTTACATCAACTATATGATGTTAATGAGGTGAGCTAGAGCTTGTTTTCGGACAGGTTCAAGGCAGATCTTTGGTGAATTGCGGTAAAAAGGTGAAAATATAACGTTGATTTACTGCAGAAAAGTGAAAGTACTCTTGTTTATGAGTGAGAGTGTATGACTTCATTTTATCTTCAGAACTGTCAAAACAAAACAGGTTTTTAAAAAGATTTAGGAAACATGCCCTTATTTACTGCCAGTTCAGCTAAATAGACCATAATTGTATTCAGGTATATTTGTTGTAATCCACAAATCAACTTCAATTATTAATTCATGTATGAGGTTGTTTTCTATGAAGATCCCAACCAGACAGTGTAGTTGTAGTTTTTTTCTTGTCAGATTGTTGCTTTTAAATGCTTTTTATTGATTTATAACAAAGCATTAGGGCTAGGTTAGGTTGGGGTTAGGGGTTAAAAATTAGGTCAAATTTGGGGTATGTTTATTTTTGTATTTTCTGTGTCTCAAAACGTATAAAAATCATATTGATGTGGTGAATTATGCATTGAAATATGTATAGGAAAAAAACATTGTTTAGATCATTTGTCAGAATTAACAATATTGCAATTGAAAAACTGAACTTGAACTATAGAGAAAAAAGAAGACATAATGTAACTATAATGTAACAACAAATGTATAGAAATTCACTCATAAAAACAAACATTAAAACCTTCCAAACTGAATTTATGTAACATTTTAATTTCTGGCTCCAGCCCTCTCCTAGTGTCACTGGCAGCTGAGTGCATGTTTCATAGTAAATACCACAGCTGATAATGTGATTAATATAAAGCCTTGAGCCAGTTCTAACCTGTAGAGGACACTGTAGTCTCTGTCCATGCGCCCTGTCCTTTTTAAACTCTGTGTATATACAGCAGTGTCTATGTGTATGTACTGTGTCTGTGGTGACCTCTGACCTCTGGTTTGCTGAGGCTGGAGGAGACCAGGCAGCCCGAGCCCACGTCCAGGTCCCACTGCTTCCTGCCCTGGTTATGAGGGTCCAGAGCTGAGATCCGCCCATCCAGAGTACTGATGATCACCAGAGACCTGGCACAAGAATATATAGGACTTATTAACATATTTACAATCTAAAAACTTTAGCTTTAATATTAATCACCAAAAACTAAAAAAATGAAGGTGCCCATGTTGCTCATTTATACATTTCACCACACAATGAAAGACAGACCTTAAAGGGCCCATATTACGCTATTCTCGGATCTCTGTTATAATGTTGTTTCCTCATCACAAACATACCTGGAGTTGTGCTTTTTTCATTCACACTTACAACATACAAATCCTGCATATTTAGGTTAAAAAAGAAAAAATCTGTTCCAACACTACACACCTTCACCAGAAACATTTGCATAATTTCAGCCCTGAAATTGCCAATCTCTACTGAACTATAGGTAAAAGGAGCTGTTAACTTGAAAACTACCACTTCATGACATCACAAGGTGGAACAGACCATTTTGAGCTTTGGAGATGTAGACAGACTAATAATAAAGGATTACTCAAACAGGTGTGATTGAAACAAAACACAACCAGGTATGATTTTAATAAGTTAACAGCATTACAACATGGCTTAAAGCTCACAAGAGTCAATAAATGACCTTTAAAAGATAGATTAAAAAAAAAAAAAAAAACTTTAAAATTAATCCCCCAAATACAAAATCTATGCATAATTAAAAGACAGTACAATATTAAAGTATAATAGAGTGACTAGTGGGGGTTATAAAGTCTGATAGCTGTGGGGACAATAGGTGCACTGTGTCTCTTTTCCCCACCTGGAGATGTGTTGCTTTTCCTTGAATGTTCCGGTATTAACTTATCCATCTTGCATTTATTAAATTACAGGTGTGACAGGTGAAGAAAAAAAAAAATCACTTGGTATTCTTAATCAAGACGTCCCCAGTTACCATATTTTTTCATAAATGACATTCAGAGGAGAAGAGTACTAGTCAATTGCATATTTGTGTGTAAAAAGGCAGGAAAAAAAATATTCCCAAATCTCAGACTAACTCATTAAATGCCTTTTTTCTACCGTGGTCCATATAAATCCTAACTACTAACTAATAATTCGGTTGACTTTATGCCAGCGTAAATAAGCATTAGAGCATTAAAGCATGCACCTTTTAAACATTAATAAACATTAATATTTGATAGATAAGTTTAATTTCATACTGTGGAATATTCCTGGCAACCCAAACCCAGCCAAAGTAATAACATGCAGTAGTGTAAGTAAACAGAAAAGTTGCACAGTGCACCTTTAATACAGAGTGCCTTGGACATTTTCATCCTTTTATCTCCTCCATCAATCAACACCTGCTTCTCAAACACAATTTACCTGTGATCTAGGCGAGCACTCCCAGTATTCTCTAATAACAACGTGTGTTCTATTGACTCAGATACTGATCACTGCTGACCTGGAATACCCCATAAGAAATACAGTTTTGGAGATGTATGGACCCTGCCAAATTCCATCAAAATTTCCGTTTTTTCCAACTCAATAAATTTTGTGGATAGCCAAAATGAAAATGTGCATTTGCTTCTACCACATAGTCCAAAAGTCTCAATTAAAGCCCACTCAGTAACAGGAGCAACAATGAAAACTAGCTCTGTGTTATTCACCTATTTAGTGGACATTATATCATTCCTAATTAGTGAACAAACAGCAAACAAGGCACTAAAAAGGTACGATTATGAGTGTTTATGGCTGCAGATGTTATTCTTTAGTTTAAGTCTCATCTTCAATGCACAAAGTGACCTTGAAGAGGAGCAAACAACACCTGTCCCATGATGAGTCCCACCTGACAGCTGCTCCGAGCTGCAGGCAAACAAAGAGACAGGAAACTGCTTCATTATTCTCTCTGACTTTCAAAATAAGAGCTGGCGTAGAAACAAAGGTACGAGCTGTCATAGTAATTAGTATCAATGTCGCTACAGGAAACTGCTTCATTATTCTGACTTTCAAAATAAAAGCTGGCGTAGAAACAAAGGTAAGAGCTGTCATAGCAAGTAGTATCATCACATTTCCAAAGAAAAGCAGCAGAATAGTATGCTCATTTATTGTACTGTCACCATTAAAAATGTTTCTTAAAAAAATAAAAATGGAAATGCCAAAAACTGCTAAAATTGAGAAAGTGTGAAGAAAGACATTTTTGTTTGTTGGAGTTGTTTAAGTTTTTTTTTTTTTGGTTGTTTTTTTTTACCTTAAGTTAATATTGAATTGCCTTAGAGCCCTTGCGATTGTATGAAAAATGTATATCAATATTGTAACAGTTTTGAAAAAACAAATGAAATGTCATACAAGTTGTACATGACATGGCATTTTTTATTATTTGTTTTATTAATATTTTACAAAAACAAGAACAAAAGTACAGTGTACAATCTTACATTGACAGATGCCTTGTACTCAGGTTATAGCAAAACATGCCAATTCCCACTTGTACTCCATGTAGGCAGGTTGATGTTAGCAGTATAAAACTAGAATTAATTGTTACTGTATTTAACATTTCTTCTACTTTTATTTAGACAGAAATGTAAATTATAGAGTTACAAATTACATCAAGGGCGGCCATGTCATAAACAAGGTGATTTTTCATAGAGCGATTCTTCCCTGTTCGCAGATCTACACCTGCAGAATAATTCATAACACACTGGCGGGGATGTGTACATAGTTGTTACAGTGAAATAAACTTGTATTTGTCACTGTTTGGGGGATACATTACTTTTGTTTCCTCTCCCATCTGGCAGCGCAGTTTGGATAGAGCCACCAAACAGATGGTCTCACTGACAGAGCGCTCACCAGGGAATCAACATAGTTCTCACAAAAGAAACTACTCATTTTGATGTAGCAACAACTCAAATTTGACTTTTTAACAAGTTTATGCTACTTAATAAAAGTAGCTTGGATTACACCAACTTTGGATCAAATCTTTGTGGACCTACAGAGCTTAAGGGAAATTAAATTATGCAAAATGGACTCTTGTGAGCTTTATGCCATGTTATCATGTTGTTGCCTCATCAAAAATGTACCTGGAGTTGTGTTTTGTTTCATTCACACATGTTTGAGTAACTCTTTGTTATTAGTCTGTCTACATCTCCAAGCACCAAGCTCGGTTCCTTGTGATGTCATGAAGGGGTAGTTTTCAAGTTAATAGCTACCTTTAATCTTTAGTTCAGGGACTGAATTATCCAAATGATTCTAGTGAAGGTGTATAGAGTTTAAAAACAGTGGAACACTTCCTTTATTACCACATGACATCACAAGGTGGAACAGTGTTTTCTATTTGACAGATAAACTTGGCCTAAATATGCAGAGTTTGTGTGTTAAACGTGTGAATGAAACATAACAACTCTAGGTGTGCTTTTGATGAGGTAACATGGGCCCTTTAAGGAAAATTAAGCTATGTACTCATCAAATCAGTCCTGTCTGGATGAGAGAAGACTGTCAGGTAGGGCATCAGGCTTAAACAGAATTTAAAAAAGAAAATAATTATTAGGAAAAAAAACAAATAATTCAGTAAAATGTAAACTGCTGATTAGTAGAAAAGTAAACAGAATAGTCAATTATAAAAGATCATTTGATGAGATGCCAGAACACTGAACAATGGAAGGCTAATAAAGTCTTCAGATTGGTGGGATAACTTTATATAGAAGCTGAGACAAAAAAAAAAATCTACTTATACGGTTTCGGTTAGAAGTTAAATAGATCTTTGAATTTTGCTCTGTAGATTCAGAACAAAGGATAGTCAATTTCACTTACATTTTACATTCAGTTAATCTTGGTGTGTAATCTAAACTGTTCTCCTTTGAATCTTAGAGCGCAATTCTTCAAAAGCGTATCCACTGTAGTTGCCACGGCAGCGCACTTAGTTTAACTATTGTTCGTAACTCGGGGCAATGAGGAGCGGTTAAATAAATCAAGACATCCCGCCCCATTGCCGCATCGACTGTCAATCACACGGTTGTCAAGTGGAGCCCCCCCTTCAGAGGGGCTATTGATCTGTATCTGTCCTGGGGAGATATGTCAACACCCTTCCTAGCTTTATTTAACCAGAGGCGGGCACACGCTGTCTCCAAGCAGCCCTAGTCCACATGCACGAGGCTGAGATGGCCCTCGTGTGAATGTCCCTTGGAGGGTCTCTAGATGTGGATGTTCCCTGGAGGACAACTAAAGCCAGATGCAGTAGAAGATGCTTGTTTGGCTCCTCAGATCTGTCCATCATTTGGGCTCATGACGGCTACAGGCTGATGCAGTGTCCTTCGTTCACCCCACTAGTACTGCTTTTACTATAGGGTCCCTCTGCTGCTGTACCATGGGGAGTTTCATTGGGTCTAATAACAGTGATAGACACATATGCACCAGGACTATCTTTGCTTCTGGGGTCACTGGGTTCAATTGTGCACTTCATGTTTACACCAAATAAAGAAGTATTCATGACTAATTGGAGAACATGTGAGATAAAACACAAGTAGACTAAAGGCAGTGCTAACTAGTGTGTTTTTTATGTTTTTTTGCAAAAAAGTATCTGCTAAAAATCATAATTGCTAATTGAGTAATATTTAGAGACTGGAAAACTTGTGTTGCACTGTTTGTTTTTTTTATTGCACATTAAAAAGCTGCACTGTGTAACATTTCTAGTTCAGGGTCTGCCACTTCTTTGTCTCCATGGAAATGTTATTGCTTTGTCTAGAATGTTCCACAGTACAGATTAAACCTATCCATCATGAGGGGGACAAGCAGGTTACAGTACTACTCTACATTAGAACTCAGATCTGTGGAGAGTCGCCCCTATTAACAGAAAGAATGATTGTATTTTTGAGCTATAGAAACATCCATAATGAATAAATGCAAGATGAAAATGTTTAAAGTCATTCCATGGAAAATTCCAGGCAAAGCAATAACATCTCTATGGAGACAAGCAGGTAGAGTACCCTCAACCAGAAAACTTGCACAATGCACCTTTAAAACAAAAGATATACATTATAAGGCAGGCTTTATATAGTAAAAAAACATTTGTATTTGAACTCCCTGTGCATTTAAAAATATGTAACTATAGGGATGCAAGACAATATTTCAACATGACTCCAAGCCACAAATCTGTTTTAACATCTTAAAGCCAGCCAATGTTCAAACAACCTCGATAACCTAAAAGTTTTACTATAATTTAATTCAAATTACAAAACTTTATTGATCCCCAAAGAAACACTGTAGTCTTTCTCTGATAAACCTTAATCCTCTGTATGAACCAGCGTGAGCCCCTGCAGGTGAACTATTGAACAACTAAACCTTATCGATCTCACCTATTGACAAATGACTGTGGTGAGGAGCAGCAGCCTGTTCACGGATGTTAAAGTCTTAAAACTGACAAAGATACGGCTTGTTTCAGAGCGTGGATCAATACGAGGAGCTGTTTTCTTTTCTTTTCTTTTTTTTTATTCCTCATTTTCAGATAGTGGTTTACAAATACAATGTACATTTTCAGAATAACTATTTGCCATCCACCAATTGTCTTGTCTTTTACAGATTTACATGAAAACTAAATTATACTATACCTACCTTAGGTCCTATATTATACAAAACTGACTCCTGTGAGCTTTATGCCATGTTACAATGCTGTTACCTCCTCAAAATTATTATTATTAGTCTGTCAACATCTCCAACGCTCAAAATGCTCTGCTCCACCTTGTGATGTCATAAACTGGTATTTTGAGTTAACAACTATGCTCTTATTCAGTAGAGATTGTCCACCAGGGCTGAAATGACTCAGTGGAGAACTTCCTGTATTACCACAAGAAATCACAAGGTGGAAGAGTGTTTCCGGTTTGAGAGAAGAGCACAACCAAAATATGCAGGGTTTACAAGATTATAACATAGATCGGAATATAGCGTATGGCATATAGCATATGGGGCCTTTAAAAACATAAAACATAATAAACATAAAATAAAAATTCTACAATGGCTAAAATCTGGTCATAAAGGATTTATGTATTTGACCCAGTTAGATCATAATTTAATAAAAACATGTTGGACAAAGTAATTGGTTCCATTACAGATATGATATTTACAGTATTTATTCATTCACATATTGTGTTAGGTTCAGGGAGAAAACATTGTGTCGTCATTGCCTTTTTAGCAGTCAAAACTGCAAAGAAATATTTGTTTTTATGTCACAGATAATTAAAAGTTGTGTTACTTTTCTAACATTTGGAGGAGAAAGTCAATTTAACAGTGCAAGGCATAGATAAAAGAGATAATTGTTTCACTAACTGTAATGAGACGTGTTTATTTTCAGCACCATCAAACCTAATGTGTGTAAATCTGCTCCAGGACACTTCTTGCTTTGAGAGCTGAGAAGAACAACTATTTTCCTAAACAATGCTATCGCCAATGACAACAACGCCACTGAACCAGGCTTTTTTTCACGCACCTCCATTGGCTGTGAGGACCTGCCAAAAATATTAGGCCGATTGGCTGTTGCTAAGCAGTTTGACCCCGCCTCTCCTCGGTGTCATGAATGTAGAGAAGTCCGCCAGCAGCTCCCCAAGTTCAACTTCAGATGGAGGATTTATTGTAAGGGGAGATCAAAAGGGGGCATACACTCTTTGTACTAGAATAAAGGGTGTGAAAAGTGGGGGGAGGGAGTTAACTGAACAACTTTGCGATACAAGTAAAGAAGATAGTTTAAAACAAAGCTACACAACAAACACTGAACTCCAGGCTAGTTGTTTTTCCAAAGTCTAGCCCCAAGACAATGCAGTTTTGCTTGTCACCAAAGGGAAAGAACATGTAGCCAGAGGGTTTTTTGCTGACTAGGTTTAAAAACAAAGATGTAAGATTTTTAAATGGGGAAAGTGTTGAGCAGAGGAGCTGTCATCTGGGTAAGGACTGCGTCTCAAAATGTCATAACACAAGCAGAGCATCTTCAATAGCCACGAATGAAGAGTGGGGCGCCAATTAGCTTAGCTCGCACCAAAACCCCTCAGAGACACACAAACAAGTAGTACCACTGTGGCACGCGCGCACACACATCAACACACACACACACACACCACACACACAAAAACATGCTCCATTGAAAGAAACAGCCGTGATGTTTACAACGCCTCAGTCTCTAAGGATGCAAGCCTGTCCAGCCAGTCGCGTCAAAGCTTATCCCTCCACCGGCCAATCAGAGCTCGGTTTTCCTCTGTGGTCATCCAATGAGAAGACAGCAGTGCTGTGTTCCAGCCAATGAGATGCTGGGAAAGTCTGTAACCATGCAACAGTGGTGCTCTGCGACCGCTCACAACAAAAATACGAGAGCGTGGGGAGCACGTGGAGGAAGTTATGGCTGCAGTAAAAGAAGAGGGGGAGGGGGAGAGGAGGAGAGGAGGAGAGGAGGAGAGAAAGAGAGGGGAAAGAAAGGGGGAGAGAGAACGGGAGAGGAGGAGAGAAACAGGAGAGAGAGGAGGAGTGGGAGAAAAAGAGAGGAGGAGAGAGAACAAGAGAGAAAAGAAAGGGGGAGGGAGAAAGAGAGATGAGGAGAGAGATAAGACGGAGAGAGAAAGAGGAGAGGTGAGAGAGTGATATGGAGAGAGGAGGAGAGGGTCAAAAGGGAGAGGAGGAGAGAGAGAAAAAGGCTGAGGAGGAGAGAGATAAGGGGGAGAGAGAAAGAATGAGAAGGACAAGGGAGGGAGGGAGGGAGGGAGAGAGAGGAAAAAGAGGAAGAGAGAGGAAAGGAGAGATGGAGGGAGAGCCGCGCCCTGCTCCAAAGCTGCAACATGTGCAGTTTTCTCCAGAGGGAGGGGTGGGTTCAAGTCTAGGGAACAGACGAGACGAGGAGACGAAGAGAGGAAGAGAGGAAGAGAGGAGGAGAGGAGGAGAGGAGGAGAGGAGGAGAGGGTCTGAACTATGAATGCAGCACAATGTGGGAAAGTTTAGGACAACTAGTGCAAACAAGGTCAAAACAAACAAAAAAATAAAAAAAAACAAAACAAACAAACATTAAAACTAAGATATGTTCTCATATTAATTTAAAGGTGCACTGTGTAACATTTTTGTTGAGGGTCTGTCGCCTGCTTGTTTCTGTGGATATGTCATTGCCCTGCCTGGAATGGTATGCCATTAAACAACCTTACATTTTTCCAATTACAGGTCATATAGGTCAAAAATGCCTAGAAAAACAGGCGTTCTGACTGCCTGGTTGCCTCTCCACAGATCTGACTTGTAACTTGGTCTGGTTTGATCTCCATGGAGATATTTATTTATTTATTATAACCAAACTTAAGGGAAAATACTTGGACAGAGAAGATTAGCACAGCATAAATAGCAACTTACAAAATAATTAAAGCTAATGTAAAATAAATTGTTGAAATAAACAAACATTGCCACGCAACAAGGAGGCCCCCATTTTATTTTTTTGTTTTGCTATATTCCTCAAAAGTTGTCAAAATGAACTAAGGTTATAGTTTAGCTGTCCTCCTTAAATAAAGCCTTCATAGCTGAGTCCATGTATTCATCCAGAGGTCACTGCAGTAGAGCTAAAGGGCGTGGTTTGAACGAGAAACTCGGACATGTCAAAACGCTGCTGTGTCTCTGTCTCCTCCTGATCTGCAGCACATCACACGTGGCTAAATCCAAACTCTATGGCGCCACTGTCCTGTGATCTGATTGGCCGATGGAGGGCTGTGAGGTTGTGATGTGATTGGTTGTTACTAAGCAGTGAGGGAGCTACTGGGGAGGGGAAACAAGGCAGCGTGGTCCTGCTAGAACTCCTCAGCTATAGTTAAGTCCTTGTTTTTTTTATTGCTTGCAGTCTACCTTCTCTGCCATAGCCCCACCCAAACTGCAGTGTGGCTCCCCTGGACGCAACCGAAATAACCAGTGACCTAAAAAACTCCAGAGCAGTCATCAATCATCACCACGACTATGCCATGAAAAACCTGCCAAACTGAACAAAGGAAGATCATTTAAAGGTACACTGTGTAACTTTTCTGGTGGAGGGTCTGTCACCTGATTGTTTCTATGGGTATGTCATTGCTCTGGCTGGAATGTTCCAACGCATTACATTAAACAGCTCTATTTTACATTTATTTTTTTATGGCTCAAAAATGCCAACAACAACAGGCATTCTGACTATGAGCGGGGTCGCCTCCCCATAGATCTAACCTATAACTTGGTCTGGGTTGGTCTCCATGAAAATAGAAAGGTTTAATACCATTCTGTGAAACATTTCAGAAAAACCAGTAATATGGAGAAAAGCATTTGATGGACCCTTCACCAGAAAAGTTAAACAATGCACCTTTAAGGTTAAAACTGAACCAGAAACTGAAAATGGGAACATAAATTGATAGATTACAATGTGATATTACAAGACAATTATAGCAAATAGTTTAAGTTGTACAAGATAGTTTAGAGAAGCATAAATTAGGGGGAAACTGCCTGGTTTTAGCCAAGTGTGAGTTGAATGTCCTCACTGGGAGAGCTGCCACATCTTAGCTTGTTATTTTGGCTACGCTGTCTATTAATAAAATCACAGCATCGTAAGAGGAGCAGCAGAGAGGAAAAAAGGGGGGAAAAGTGAAAAAGGTGAACTGTCAAACTCAGAAAGTGCCCCAGAAAGTGTAGTAAACATTTCTGGCTAGGCTTGGAAAGAATGGGAGGGACTATATGATGGCAAATCATTTAATCATACTATAGTATGATTAAATGAGAGAGAGAGGAGGAGAGAGATTCTTTATTGATCCCGAGGGAAACTATGTGAATGATCGAATACAGTTATGAAAGGCCAATATGCATGTTTAACAACATATATAAAAAACAAAAAAAAGACAATTCTTGCATTATCTGCCTTGGGTAGTAAAGTATATTTACTAAGTAAGTAATATGTTTAAAAAAAAAAAAAAGGAAAAGTTTTATTTTCTGTCTACTCTTGATTTCATTCATATAATAAAGTCCACTTCTCTGTAATATTCTGTATGGCTTGTATTAGATGTTATTTAACTATTCTTTCATATTAAAAAAATAATGTTGAAAAAGTTTGTCCATCTATTCCTAGTTCCCTGTTAACATTTTTTTCATTTTCTATATTGTTCCCTATGCTTCTCTCCACCTCTCTGTCTCTTCTCTTAAAGGTCATCCCTGCGTCTTGTTGCGCTCTGGAGTTTCAGGGGGCAGTGCCACTGGACCCAAGTGCCAACTCAAATTCTGAGCTCGGGACCCTCTCTGCCACGTCATTGGCCGAGGAGTTCATAGGTTCGTTTTATTGGCTGTTGCTAAGCAGTGGATGGTGGGAGCGAACACAACCCAGAAGAAGACATCAGGCCTGAGGGGAGTGGGACGGGGGGAGGAGGAGGGAGACAGGAGAGAGAGAGAGAGAGAGGAGAAGAGGAGGAGGAGGGACGGGTGAGTTCAAACATCACAGCTCTGTCCTGAGAGTTCTCACCTCCCAGTGTTCCCCATGAGGCCCAACACTCTACAAACCTGTGTTTCATGTGACGACGCAGAAGAGCTGAAAGTTTAATATGAACTTCTGTCAAAACCTTCACTAAAAAAGAATATTGTAAGTAATGTAAAAGTGGATTTTTAAAGAACTGCGGCTAGAGAACGCTGCCAAGGCAAAAAATGAATACAATCAAACTTGACAAACTGCTACTCTTAATGTATTTAGTTTTAAAGTGGAATGTGCAAGTTTTCTGGTGGAGGTTCTGCCACCTGCTTGTGTCTTGAAAATGTTGTTGCCTGGAATGTAGTATGGCACAGTATGGCATTATACATATCTATCTCACATTTATTCAGTTACAAGCATTTTATTCCCAAAATTCTGAATACAAAAACTACCATGAAGATTGCTTGTTTTTATCATTTTGAGGAACATTCCAGGCAAATCAACATCACCGTGGAGAAAATGAGGTTTCACCTAAACCACTTACATACCCTTAGATTTGTTAGATTTTTCTTTCCTATACAAACATATTCTATAGACTAAGATTTCCCCATATTATATAAAAAATATAGAGAAAGATGCTTAATATATATTTTCTGTTATTCTGTCTCCCAGTTTTACAGTGTTTAAAGAGGGCACATCCTGCTCCACCGTCTCCACTGTGTGAACTCTGAAAACAACAGAATATGTGCTGAGGTTTCAACTTTGCCAAAGTAAGAGAGGCATGGATTTGGGGGTCTATTTTTGCAAAGCGGGGATAGTGGGATTCCCGTCTCTCATGTTTATTTATGAGATATCATTGGTTTGGATGGAAAGAAATTTAACCATTATTTATTTTTTTTTTTTATTCTTCCAAACTATTTCCATCATATTTATTGTGTTTATTCCCCTTTATATCAAACATATTGTACATATAACTGCACTCAAACTATATTTAGGGTTAAATTAAAATAAACAAAATTCAATTTATAACAACAGTCTACAACAATAATAAAATGCAGAATGTTGCAAAAAATAAAATAATATCTAACTTAACGGTGCACTGGACAACTTTTCTGGTGGAGGGTATACTACCTGCTTCTCTCCAATGTTCCATGGTATGACATTAAACATATCCATCTAGCATTTTTTCATTAGGGGAGTTTTACTCAAAAATGTAATGATTCCTTCTGTGAATAGGGGAGACTCTCCACAGATCTGAATTGTAATGTAGTGTAGTGCTGTAACCTGCTCGTCTTCCTTGTGATAGATAGATTTACTACTATACTGTGAAACATTCTAGACAAAGCAATAATATTTCCATGGAGACAAGCAGGTGGTGGAACCTCCACTAGAAATGTTACGCAGTGCACCTTTAAAATCTTAAAATCGTAGGTGTTTATAGTTTAGTATTTGACACCGATAAATAAGGACGTATAGATGTCAGTGAGAGGTGACAGGCTTCAGGAGAGGAGGCTCTTGTCTCAAAACAACAACGATCAAAGAAAAACAAATGTAATATTTATGGTCCATTATACGCCCCAGAAGCAGCAGTACACAGGAGGCATGTAACAGACACCTGTCTCTGTCCATGAGGAGTTTGAACTAATAATAACAATGTCAATCACAGGGTAAAAACAACAGAGAACAATGATAAGAGTAATGATAACTTCAGAATAGATCAAATTATAAGCCTCTTTCATTAAGGTCCACCATATAACTGTTAGCTACAATGAGGTTACATTTTGGATGCTTTTATTGCACTGAAAAACAAAGAAAAATATGTGCCCTTATTTGATCAGGAAAGTAACAGATATTAAAAATTCTATTCAGACCAGGTTTTGAACTGGTTTAATCATGGTATAGGGTATACGCTACATGTGATTGGTGGTAGGAAAAAACAATAGTTATCTACAGACAACTTGAAGTAGCTTTAAGTCATTTCGTCTATATTTGTGTTGTTTCAAAAATGTTTTTCATATTAAATATGCAGACAATAATTTCCTGAATTCAAGCCATTATAATTTTAAGATTTAACTTTTGCAGTGCAGGCTAATATTGTGGAGCCAGAGGTGAGTTTGTCTAAAAGTGGCACTTGTTATCTCCGATCGACAGTGTTTGACTTGGACAGGGCCTCAGGAGGAAAGAGAAAGGTCACCGGACAAAGTGGTGATGTGTGTGTTAAGAACCACCGCTAATTAAAGCAGCACATTACACTGTCCAGACCCTCTCTGTGGCAGGTTTTCCACAAGTGAATACAAAATGAGGCTCACAACAACTGCGCTGATGTGGGGTCTATTATCCAAGATCAAGTTGTAACAAGCCTTATACACAAGGTCATTTCTAAACAGTATTCCATCATTACACTATAAAGTTGAATTTTTCTTTTTTAAAAAGTATTAAAATAAAACAAACAAACACACAAACAAACAAAAGCATTACACTATGAAAGGCATAAGTATTCACAATGTCCATTAAACAGTCTGGTGGCTAAATATGTTTTGATAAAGTCCTTTGAACAAAAGAATATACAGTTTTGTTTTTATTTTTGTGTTTAAATATAATTCTACAACAAAGAACAAAATTGAAACTTATTTTTTTTTAGCTAGCCACATTGTCATTGCCATACTCAGCAACACTGAACAGCACCTGCTAGAAGGTCATAGATGCTTTTGTATTGTAAGCAGGTTATCAAGTGCTAAAAAGCTGACTCAAAAATAGTTTGACCCAATATAAACAACCTTCCATGAGAGTACTACTACTACAGCTACTGCTCCTTTTATTTTTACAGCTATTCCCATTTTCAACTAGGGATGCACCGTTCCAATACTGGTACCGGATATCGCCTTCCGAATATCGGCTCAGACGATATCCTGGTTGGACGTTTAAATTGATGTAATCAGACTATTCCCTAGTGGTAGTTGGTTGAATTTTAATTCATACAAAGCTGTTCTGTAATTACTTGAGGGATAAATAACAGCTCCATAACAGACTTCAATCAGTTTTGTCTTTTTTTTTTTTTTTTTTTAAGGAAGTACAACACTGGTATCGGTTAATATCGGGTCCCGGCAGATCCTAAAAGCTAGTATCGGAATCAAAAAAGCTGGATCGTGCATACCTGTTTTCAACAATACATGTGAATTTGTTAATTCCTTTTTTGTACAAAGCAGAGTGCTTTGAAACACAATTAAAATGCTGTATTCTTTTACATTTATTATGAGTGATGTTATAAAGATTGTTGAACAGTTAAACATTTCTCAGATCTTTATAGGCCATTCTGTTGGGAGAAAAAGGACTTCAGATCTCGTCACAAGTTAAAGTTCAATGGAAAATCTCATGAGGAGTTCAGGTAGAAGCTGGTTGGAGTAGAGTAAAGCCACCGGGGACAGGGCACAAAGAAAGCACACATAGGAGCAAATATATGAGGTTTCACAAAAAAGAAAGTGAAGACACAAGCTACAAGTGTGTCGAAGAAATGACAGATGGGGAGATGTCATGATTTATACTGAGAACAAATGAAGTGCCACTCTGCCATCTTTGTTGCCTTAACTGCAACAGCTTGTGAATCAATTATTCACCATTTAGCAACTTAGCCGCTAAACAACCCCATTTAACCTACTTAAAACATACTAGCATGATTAAGTTGTCATTTGTGGATAAAACTAAAGTTAAGTCTGACCTCTGTGTAGTAAATCCAGACATACAGAGATGGTTGGTTAATATTAAAGTGCACAAGGGAGAGGACGTATAGACAGAAAGCATTAATAAGAAATGTCATGTAAAATGTATGCAATAACAGATCAAGGAGAATGGCTAAATTAGTCGGGGTCTCTAGAAACAAAGAGCACATGGTTCCATGTATAGGGCAGAGTAGCATAGAAATGATATTATGATTGGTTTAGTATCAACAGAAAGACAATAGGGATCTGAAGGTGATGTGTTGATATAAGAAGACAGCTCAATATATGCATTTTTTTATTCATCATTCATTAGTTTATCTTGGTGTTTTCATGGCCTCTTGTTGTACCACACTGAGGTTTGTAAATCCTAGTTAGATTTGTTGTTATAATTATTAGGGATGGAGCCAGCTTTTTCAGTTGCAGTATCGATTCCGATATGATAGGCAAGTATCTGCCGAGTCCCTATATCAACTGATACTTAGTGCAGAGACTGAAAACAGCATTTATTTCCTTTTTAACAGAAGACAAAACTGATCCAAATATGTGATGCAGCTGTTATTAACCCACAACTACAGAACAACTTTGTATAAATAAAAGTTCAAACATTATGAGACTTTCTGAGTGGACTACAACTGGTACAAATACAGTTAAACTAGTAAAAACAGTGGAATTACATCTATTTATATGTACAACCAGAATATCAGATGAACAGAGAGGCCATAACAAGTACCAAGTCAATTAAGGTCAATAGCTTTACATTTCTAAATAGTTGCTAAGGATGGAGCTAAATGCAAACTGTTACACTGATGTGTAATTAATTCTGATCAGTTGGCAAATAAGCAATTAGCAATAAGGTAAAAGTAGTGAAGTTTACTACTCTTCCTTCAATAACAGCCTTATTTTCCACTAAAGGAAAATCTGGCACCTAAAAACTGCTTGTGACTCAGATTTTTCAGTTGCTCCATTCCAGTAAGCTTATTTAATTAATCAATTAATCGTTGCATTTATATAGCGCCTTACAAGACACTCCACACGCTATGGTGGTAAACTACTATTGTAGCAACAGCTGCCCTGGGACAGACTGATGGAGGCAATGGCTGACAAGCTGCACCATTGGGCCCCTCCGACCACCACCATTCACGCACACTCCACTTTCTTACTAGACAATGTCGGTCAATTGTCTTGCCTAAGGACACAATGACAGTTTTTGCCACTGCAGTCCCACTGTGGCACCTGGAATTCCCAGCGGTCTCCCATCCAAGTACTAACTAAGCCCAGCTCCGCTTAGCTTCTGAGACCTGATGAGATCAGGCTCTGACACACCTTAGTGGCAAAGCATTCCGAGATAGACATTTGGTACATAAATAATTAAACTTTTTATTATGAGTATGAGATTGCTCAATGGAAGGTTAAATTATCACTGCATTATAAAAATACTACATATAAATATAGATAAATCTATATTTATATGTAGTGCATGTTGAAGCCAGTGCCATTTTAGTTTTAGATATTAGCTTTAGGCGATAGGTCTATTGTAAACATGCTAACGCTGATTGTGTGTAGGGAGTGCTCTGTGCAGTTTGCAGGCTGAGAGCACAGCTGAGCAGCACAGCGGGGGTCTGCCTCTGTGTGGAGACGCTCAGATAATTATATGTGAGATTTGCTTTGCAGCAGATGAACGTCAGGAGCCAAACACAGCCCCCAAAAGTCCTGATGCTGCACTCAACTCAGTTTAAGAGTTTAAGTGCCAAGCATGAAAGTGTACAGTATTTTCTTGCATTCTTGTATTTAAAGGTCATATTTTACGCAAAATTGACGCTTGTGAGTTTTAAGCCATGGTAGCATGTTATCTCCTCAAAAACATACCAGAAGTCTAAAAACAGCTCCTTTTATATGTTGTTCAGTGAAGAAATCATCCAAAAGATTCTAGTGAAAGTGTATGGAGTTTAAAAACACAGTGTAGCACTTCCTGTATTACCAGGGTTTTCTGTTTAGAAGAACTCTGCTTAAATATGCAGGGTTTGTGTGTTAAACATGTGTGAATGAAACAAAACACAATTCCAGGAATTTTTGTGATGAGGAAACAACATTATAACAGATCAGAAAATAGCATAATATGAACAATTTAAGTCTCACACCAACTGTTTTGGTTTTGAATTTACTATGAAAGGTCTGTTTTGGTTCATCATGGGAAGCACCGGCCTTCTAGAACAATCAAGAACATTGCTCAGGAAAATTACTCACATTCACCCACACATTCTTAAAACATATGAAAGTGAAACCTGTTTTAGCCAAGAACACAACTTGAAAACAAGCTTCAAAAGGTAATTTCAATAACTGTTAAATCAATGGAGTTTGAAACTCTTTGGCACATATAGGCTACATATTGGAATACAAAATAATCTTGAAATTATTTAAACAATCTTTGCATTCAAATGTGGAAAAAAGGCTGTTTTGCTCAACTAATTAGGTAGGTATGTTCTGGTTACATTCAGAAAAACAAGAACTATGACATGCTCCATTGCACTTATCGTCATTTTATCATTTCCTGTCATGACACAATGAATAGCCCTTACCGCTTTCCATGTTATCATAATATTGCCTAAACATAAAGGTGCATTGTGTAACTCTTCTGGTGGAGGGTCCATCAAATGCTTTTCTCCATGGAAATATTATCATGTCTGGAATGTTTCACAGTATGGCAGTAAATATTTTTATGGTCATGGAGATCAAAACAGACCAAGTTACAGGTCAGATCTGTGGAGAGGCGACCCCGCTCACAGTCAGAATGCCTGTTTTTCTGGGTACTTTTGAGCAATAAACGCACCCTGAATAAATGGAAGGTAGAGCTGTTTAATGTCAAACTGTGAAGCATTCCAGGCAGAGCAGTGACATTTCCATAGAAAGAAGCAAGTGGCAAACCGTCCACCAGAGAAGTTACACAATGCACCTTTAAACTGGTGTACTACAGTTAGTTTTGCCACACTCTAGTTTTGGTCTTCTCAAAAACACACTTCCCTTCTTCACTTCCTTAACATATCAGTGACAAAAGCTAATATTTATTTTACTACTAAGTTTAAGGAAACTTTGTGAAATGGTTAGAAAGAAAGTGTATCTGAAATTTTCAAAGTTTTACAAGTGAGTTTTAGAAATCAAAACATAATCTTCAAAAGCTTAGATACGAACAATGATTTCTATTTTATGATGCGTTTTGAGGAGACACTGGCAGAGAGGTTGTAAAACTACACAGAGAATATTTTATTACGGGCTTTCAATCAGTCGAGACATGGGGCTGCTATAAGAAAGGCTTCGTACAGTCAAGGAAACAAGAAGAAATACATGGCAAAGAGAAAGAACTCTGCTGTGCCAAACACAAGGTGGGCGTCAGACTGTTTACTGAAACAAATCAATGCCCAACCCACTGCGCCAACACAGGCACAGAGACTTAAACAGAGAAACTTCTACCTATCAGTCTACCAGCAAGACAGGTATTTGGACAAACGCTAACAAAATCCAACACAAAAGAACATAGACAGACTGGTCATTTAAAAGGTTGAAAATATGTTTAAACAGAGCAAGTTATTTATGAAGTATAGGAATTATGTGGTTCAAAAGAAGGCTGGGGGATATGGCAAACTCCTAATTTCAAATGAACTGTCTGAAATTAATTGTATGTACAGTGAATGTGCTGGTGTTACGTTTGACATCAACCTGCCATGGGACTACATTTTATGTGTTAATTAATATGCGTGGTTACAAATAAATACTCTCTTTTTACCTGATTTAATTGCAACAAATAAAAATGTCTTTCTGTATTAATTACATAAACGTAATAATGAAAGACTTAAGTTAAGAAATAATAATAATTCTTCCAACAAAGTCTGAACTCTGCTTAAACCCCATGCTTTTACTGACAGAGGACTGGCTGTGCACGTGACTATTACAAAAGACTGGATCTCACCCTGTTTAACATTTGATATATTGCCTAAATTGCCAAGCCCCATTGCTACACAACATCAGTCTTGTTTATAAATAACACACCACATTTAACCTAAAAATACACATCTGAAGAATATTGTATATTTGGTATCATTTGAAACTTGCTTGTCTAATTGAAGTTTTGTAATAAAGATGGCTTGGAGAGGAATTTACGTATATAAGTAAAAGAAACATATTTTTGTACCTTTTGTATTCCTGTGTTTCCTATAAATGCCAAATGCTAAAGCCTTAGGCAACAGACAAGCTTAGAGAGTGGTATGATGCCAGTGTGCCCATGTCAGCAGATAAACAGACCTTCCAGCCATAGATACAGTTACAGCACGTTATTCCCAGTTTCATTTTAGGTGACAACCCCCACACCTCGCACCTTTTGTGATTTATAGGCAATTCCCCATAGACAGTGCTCTGTTTCTTCCAAGGTGCAAAACATAGAGGCATAAAAATAGACAATTCAACAGCAATAACTCAATTTTAGTTGTTCTGGGTTTGAAATGTATTCTATTTCATGCAGATTAGCACTGGATTTCCATTGATGTAACCTACCCAAGTGTAAACAAATCTATATAGATAAAATGAAAGCTTATCACATCCTGTTTTAGGTTTTATGGTAGTCTGGCTATACAGTTATGTAATATGCAGAGGTTAAAATAGTACACTAGTTCCATGTATTCATGCAGTAAATTGTCTCAGTAGATCAATTGAGTTTACAGTCAACCAGCCCCTTTAAATGAGAGGAGGTGTTAATGCTGATGTTATAGACAGCTTTACAAGTCCCTGCAGTTAAATAAAAGTTCATGGGGAGTTTGCAGTTGCACGCTTGTAGCATTAAACAAGCCTTACAATGGCTTTCAAATATATGTTTTTGCTCCACTGAATGAAAAGTAAGGAGACAGTTTGAATGACCAAAGCCGATAGCGGAGAAGTTTCTGGGCGAAGCGTGCGCCGCAGGGGGTTTGGAGATGTGCCCGAACATGTCTGGCATCTATTAGTGCTGATAATGTAACACGGCCAATAGTGACAGTTATAACATAAAAGCTACTGTTAGGCTTAATTAGGTTGGCCTTTAATCAACTCTTGCCCAATAACGAGCACAAGCTTTTATAACTAATAGTGCAAGTTTACAGCTTTGACAGTTCTTCACATCCATTGAACATGACAATCAGAAGACTATAATGGTGTCAGAGTGATTAATTATACGAAATATGTCGTGCAAAATGGAAGAAATAGAGGAAACAAAGATCAAAACAAGTATGTTGTAAGGTAGTTGAGAAGACGCAAGCACGCACGCACTCACTCCTGTACGAACTTATAGCAATTCATACCAAGTTGAAGTCATACTTTTTGGTTTTGTGGTGAAATATTACACCTGCTTGTTTAAATGGCACCTGTCAAGCCACGATTAACGCAGTAACTTGAGATAACTAACTTACCTCGTCGGTTGCACGTTGCTGCTGTTGTCCGCGTACGAGTCTTCGGTATCCGCAGCGGAGCCGACCTCATCGTCCTCAACGGTCACATCAGGTCCGAACACCGGGGCTTCGCTACCGTCCTCTGCCCAGTCCCTCTGACGCTGCTCCCGCTGGCTTTGGTGGTGGTGCTGCGGCTGCTCCATGGCTCTCCTCACCCCATGATCCCCGGCGGAGGAGGGTGCAGCCCGGGTAGCAGGGGAAGGCAGCTCCGTCCCCGCGGTGGAGAGCGTCGTGCCGAGTCCGATGAGAGCTTTGAGCAGCAGCAATAGCAGGAGCACCAGGGTTATGCTCACGTTTCCAAAGCGAAGCCCCGTTTCCATTTGAAAGACTGGCACATTAGTGACAGATGAGATTCACATGCCACGAGTCCACTAAATTTTGACATAAAAAACTAAAGTGCAAAAATAAAAGCTCTGTCTATAACAAAAATACGCACGTGTCTTGCAAAACGCTCTTTCAAAGTGTCTTCAAGTAAACATAAACAGCCACTGGGACACCATGTTATTCGCTTTATACTTGCCACTAGACTTGCCTTGGTAACGGTAAAGCCCACCCCGTTTCTAAACTAGGATTGGACGTGAAAAACTCGACGTTAGTTATAAAATTACAGTAAAACTTCTCATTGAACCGTCTCACGCCACTCACGGGTACTCGCTTACTAAGCACAAGGCGATTGCATTAGAGGACTGTCAATCAAAAAGGCGGGACTTACGTGGTCCAGCCCCCTAAACAGTGACGCTGATTGATCCGCGCTGCTGTCACTCAAACTTACGCATGCGCAAAATGAGCTGCCGCACATCGAAAGCAAAAAGTGACGTAAAAAAGTCCCCGATGGCGTTTCCAAACGCTGGACGGTGATTGGAGGATAACGGCACTTTTTGACCAATCAAAACAAGGATGAAGTTATGCGGAGTTGCGATTAGTTATTCCTCGACTCAGCTGAGAAAATAGAGCCTTGTGATTGGCTGTGAGAGCTGTCATTCAAAGGGAGTTGTCATGAGAAAGCTGACATGAAAACACCAACGTGGCTGTATTTGAACGGTGCAGTTCCTCATCACGAGTGAAACCTTTGTTTTTTTCACTTTCACTGTAAACAAACCAAAAGGATATGACATAATATGGGCAGATGGAACCAAACAGAAATAGACTGTCGTGTTGTCACGCTTGAAAACTAATGACAAAATACAGTATCAATGGACAAGCTGCAGTAATAAATTATAGCTCTAGCTGTAATTTATTGGGTGTTTCGACGGTGTGATGGCTGGAGTGAAGAGCTGTTAGTCTGATTAAAAGCACTGACTTATCATTGTATCAAATGTTTTACAGTATGGCATCAAACCTGTCCTACATTTATCCAGTTTGGTTATTTATTCAGATGTTTGTATTGCCTAAATACCTAGAAAAATATGCATTCTCCCTGTAGCATCTCCACAGAGCTGACCTGTAACTTCACCCGAGACTTCCAACCTGCTTGTGTCCATGGAGAAAGGGATGCTGAACGCCATACTGCGGAACATTTCAGGTAAAGCAGTGACATCTCTATGGAGACATGTAGGCGATAGACCTTCCACCAGAAAAGTTACATAAATTTTATTTAGATAAAAGGTGCACTAACACAATATGCGTTTTTATTAACTCATTATACATTATTACTCTACAATAATCTGGGAATTGTATTATTATATTAGTTAATATAAAGGCCATACAAGGCTGCGTGATTCATTTCAGGGGGCAACGTCCTGTGAGACCATTTCTAGCGCCCTCAAGTGACAAACTGTAAAATTACATCACTTGCACACAGGTTTAGAGAAAGGAAACGATTGACAAAGTTAACAGGCATCCAGAAATAAGTCAAGAAGGCAGTGTGTAGTTTTTGTTTGTGGTCCTGTATTTAAGGGCAAATAAAAATGTACCGTCACAGTAAAACCACATTCACAGTCACATTGGCAGATACTATTGAAGGAATGCTGGTGAAAAACATGCAGGACAGAACAATGTAAATATAATGACAAAACAGTCAATATTTAATTTAGACTGAGAGTCTAAAATAAAAAGAATACAGCACCTTAAGAGAAACTAAAGTTAAAGGTGCATTGTGTAACTTTCTGGTGGAGCGTCTTTCACCTGCTCCTCTCCATGGAGCTGTTGCCTGGAATGTTCCACAATATGGCATTACACTTATCTCTATGGAGACAGCAGGTAGCGCCACAGGGCCAAGTTACATGTCAGATCAGTGGAGAGGTGAGCCCACTCATAATGAGAATGCAAGTTTTAAGGTCAATAAAACCAATGTTACTGATTAAATGCAAGATGGATTTATTTAATGCCATACTGGGACCAAAGGAAAGTCATCTCCATGGAGACAAGCAGATGGTGCACCCTCCACTAGAAAAATTACACATTGCACCTTTAACATGTGACCAAAATGTTGAAAAGTGCACTAACCAGGTTCACTGTCAGATTGTGGAATAGAAGGCTTACTTACTGATGTGGTTCAATTTATAATGACACTTGTCACTTACAGGTACAGGTTTGCTATTAGAGAATGGGTCATTTTGGTTTTATACAGACGAAATGGCAACAAAGATTTGTGTTGTCACGTTTTAAAGGCACAAATAATAGAGAGCGTGCATGGTGGGATTTGTGAATAACATTACAAGTTTTTGATTACTGGTTACTGGTCTGTTCATTGGTTGCAATAGTGTATTTCTCCATGTATGGTTGAGTATAGAGCTGATGAGAACGCCCCCTTCTGTCCACAGTAAAAAATAAAATAGGATTTGGATTCATAAGACTTGACATCACAATTACATTGAATTAAATATTGATCAATCTTAAAATTAAAATACTGCAATTTGGATTTAAGGCATACCACAGGCCTTCAGACAGTGTGGCTGTGTTCCTTCGAAGCAAGCAACAGTTTCTGTGGTTTGACCAAAGAAAAGGCTTGATATGAACTGCCAGGCACTTCTAAAATCAGATGTTGTTTTGTCCAGTTATTCGGTAACATGCGGAGTTTGCCTGGACATGTTTTGTGATTTAAATGAGGGAAGGTCACTTGAGGAAGAAGAGGTCTCTGAAGAAAGAAATTACTCAGGCAAACCGCTCAGTGTATCATAGTTTCTCGCATCTTAACACTGCCGTCCTCCATCCCAAAGTATGCCCGCTCAGCCATGCCCACGAACAGCCCAGTGTCCACAACTCCTGCAGGGGAAGCATATGATGCATATGATGCAACCTTTTATAATCTATGACAAACCTCATCATCATGGTCAATCGTAAAGAAGTAGACTTTAAATATATTTTCTTACCTGGAATCATCTTGATGGCCGTATTGACCTCTTTCCAGTTTTGAGCCTGTTCAAATTTCCAGTCTAAGATGAAGTTACTGTTGTCCGTCACAACTGGACCCTGACAATGAGAAATATAAGTACTATGGTTCTACTCATTTACTGCAGACAGCCAGAACGCCCTCTAGTGTTACAGTTTGGTGTAACATGAGATGTTCAGTGATAATATATCATTAATAATCCAAGACTGATGTAAAAAATGTATATAATGTTTCACATTAATACAGCTTTTTCCACTGACAGTAAAACAACATTATCAGATGTGTTACTCCATTGAAAGCCTAAACACCACTCAACTTTTTAAAATATTCACACTTCCTGAAAGTGTCAATGAGCCCAAGCTAAAACTGGTTTGTTATGTTTTTCCCTTATTCTTTTGAAAAGTCAATACAAAGCTGTCAACATTCAGTTGTCAATTGTGGCACTGATGTTTTAAGTCAGTTATGACAAAATCTTTGAGCTTATAAGAAGAGAAACAGCTCCATCACTTACTGCTTTGCTGACAGCCATTCGCAGGTTGACCTCACCCCCGAATCTCTGGGTTATTGTCCTGGAGATAGGGACATATGCCATGGGGATGACCTCGATGGGAACACCCTTCTTCCACTGTTGTCCCAGAGCTTTGGAGTCCTTCCTGGAGAGAAAATGCGTTAGTTTATGCTTGTTCGTTATGAGGATTATAATGTTTAAAACACAGAACTATACCTAAGCTCATCATAATAAAACTGCAGTGGTATAGGTTGAATTCTACACAAACCTGAAGTCTGCAATAACCACAAAAAGTTTTGCAGCGCCAGCCACAATCTTCTCCTGAGTCAAACAGCCGCTGTGATGCAGAGATAATAAAATGTCGATCAGCAAGTCACAGGATAAAGGACAAACAAACGTAAAGATGTTCAATAAACTCACCCTCCACCTTTGATCAGTGTGAGGTCAGCGTCCACTTCATCTGCCCCGTCAATTGCCACATCGAGCTGAAACAGAGGCATCACTACACAGTTAGAAAGGACCTGAACAGCAGCAGCAGTCAAAAAGTAAAGGTGTTTATTGAAAAGTATTGAATTTACTTGAAAAAAGACAAATCAGTTCAAAAAAGTGCAAGAGCCATAAAGTCAATATTAGACTAATCCTCTGTACCTCTGGATGCCGGTCCAGATCTGACAGAGTGAGTCCATGCTGCAAAATCAATTGACGAGCCTGTGGCAATCCAAAAGATTAAGAAGACATGAAAAAAGCAACTGATGATATAAACGCATAAATCCTATAAAATAACTGAAGGATAATCCCAGGTAATGCTTTTAATCCATAAACAACAGACTGAACTCAAATTTACCTGGAATGAAGTGGGGACACAGATGATATTGAGCTTCTCCTGACGCACTCTCTCCGCTGTTAAAAGGAAATACAAAGCAGTCATTGATTAAGTTATTACATCATGTGGATAAATAGATCTGTGGCTTTCTCCCAGATTGACCACCTCAAAATGTAAAAAAAGAAGGAAAAGTTGTGGAATATGTTGGGACAGACATGGGAAATTTAAGATCATAGATAATAACTGCAATAACATCATATTATGTTGTTGTTGTCTTGATTTCATTGTGAGAAAAAACTTGTGTCAATTTTTGTCTATCGTCATTATCATTTATGTAGCAACAATGAAAAAGGGGCATTATCTAGTAAGCAGGACAAGGGCCTAAATAGTTGTATTGGATAACCAAAAGAGAGACAAGTCACCTTACTTCCCCCTATAGCTTTCTGACCTTACCCAGTCTGTCCACAGCATAGACGATGGTGGAGCCACTGCCTACTCCCACCACCTGGTTATTCTGCAAGACAAAACACATACAAAACACATTTACAAAACAGTAAAAAAAAAAAAACATAGCCCAAAACAGGAACAAACGATTTCAACAGTAAAGTGAGCTGGTCAAAACTTGTAACTATATGTATCTGGCTGTACACACCTGCTCTTTAAAACTACGTATTTTGCTCATGATTCATTGTGTCTGCTACGCCTCTTCAAATAAAGGCTTTTACACTAATACATGAAGAGTGACTTGGCTTTTGTTTTTCTTGCAAAGTTCTAGTTCCCAGTCACCAATGAGCACCTTCAACAATACTGACTGATAAATACATACCTAAACAAACTTCATGAGCATTTTAGATTTATTTTTCTTTTTTGAACGCCTCTTATCACTGCTATTTGGATTAAAACTCGTTCAGCACGTGTAATCAGTCTATCAGTTTGTTATTTACATGTCAAACAGTGCCCTTTTCTGACTCCTGTGTGAATTACAACTTTAACTCAGGTGGTTACAACAACACTGCAGTATATTTAGTTTGTAAAGCCATGCACACTCTGTTTTAGCCTGTATCCAAAAGAAGCACATGACAGTTCAGTTCATCCCATGGTTTAAATATTAGATAAGTTAGCAAACACGCTACAGTCAATGGGAGCTAACCGTTAGCTTACATGCATCACAAGTAGCAAAACAAACAGCCAGCGCACTGTAATGGCTAAATAAGCTAATAAATACGGTGACGGAAGATGATTTGGTGAATAAAAGTGATCTTGCTTGTACCTGTACATGGTTGTCCACAGCAGCGTATGCGGCCAGTTTCTTCGCCTCCTCTGCCATGATGCTAGCGGCTCTGTGGGACTGGAGACACGCGTGTTTTACTGAGGCTGAGGCGGAAAGGAAACCAGCGAGGAGTTTAGCGCGAGAGATCCACCCCCCAAAACTCATGACCCGGCCCAGTGACACCAGAGTCAGTCCTAGTCCCAGAGAAGCCCGAAGAGCGGCTGCAGAGGGAGCAAAGTCCGTGCTGCGCCACGCATGTCCACGTGTGTCATCTCCCGTCTGCAGGAAAACACCATCTGCAGCCTCAAACGGGGACATTCATTTCCCTCCACGTCTTTGCGTTAAAGGTGCACCATGTAACTTTTCGTGTGGAGGGTCCGCCACCTGCTTGTCTCCATGGAGATGTTATTGCGTTGCCTGAAATGTTCCATAGTATAGTAAACACCTTGAAAAATATGCATTGTGAACGGGATCACCTCTGCTCATAGATGACCTGTAACTTGGCCTGGTGTTGTCTCAAGACAGTAATGCCATATTGTGGAACATTCTAGGCACCTCTGTAACATCTCTACATGGACAAGCAACGAGCAGACAATCCACCAGAAAAGTTACATAGTGCACCTTTAATGAAAAATCCATTTAATGCAAGGCTCATAATTAACATAATCATATTAATTTAAAATAATGCCACACATTAAACCAAATTATTTTGTGATAAACTTAACAATTTCTTAACAATTTGAAATCCAACAGACTTTTAGGTTAGGGTTAGGGTTAGAGCCTCAAAGACACCTTCTTAAACTTGTAATAATTTGGGTCAAACAGAACATTTGACTGTTCATTTCAGTGTTTTCCCTTCTAAAATATCCATCCATCCATTTTCTTCTGCTTATAAGGGGCCGGGTTGCAGGGTCAACAGTCTAAGCAGGGACTCCCAGACTTCCTTCACCCGGGACACTTCCTCCAGCTCCTCCAGGGGAACCCCAAGGTGTTCCCAGGCCAGCCAAGAGACGTAGTCCCTCCAGCGTGTCCTGGGTCTTCCCTGGGGCCTCCTCCCACTGGGACATGCCCGGAACACCTCCCAAGGGAGGCGTCCAGGAAGCATCCGGAACAGATGCCCGAGCCACCTCAGCTGGCTCCTCTCGACGTGGAGGAGCAGTGGCTCTACTCCAAGCTCCTCCTATGTGACTGAGCTCCTCACCCGCCTGGAACCCAACTCCTTATAAAATAAATAGTTGAAAAAAACATATCAGGACAACATAATGCCACTACTATTTTTTTTATTTGGCAAACAGCTTGAGATAATCTCTCTTTTTCAGTGAACAGTATATATTTATATATACTATAGGAAACCAACACATTCTTTTTAATACCCATTTTCTCATTTTTACATCTTACAGCTTACAAATATAGCTGATCTTTTTGACAAAATTACAGATTCTGTTGACACCTAAATTAGTATGCTATATAAAAATCCACACATCTTACATTCATGATTAGAAAAAGTAGGCTATTATATGAAATTGGGGGAAACTGAAAAGAAACAAAACATCACAATTTCCAAACAATTTTGAAAGTTTTGAGGTTCAGAGAGAGGCAAAAGGAGCAGTGCTGTGATGCCATCCAAAGTTTAGTCCTCTGAGTGTTTCTGTCGTATTGTAAAACTGTCAGTAGAGATATCAAGGAACAACAATACCGCCAGATAAGAATAAAAATGATTGGTCCAAAGATTTAACCTTCTTGCCATAGATTATTTAACCAAGAAAGTCGATTAAAAACTAAACCACTGCGTTGCAAACTGTACATTACTATATCACTCCATACCTCGCAATCTTCTCTCTCCAAGTGCTGTCTATAAGGCTTAGTCCAAAGATTATGTAAATGCAGAGCTGAGCAGTGCTGTCCCTTTTTCTGCTTTATCTTCAGCTCAAATTGGACATCTTTTTCCTCACATCTGTAAGACAACAGTGCTGCATGAGGGAGCTGCCATAGGGAGACTGGGAAAGCAAACACTCAAGGTTAGACTGGCAACGTCACCGCAGCATCTTTTTGAGGAAAACAAGTCTTCAAAGCTACAAGTAAGCTAGTTCAAAGATGATAATGTGACTAGGTTTTGTATTGTGAAGATATAAGGAATGGTAGAGTAGTCAGCCATCTTTCCTATCAATGATCATATGGTTGAAGGTACAATTTCTAGCTAACTACTATCGCAATATATGTAGAAGTGCTATGTGCTGCTGTAAGCTGTCCAAATCAGTGTTATCACAATAGAAAAACTTTAATCTAAATTTTTATTTGTGTATTTTTTCAGTGTCGTCCCAATGACTTATGTAGGTTCTATATAGTTCACGTAAGACATGTCTAAACTAAAACTTGCTACTAGTTGCCCTTTATCCTTGCTGTATCGCTTAAGGCCCACAGGTGCTGGGCCAACCACTTCCATTCCCAAAGACACATAGACATAACACAGACAGAGCGAATAAAGTCTCACATGTAGTGGAAGACATAATTGTTTTCCCCAAAAAGGTTTGTAGCGATGTGCAGCTGTTTTTGAAGAACGTTGGGCCAATCTAACCTTTTGTCTGGCACTGTGAATGCCAAATAGCTTTTGATGCAACATCTGACTCAGAGGAGAGTTGAACCCACGTGGATGGACTAAAAAGTTGTTTAAAAATACTTTGCTTGGCTGATGGGTCGCTGGGAAAGGGTCACCCGTCAGTGAAGTGCGTTGGTATACACAGTATTGCTGAATATTGAGCGCTGCATTTGTTTTTTCTGAGAGGTTGCTTGCTACATGTCCATTGGCATCATATTGTATTAAAAACCCCAGACAAGTCATGCTGGAAGCAAACTGCTGCGTAGGATTTTTCTATTTTTTGTCTTCTCGCAGATATTAGTGGTCAAGAGGAGGCCTGTGTTGGGTTAGTACATGAAAACATTTGCAAGCATTTATCTAATCAAAACACCAAATAGAAAACATTACCAGATTAGTCTAAACTCTTTAACACTTTGTTCACAAAAATAACAAAAAAAGCATTTGGTCAATAATTCAAAACCTGTTAATTTTAATATGTTTTACACATCTTTAACATTTTTTGTTCCCAAAACTGAAGGGGAGATGACATAACATGAAAAACAAGGGAAAGGCAGAGACTCAAAATACATTAAACTATGGACAATTAGAAAAAGTAATCTCTGTCCAACAACAACATTGCCTTTAAAGATAAAATAAATATTTCTATCTCAATCCAACCTAAAATAGTTTGTCATATTGCAATAATATACTCTATATATTTATAATTTGTTAAAGATTTAATAATAACTATATGTTTTGGTTTGTGCTGTCTGTCTAAATAATTACATCTAGATAATATATTGTATGTGTGGAATATATCAGGTAAATTCCACCTTAAAAATGAGGTTCGGTGGCAGTGGACAAACTCCTCCCTGTCCAGTACTGACTTCATTGGAATGACTTATCTAAGCAGACATCAGCGTCCTTCACAGCTAAAAGGTGGAGGAATCTCAATTTAACACTGAACAATGACAGAAATATAAAAGACTGTTTCGCATTCTCACACAGATCAGGCCGTGCAAGTATTTTCTAATGGACCAGTGTAAAAATGCAGAGTGCAAAGTGTCAAAAAGAAAAAAAGCTTATTGTTTCTTACATTGTACCCACTGCACCTGTTTTCAAAGCTTCCTGACAGCGTTCTGGACTTGCACGGCCTGGGGTGAATACTGGGCGGGCAAGTGTAAAATGTAGCATATAAAGTAAGGAGTGAGAGAGGAGCATGTAGGTATATGGCACTGAAGGAGCAGACGGTCAAACACAGGTGAAACTGGGAGGTGCCTCCGATTGTGTCTTTCTGTTTGACTCAGCTCTCATGTCCAGTGCTTCACCTGTAGAATGTTCTTTATCAAAAATCTAAACAGTCGATGTTTACTTTTTGCTTCCGTAACAGTTTTGCATTGAAAAGTGTCTTTTAAATCCTCATTTTGTTTTTTTGTTTTTTCCACGACGGTCCCTCTGAGCAGCTACATGTGCTGAGCATCCATTATGTCCAAGTATTTGGCCTCAATGATATGAGGAAGAACATTGTTCCTGCACACACAAAAAGAGACAACAGTCACAAAAGATTCAAGTTCTCAAGTATACTTCACCACCTTGTCTAGATAGAGTGCTTCTTATTGCGAAAGTTTCTTCAAGCAGTGAATACAGTTTATAAAGTTTTAAAAATATACTATTATTTATTGAACATTTTCCACTGGCCTGACACTGCAGTTTGTGAAATATTCCTGTGTGCATCTGCAGAGAGACTTCCTCACTCATGAAGTTGGTCAAATTTAACAAAGAATATCAACATAAAGTTTGTGGAAAGGTCGTGTAAACTAGCCCTGAATACTTCTGCACAGCTGAAGCACCACTGAAATCGAAAGGACAGCATTAGCTATGAATGGGTGCATGGCTGAGTATTTGTCCAACCAGGAACATTTTGTCCTGTTGTTAATGAAGTTATTTACTTGATAAGTTTACACCATATTCTGATAAAAGGGACAGTTCTTGTTCTTTTAAATTTTAAAGAAGACCTATTATGCTTGAGCCTGCTATATAGCTAAAATCTATGACACCCGTGGATCATTATGTTATAATTTGGATAAAATGATTACACAATGCTGCCAAATCCTACGTGTATCACCCATTAAGAAAATAATATTGGAGAATGAAGTAAGTAGAGAGCAGTGGACGTATGCCAATGGCTGTGAAAACAGGGACTGTTCGGCAATATGGCGATTAAAGATGGCTCAAACATACACAAATCACTCTAAATACAACTTTGGGTGAGTAAATGGTAAGGGGATACAACTACTGTATAACACGGATAAAAGCTCTGAAAAGTTGATTTTGCATAATAGGTCTGCTTTAAGTAATCTGTCCTGCCATATGTAGAAAATGTAACCTATATTGTTTGTGTACTAACATTAATATTGACAAATAAAGCACATTCTTAGTATCAACCTGGATGTCCATTTGTCATGTTGCATCTAAACTCAATGATAAATAAACAAAACAGGCTCAGACATGCACAGGTTGCTGCTGCAAAGTCTCATGTAATGTATGCATGGGCCCAGGGGAAAGTGAGGTTGAGTCTGGTACCTGATTGGGATTAGCAGGATCATGACCAGTGGGAAGATCATTTTCATGTACGGGATGGGGTACATGCCAAACGTGCACAGTACCAGCAGCTGCATCATCTGGAGGAAGGTGAAGTAGTGGATCTTCCTCTGGGGCACTTTGCGGATGTAGTGGGTGGGAGGGTACGACGTCTGCGCACGAAAGAGGATCAGAACAGATTAAAAACTCAATCCGTTTTCTCACAGTCAAGCCTTACAGACAGTGCCCAGGGGAAAGGCTACTACTCACACAGGGATAACCATAAGGGCAGACTGCATTTTTTCAATAAAACAGTTGGCCTGGAATTCAGTATTCATTTTTTTTCCACAGTGGATGTATTTAATCAAATGAGGAGGTGTTTCTTGTTTCAAGGTAACCTGGGCTGTACCCTTGTAGTTATTTTCTTTTATAGACTGAAGTTGTCCAGACAGTATAGCGTATATTTAAACATGCATCCTCTGTGAATAGTGCAAAAAATAATATAAGAATTGTTCAGCATTGGGCTTGAAATTGAATGAGTCAACGCTGTTAAGGTTTCAAGGTTGCCATGTGGTGAGCAGATTTCTAGTAAGAATAACTGGAGATGTCCTTAATACAATTTGTTGGGGACAATAAGATCCATAACACCAATCAATATGCGCTGTGCTAACATGGAATGAACCACAAGCTGAAATTAAATTCTTGTGTTGAAAGGACTTCAAATAGACAGCCATTCAATCATTCTCAAATACCTGCAAAGAATGATTATATCTAAACTGGGGTTTTCTGTAGCTTTGTCCAACATTATAAAGTCATAAAATGTGAAACTGACAGTTTCATGGACAGGACCTTTGCTGCTAACAGAAACTATGAGCATTGACAACAACTCGACCTTCAGATGATGGCAAATCTGTTTCATTAACCAATAAAAAAGAGACACAGGACACAGTAATTTACTACTTCTTGTAAAGAATCAATAACTGCCAAAGAGGGTGCATGTTAGGTGGTGTGGCATGTCCGACTAAAAATTAAAAGATTTATTAGATTTATTGATAATCATGACTTTGGATCACAAGACATTGTTTAAATTTTATCTACAATTGAAAAATAAGCAACATGAATGTAAAGTGTACAAAAAGTCCTTGCTGCAGGAAACAGTGTAATTCTTCATTCGTTCAGGAGTGGTTCAATTTAGAGACTATTTCAACGGTGGTCATCTGGACATTGTTTTTGCTATAGGAATTAAAGGTCCCATATTACACTATTTTCAGATTCCAAACTGTGTGTTTTGTTTCATTCACATGTTTAACATGTAAATCCTGCATATTTAGAGTTCTTTTCTCAAATGGAAAACACTCTGTTCTACCTTGTGATGTCATGTGGTAATACAGGCGCTCCACTGTGTTTTTCAGCTCCATACACTCCTTCACTAGAATCATTTGGATGATTTCAGCCCTGGAATTGCCCATTTCTATCAAACTCAAGGTAAAAGGTAGCTGATAATTTGAAAACTACTACTAAATGACATCACAAGGTGGAGCAGAGCATTTTGAGCTTTGGAGATATAGACAGACTAATAATAAAGGGTTACTCAAACATGTGTGAAATAAACAAAACATAACTACAGGTCTGTTTTTGATGCGGTAACAACATTACAGCATGGTTTAGAGCTCACAAGAATCACTTTTGTGTAATATATGACCTTTAAGACTAGGATTCTACTATATTGTAACGGAATGAAGAAAAAAAAGGATTATTTATTACAGAAGAACATATCAATTCAGCTGTAATCATTGTAAAACATATTTATTTTCACTATAATAATAACATTATAGTTAGCTCCAGGCTACCATGTCTCTTGCTTCCAATGCAAAAAATTCATCTCACTTATAACTTATTTTAATAATAATAATGGATCCAATTTATACAATGCTTTTTTGGACACTCAGAGACAGTTTACAGTTGATTAAACTTTAACTTTAACTTTAACACTCTCTCAATTACATCATGTAGTAGGTAAATAGCATGTGGTTTCATAGTGAGTTACATTTATGCTGCTACATGATTCTTACAGTTCCGTCTCACAGACATTTGGGGGCGCTAGTGTGTGGCTAGAGGAAACAGAGTGATGTTACCTTTGAGTGAAGGTGAAATCGGACACAGATCATGATACAGAACAAGGCTTCAAACAGTCTCTCTTCAAAATATGAGTTTTAGTGAGGGGCATACCCAATTAAAATGACCAATGTCGATGATGCAGCATTAATTAAATCCTCTCCTGATTAACACACTATCTACATAAGATTATAACATGTCTATACTTAACACATATTACAATATAAGAGAGAGAGAAGAACAAAGCAAGCCACCGGAGTCTTACTTTTCTTTGGAGCATGATTCTTAAATTCACCTTGTCGTGAAACTGAACTTTAGAAAAATGCAAATGTGGTGTCACGACTCACACCAAGGTTACGTCCACACACTCACACGCCACACCTCGGGTAACCTTTTAACATTTTCACCCACTTAATATTCTTGTCTCAATATCTTGCAAAAACACAAGGTATAAATTACCTAGATAAGGACGGTTAAGCTGCCCCAGTCTAGCCACTTTCGATGCCATTAGTACAGATCCAAGTATGTGCACTTTCAATTCTTTAAGTAACGCTGACGCCCCAGCTGTCCTGGATCAATCATTGCATACGTGTACAGCCCCTTTATGTATTGTTACCTATCAATATTTCACTAACCCGGTGAAGCCAAAAATGTTTTAGGTTCATGTGGGAAGTGTTTTGATTTTAATGGGGTAAACCATCTTAAATAGACATTATGTAATGTATTATAAGATTACGCTACCTGCTAGTATGGAGACATACTTGCTTTGGCTGGAATGTTCTAGAGGATGGCATAAAATATATCCGTCTCCATAGGGGCAAGCAGGAGCAGGTTTTTTTTCAATAAAAACATCTGCAGTTGTTCACATGCAAGACAGATAAATGCAACACTGTGGAACATTCCAGGCCAAGCAATAACATCTCCTTTGAGAAAAACAGGTGGCAGACCCCCAGCAGAAAAGTTACATAATGCATCTTTAAAAGTCCTATATTAAGATAAAATTGACTCTTGTGAGCTTTAAGCCATATTAGAATGTTTTTACCTCCTCAAAAACATTCCTGGAGTCGTGTTTTGTTTCATTCACATATGTTTGAGTAATCCTTCATTAATAGTCTGTCTGCATCTCCAAATCTCTCCAATAACTGTCAAGTTAACAGCTACCTTTAATTAGATACAGACAGGAGATTAGAAATTACAGGTCTGAAATCATCCAAATGATTCTAGCGCAGGTGTATGGAGTTTAAAAATGTGTTCTAAAGTGAAAGTGTGTTCTAAAGTGTGTTCTCAAATAGAAAAAAAAGTGTTTTCTATTTGAGAGTAGAGAAGAAGAGCTTAAATATGCAGGGTTTGTGTGAATGAAACAAAACGCAACTCCAGGTATGTTTGTGACGAAGAAACGTTATAAATGAAAGAAAATGGCGTAATATGGGCCCTTTAAAAGAAATCCACCTTGAACCTTTGAACTTTGAACCTTGAGTGCTAACTGATTATACCAACATGACAGTTTAGGGTTAGATTGACAGTCTCACCTGCTCCTTGAGAAGCAGAGCCATGCGGTCACACATCTGATTTCCATCGATGGAGGTGAGGGCGATGTAGAGGAAGAGCCCGTATAGGACGGGTTTGGGGATCCACTGCAGAGGGACGGGCAGAAGCAGCACCGAAACGCCAATGAAGATGTTTGCAGCAAGAGACGTCAACCGGGTCTCCTTCACCTGGACAATACTGACCACAAATACATACAAGTCAATGAAGGCATAGTGTCAAATACTCAAAGCTTTAGGGTTGTGACAGCAGCAATAATGTTGTTTTTTTAATGTACTCTTTTTAATTGCATTCTTTGTACAGCGTCTTTGAGTGTTTAGAAAAGCGCTATATAAATAAAATACATCATTATTATTATTATTATTATTATTATTATTATTATTATTATTAGTCAGAGCAAATATAGCACTGTGATCTCATATTACTGGATTGGGAAAATATTTTTTACGTAGCAGCTGTCATCGCTATTGCTATCGCCAATCAAAAAATTAAGATGATCAGTACTAGGGCTGCACGATTATGGAAAATTATCTAATTGTGATATTTCTGACAAGTATTACAATTGCGATTAGATCAAGTTCAAAATAAGTGATTGATTGGTTAAGCCCTTGTATCGCTCATCAAAAATCTTGATTGGAGCATCTCTAACGGTATATAATTGCTTAAATTGTGTTTTGTGCATATGCTACCAAGTGAAAACCTTAACTTTGAACCCTATATATTATTTTTTTATGTAATTATAAAAAATATAGTTTGCCACTGTTTTTTAGATTACCTCCAGAGTGGTTTTAAAAGCTCTATTAGCTGTCAGTAATAATATAGGATTGAAATAATGATCACTTAGTACGCCTATTTTAGGAAGTGACTACATTTATAAGTAAAGTATATTTATGGCTACTCTGCCCTCCTATGATGACAAGAGAAGTGACTATAACTGAGAATATAAATATAATATGGTATAAGATGGTTCTTGAAAGTAATCAAAGGCCTTTCTGTTCAAATTAAAGTTGCTTGTCTACTTGAACTTGTGATCACACGCCTCATTATGTAAGTCCTCCATCAGTTATATGTTTGGTGCTTTTAGCGGTAAAGAAGAAAATTAGGTCACAGTGAGAATTTATCTTAATCAAAAGTGCAGTTTCCATCCACTTAAGGCTGATCAGGGGTTGCTGAGAGGTGAGGACAGGAGGAGACTAGCAAAAGCATGTATTAATATTTACACCCTGTATTCAGGCAGAGACTTTGAGTCCTGCTCTTGCATGTTTAAAGCCTCAGGAAATCTGGTTTGAAATTCTAATGTATTTCTGACATAAAAGTGGTTTGTTTAGATAATGTAAAGATAATACTGAACTGAATATAAAGGTGTCTAATTGGCTGTACTCAAAAAAAAGCCTCCGTACACAATGGTAGAAAGTCAGTGGATTCTTCAAGGGGTGGAAAGGGGATGCTTCAAGCTACTAATTACATTATACCTTATATACATATGTTTTTTTCAATGAGCAGTGAGCACATTATTATTGTCTATAATTTAATAATTATGGAAAACAGAATAGAGTTTCTTGGCTTAGTTTGCTTAAAAATGCAATGAGGAGAAAAATCATTAGTGAGGTTAGATTTAAGTGAAACAAGAGTCAAAGCAAAATGGTAGCATGGACAGGAGAAAACAAAGATTTACATTTGGCATCTGGACATTTAAAGGGCCTATACAAGATTTTTTACCCCCACGTATTTGAGCAAAATTTGCCCCAGTACAGATATAATGTATAAGCAGCTCTTGGGACAAAATAGGTCTGCTGTGTGCTGTGTGCATCAGATTTGAAAGCATTTTATTGACCCATAATCACAAAGTATCTGTTAGCTTTACCGTCATGGCAAAAAGTAATTGAGGAATAATTTTGGACCAATGCAAACAAATGAACCCGTTCTGTTTAAGATGTTTAAAAAAATCAGGTACAGAGCCATTGACTTGGACTGCTGGAAGTGGTCCCCCATTAATCCTAGACTTGATAAATATATTTGTCTGTTTCAAACTAACATGTAGATAAGCCTCTTTATTACACATTATGAGGATGTTGTGGATTTGTTTTTAGTATTCTAACTCTGTTGGACAGTGTCATATTCCTCCATGTAAAACACCACTTTCCCTCTGTGTCTTGAGTCATTTCTTATAAACAATCTGAGAGGGGAAATTACTTTTTGGTTCAACAAACAGCATTAAAAATCACTGCGAGTTGCGGCTTGGAGTTAATTTCTTCCCAAATCTGAATACACATTGGGGTGAATAAATATCCAACATTCCCAATACAGAGGAAATATGAGTATCATCAGTTATGTCAAACACTGCATAGGGTTTCCTTGTGCCCTGTTCATGGCACTTTGCTCATATTATTAGGTATTACACAAAACTGACTCTTGTGAGCATTAAGACATGTTATAATGCTGTTACCTGCTCAAAAACATACCTGGAGTTGTGTTTTGTTTCATTCACACATGTATGACCCTTTATTATTAGTCTGGCTACACCTACAAAGCTCAAAATTCTCTGACATCACAAGGTGGAAGAGAGTATTTTCTGTTTGAGAGAAAAATTCAGCCTAAATATACAGGTTTTGTGTGTTAAACATGTGTAAATGAAACAGAAGACAACTCCAGGAAACAACATTATAACATAGATCAGAAAATAGAGTAATATGGTCCCTTTAAACACTGTATAGGGGTTTTATTTGCTCTATTCATGCGCAGATTAATCCTGCCTGAATGCTAACTAGATTTCTGCACATGGCACATGGCTGCAATGATAAGACCAATCCTCTCATCTCCTCTGAGCTCCTTCACCTCTTCCCCCCGCAGAGAAAATGCTTAGTTACACAGTAATCATGCAATCAGTGAGGAGCAGGATACAGTAGTCTGCAACACAAAATTACAGTGGCTTCACACTCCAAAGACGACCTTTAATTGAGCGTTTGATTAGCGGTGCATCGATGGGAGGTGTCACTCACGTCTCGTAGAGGTGTCCGCCTTCAACGCGCTGCTCCACGAAGGCCAGCTGCCGCACGTGCAGCGTGGAGTGAGGGAACGCCGCGTGCATCCACGGCAACCCCATCACCGACATCAGGATGTTAATGAGGCCAGAGAGCATCAGGTCCCAGTGGTAGGCTGTGCCCTTCAGCAGCCTGTGGACAGAGCGCTCTGTTAGAATGTACAGACAAACTACCATACAAATACACAGACAAGTGTACATATCTACCCATGATTATACAGTCCTCTCATTTGTTACACTTGACCACAGACTAAGGGAGTGTGACATCACCCACAGCGTTCGGCTCCAGACAAATTAAGCTCATGATGCCAGCAATTATAGGAGAGAGTTTGGAGCTGAGTTCCATATTAGGAATAAAAACACCAGGATCATGCAGAGTGGGTTAATACGAAAATTTTAAGACCAAAATGACGAGGTTCACTGCAGCAGTTACAGAAAGAGAGTGGTGACAATTTTTCAGTGTAAAGTCAATTGGAGCCGATGGAGCCGGAGGCACCCACATGCTCACATCGTATTTGGAACACGGCGGCTAGCGGGTTATCTATGTCTATTTATATATATATATATATATACCATTTATATATACACTTCACCAAGATCATTGCCAGATTTTACAAAAAACAACGCAGTTACTGTTTTTAATACAGAATCAACTGTGAAGTATGTGTAATCATTTAAAATACTGTGATAAAAATCAAATCATTCTTGTGACGATCTCCTATTTTGATCAAATTTCCACATTGTGATTCACTAACAATTCTCTAGAATGCAGATCTATGCTCAAACAAAGATCCCTTTTCCCACCCACTCCTCCAAATGGTCAGTCTCAGGAATAAATGTGAGTGAGTGATAGGTGAGTGTCCAAACTTTTCTCATCAAAAGCCAAATATCAAAACACAGCCAAAGCAGAGGACCGATTGAGAGCCATAGATTGGTGGTCAGTGCAGTGAATAATTAAAATGTGCATTTTATTATAACAGATCAAAATGTGCCCCCAGACCTTTACCTATGTTTAGATCTTCAAAATCACACACCAAAAATTTAATATTGGCTTTATCAAGATAGACTTTCAAAAACTTGCAGTAAAAAGTACTACTAAGGTAATATGGGCCAATTCACCTGGAAGGCTGAGGGCCAATAAAAATTGGTCTGATGACCGTAGCCCCCGGGCCATAGTTTGGACATGCCTGATTTAACCAATTGTAATGAAGTGTCAAGTTACAGAAGAAGCAGACAATATAAAGATACTGACTGTATCTAAATCTTGATGAAACTGAAATTGTGATCTGGCTGCAGGACAAATGTGGTATTCATATTTTGGCATATCGCCCACCCCTATTTAAAAAGTACTACTGGTTTACATAACTTCAGTTTCTTTTGGTAGCTTAAACATGACCAACATGCACAGTTTTGATGTAAAAAGATAAGAGCAGTTGGAGATGAAAGGCCAGTGTCTACAATATTAAATTTGAGACACCGCTAATGACTCTATTTTATGTCAACGCAAAGATTTAATGAGGCGAAAAAGACTTTAAACATTTTATGAAAAGATAAAATGTGAAATATAACCTACATTAATCCCTCAATAAAATGATCTCAGATACAGTGCAGCTCTTTGCCTACAGTGGCTGCAGAAGCTTTGATGTTGAATGTGGGAATGCAGAAGGATCAAAACACCACCCAGAGACATGACCACGAGACAAGGGGCAGAGAGACAGATTTACATACAACACACTCATATCTCACACTGAGTTTGTGTCGTTCATGGTCAAACACAAATGTAAAGGGCAGAATGCTCCTAAGGTCAGTTTTGCCCTTCATCGTTAGAACTGAAGGCTTTCACTGCTCACTGTCTCACCATTTAACATGAGAAAATTCATTCGTTTCAGACCCATACATCATGTGAATACAATCGAGCAGCCCTTTAGCTTGATGCTCTAGACATGTTTTTGCTTATGCTACTTCCACTCTGTATGTCAACTCAAAGCTTTTAACATTACTGAGTCACTTGCCCTTGACTGTGACATTCAAACACACAGAGTTGCAATGCAGTCTGCGCAAGTCTATGTTTTGATTATATATTGTGATAATGTGAAAAATAATACGGCAATATATTCTAAATAGGCTTCTTCTCAATGTCTCAGTTTGAACTCTTTATTCTTAATGAGGTTGCGGAGTTATAAATTATACAAAAGCTGACGATAATGATGTTTTTATGATACAACAACAAAAGGCCTACTCAAGACAATTACCTGTAGTGCATCACTGTCTATGCAAAGAAAGTGTCTCATTATTTGATCAAAGCCGTGTTCATTTATTTTCCTGATGGATACATTAGTTTAAAAAGTAAATAATTTAGCACAGTAACTAAAGGGCAGCAAAAGGCAGAACCATCCGCCCACTGATCGGAAGGTTAGTTGATCAAATCCTCGCTTCCGATCATGAATACAGTGTGTACTGCTATTGTGTCCTTGGGCAAGAAACACCCAAATGTGACCCCATAATGTGATTGTGATTTATTATATTTAGTTAGTACTAGAAAACTGCAAGATTCCAAATGAATGTTAAAGTTGTACTATCAAACTTCTAAGGTGGAGGGTCGGCTACTTGCTTGTTTCCATGGAGATGTTATTTATTTTCCTGGAATGTTCCACACTAGGGCATTAAACATATCTCCCTTGCATTTTGTTCAATTACAGGTGTTTTATAGATGAAAAATACCTTTAAAAAACATGAATTATTTCTTATAGATCTGATCATTAACCTGTCTTCCTTTATTTCTATACTGTGGAATAATCAAGCCAAAACAGTAATAGCTCCATGAAGACAAGCTGGCGGCAGACTCTCCACCAGAAAATGTACATAAGGCATCTGTAACAATGTTTATATAGAAAAAATTACATTAAATTAAATACAGAAAATAAATAAAACAAAAATAAAACACCATATGGCAATGCCCCCTGTTATTCTTTAAACTGGAAATCTGTTCTCATTATGTAATGACTGAATTAAAATACTTGTGTCCAAATTACAGTTCCCTTTGTTTTAATCTGATAGTATTACCATGGCGATATTTTGACATCTTTAAGCTGAGACAGGAGCACTTACATAAATAGCCTGAAGTGTTTGCAGCTGCTGCCATTTTCTTGGTGACATACAATTGACAAACTGAAGGTTAAAGACAAGCAAACTGTACTATTGATACAACCCCAGTGCAGCGGGCTTTGGATTTCAACTTAACAGATCAATAACATGAACATCATAACTTATTTGAAACTGACATCCAATTAAAGGTAAAATCAGAACAAGAGGGCACAAGTTCAGCAGCTTGTTTTAGCTGTGAGCCTTCTCCAGAGCTCCCTGACTGTGACAATTTAACTCACATGTCAAATTTATGGTTGAGTTAATCAGCTTTTCTCAAACAAACAAGCATATATACTGAGGATGTAGTCAGTATGGTGTGTATGGTGTGGCCAGAGGATACTTAGAGCCCTTTTGAAGCGTCAGAATCAGAATATATCACTAATTAAACCCACTCTGGAAATGCTTATGTCGTCGTTTAAATTCCTGGTCGCGCCTCATTATCTCCGTCCTATCCTCAGAAAACACAGACTTCAGCTGCTGGTTCGCACAAAGGTATTTCTCTGGAGCAGTCATTACCAGACCTGGTATATGTAGAAACTGTTAGTAGGGATGTAATAATATCCAAATCTCTCAGTACGATATTTTCACAATATACATTTTATTATTTTATTATGATTATTTACTATTATTATTTTATATTTTATTCCGATATTTTGTGGAGGCTAACAAAATTGTGAATATGCTACTTTTTCCTATTAAAATGCCTTGACAAGACTTAATCCATAGAACTAAGATTTAAAAGTGCTTATAACATTTACTTCTTCATGTAGTCTGCACTGAATCGAAGCAAAGGATCATGGTCAATGTAGTTCCCTCTGTTTTTTTAAGCTATTGCTGCACCATAACCATTGAAGCAAACAGACTTGTAATTTGATATATTATGATGGTCCACGATATTATTGTGAGACTTCTGACTATACGATATCACAATATTTGGGTTATTGTTACATCCCTAATTGTTAGATCGTCAAAAATACTCCAGTCTAATTAGAAGTATTCGTTTAGCACATACTCAAGTAGAATAAAAATAAAATAAAAAATATAAAGTATAAAGATGTTTTAACATCACCGATCTGCAACACCAACCTAAAATGCATTTTAATAGAGCTGTTATAGAAAATACAGGGCTGTACTTGGTTAATAAAGCAACGGTAAGTGTTTTATGGACTTGTCATCTCATTATAATGAAAGAGGGGCACTAGTGAAATTAAATCATGTACTTTTAGTAGTTAGGTACAGATTTATTCTTAACAGTCATGACTGAAATGTACTGGGATGGGGCAAGATCTCGTGCCACCAGATCTTGAGAGACAAAATGACCACAAGACTATGCACGCATGAGAAAAATGATCTTATGAGATCTTTTTTTTTTTTTTTTACATCTGGCTTGAATAAAAAAGGGTTAAGTCCTGGTGATTAACATTTCTTGAGATGCTACAGTAGTTCCAAAAAAGCAGTGCTACAATACAACAGAATTGTACAATTTATTTATTATAAACTGTGTAAAAATCCTGTTTAATCTTGTTCTTGTGGACCCAATCTCGTATCTCGTCTTGTCTTGTGAAAACTGTATCTCGTCCTAAAATCTATCTAATTTTGGGCAGAGTAATGTTTGTATATTGAGATCTTTACCTGTTTTCTGGTGCATTTGTCAGTGACACTACAATGTTCTGGTCGATGAAGATGAGCAGTGCCAGCAGAAAGCCGAGCCCCATGGCGCTGACCACGTTGAGTGCCGACAGACGCTCGAATGGAGCCACGTTGAAGATCGGCCGGTTATGAACTTTAAACACAGGAACTGTTCAAAAGAGAGAATAAAAATCAAAACCTGATACATGTATTAATTTCTATTTCTTGTACAACATAGTCCATATATAAGTTGTTAATCAGAAGGTGTAGGTAAAACAGATAGTACTTTTTGCCAATTATCTTGACAATCTCATTAGAAGGAAATTATACTAACCAATTCAACAAAACACTAATGCATACATCCTTTTGGTTACCTGGTGTGAATAAGTATATGTGGATACAGAAGATGAAATGTTTTTCACAATTACAAATAAATGGCTGTGGTTGGATGTTCAAAACATTTCACAGAGATATAAAATGTCTAATCCCAGAACCCCCTCATTCAAACAGAGACTACAAGGGTCTGAATTACCAGGATATATCCTATGGGTGGCAAGGGGCAAAGACAGAGTTAGCAGTTAAACGATTTTATGAAGGACCTCAACTTGATTTAGTTTTATGATAATTAAAAGTCCACTTTCACTTTGTTAGCACTTTTTGTTGTGAACAGTTCTATAATAACTATATACTATACATATACTATATAATGGTATTCCAATCCAAAACACCAAACGCCCAACCATAAATGTCCTTTCTCTCTGAGCAATCTGAGCAAGTAATCTAAAACTAATCAAACTCAATCTTGTGTAATAACTTGTGTTTTGAAAACATCTATCCTCTCAAATAAGACGGTGTATTTTTAGTCCAAATTTCAGCCTGCATCTCCTCAGACGCTACAAATTGGTTGCGTTTGGTTACATTTAGTGAGCAATGATTACAATACAATAATAGCACTATTGACTTATTCTCTCTGGAGGTAGAGAAGAATAAAATTGGCTCGGCCCTCGAATTTAGATTCACTTGAAGCTTTGGCACTGGCTCCCTGTGCTTCCCGGCCCATCCCAGGAGAACAGCTGCTGCCTTGGCAACGATGAATGGTGTCTTGAATTTACACTAAACAATAAGGGAATAAATGCTGCGCATCTCCTCCTGCTTTGGGCATTGATTAAGAAACAGTAGAAAGAACACAGTCACTGTCTAGGACTGTACTCTGTGCTTGAAAGCATCAGAAATTTAATCTAAACCATTTTAGGATTTTCAGTTGATACAGTTTGGAAGTTAAAATATTGATGACATGGAGTAATAACATTTTAGAATCAAATTTTTGACTTAACATTGATTCCTTTCGCCTCTTCATAAAGGGGGGTTAGATGGGGTCTTATAGACAGAGGCTAGCCGTAATGTTTATTCACAAAGTTAATTATTAGTTAGTTTGTTACCAATGTCTTAATTCAAATGCATTTATCAATCAAAGCACTAGTGACATAATTTCCCCTCCAGTTATGATCACTTTCTGTCAAAAATTAGAAAAAGTTAATGTTCAAGGATAGCAATCCATTTGATGTATTTCAATTATGTATAAAATGTATTCGGTTTGTGAGTGTGTTACGAGCCAAAATGCAAATGTACCAACATTAGTACTGATGCCGAGCCTATAAAGGTGTAAACAGGAAATAGACTTGAACCTTTGGGCAGGCAATCTCTAAATACCCACTTTCTTGACTTCAAAATGGCAGCTGACAAGTAAAGCTTTTTGCATGACACTGACCCAAAACACTCACTGTCACACTGAAGCCCACATTTCTGCAGGAGCATGACACAGGAGTTATTTTAAGATGTAAAACAAAGAACCGTTTGACAAATTATCTCCTCTCCCAAGTCCAAGATGAGTTTTGAGCAGCAGTTGGGCTCTTTGCTTATCATCTCATATCTCATTAAAGGCTGTGAAAGGCCATATATGTCTGTGCATGTTGTATAGGGAGGAGAGGGTGGAGCGGGGGAGAGTGGGCCTCTGGGCTTTCTCTGTGTCTGTTTTTCAGCCCTGAACGTTGTTAGAGGTTTGACAGCTGCGTGATTTCTGAGTTTTTTTGTATAAAGGGCAAGAAGCTCCCAGAATGAATCTTCAAAGAGCCCCGTCACTAAAAAGAAACCACATGGGCTCCACTAAATGACGGCTTTCTTACTCAGTTAGGTGGAAATAGGTGCTTAAGGTATTCGAGGAAAACTGAATAATGGAATATGTAAAATGTGGAGATAGTCATCATCATTTGAGCAAGTCATTTAGTTTGCTGTTCTTTCACAAACTGAATCAAAATTTTACACTGAAGACTTTTGCTTGCTCCATTTACCGTGGCTGGGGACTGGCACAAACTGTATAATATTCACCTGTGACCCATTGTATTTGGATCATACAGGATAATTATGTTGAATATTCTGTGGTGTTATTTAGGCCCGTAACAATAATTTCTATATTGACTTATCATTTAATATATGAAAGATGGAACTATATACAGATTGTTTAGTTATCAACACAGTGCAGAACCTGAGTGCAGAAAGCGCCACTGTCTGTGTTGTTAACATGAAGTTGTAACACTAGCTAGCACTGTTGTCCGTGCACTAAAACAGTTTATTACTGTGTGATAAAATAAGTTATGATGCTAATTTAACATTAGTGAGTGGGATACATCTTCATGACCCGTATGTGTTAAATGCAAGTGGGTGCGTAAATGATGAGAATAAATGGCTGAAACTTCAGTAGCCGGACATCCACTCATACATGATCGATACAACTGGCCTAGCCCCCCCGCGAAAGCCTGAAATCTGCTGAAATCCTACAAGACACTGACATGATACTGACATGCAGCTCTTTCTGCAGGAGACATGTGCAGTAGTCTATACTGTATATTTATGGGGTCAATATTTATCGTGGGTACATTTTTTTTCTACAGTACTCAGAAATTGTTGGTTATTTTTTAACTATGCAGTTTTATATCGCAGAAAGCTGAACTTCTGTGACTCATTACAGATGCAAACCAAGAACTCTAGTGTTTCATTCTTCCGTTTTTTTACTGCAGCTTTTTTTTTTTTTAACAATATTGTAGATTTAGAATAGTTTTTGTGGTTTAAATCTGTTTTGGAGGTGTCAGTGGCATAAAAGAGTTTCAATATTATCGTTTATCATCTATATTTACTTCAGCAAAATATCATACTTCAAAATGTGTTATCTTGACAGGCCAAGCGTAAATGGATGGTTAATATAGATAATGAAGTCGTCACTGATGTTAGGTTCAAAATTTGTGAATTTTCCTGTTGCGGTGTAACGACTGGAGAAAGTGGACAGTTAATATGTGTTTTTGTTATTTTATTTTTTTACACATTTTAGATGGTTGATAGTTTTAGGCTGTTTTAATTCTTTTCTGAACAACAGGAACAAGGCTGTAGCTCAAACCATGAGAATGGGTCAGAGCATTGATTTATTAGATAAGTGCCGCTGGTTAAACTCCAGTCTCTGCATGTCCTTGAGCAAAGCACTCAAAAGTTTGACAGTAATACTTGCCCAAGCTTGCAATCAATTGTCCAAATACATTAAAGTGTAATTTCTATATAGCTTTAAAATTTATGGTATAAATAATAAATACATTTATTGTAAGAATACAAATCCTATGGGGTAGTTGCAATAATTTAAAAAGCAAATAAATCCTTCATGCATCAACCACATACTTTTCTTTTTTTTTCTTTTTTATTTTTATTGTGGATTCATTGGTTTAAAGGTGCACTATGTAACTTTTCGGTTGGGGGTCTGTCATTTGTTTCTATGGATATGTCATTGCTCTGCTTGGAATGTTCCAGAGTATAACATTAAACTGCTCTACCTTATGGTTATTCAATTACAGATGGTTTTATAGCTCAGAGATAACAGGCATTCCGGTTATGAGCGGGGTCGCCTCTCCACAGGTCTGGCTTGGTCTCCATGAAGATAGAAAGATTTAATGCCATAACATTTCAGGCAAAGCAATAACATCTCCTTGAAGAAAAGCATTTGATGGACCCTCCACCAGAAAAGTTGCACAGTGCACCTTTAAATAAGCTATGTTCATGTTGTCCACAACCTTGAAATATCAGTTTCAACGTACATTTGACCGTATGGGACTTATGTAAGTCATATGTTAATGGCCTGTATCAAAGTGGCCTCCAGTGCTTTACAAACAGGTTTTATTACCTGTGACTCTGACTTTACTCTCCAATGTCATACACATAAAACAGCTCTAACAAAGTCTATAGGTTATTTAGGTATAACTGTGCCCTTGTGTCAGTGAGTGCTTAATCTAGCTAAAACAGCCCTTCACAAATTATAATTAGGCATAGATTATTAAAGGGCCCATATGTTATAATGTGTCCTCATCACAAACACACCTGGAGTTGTGTTTTGTTTCATTCACACGTTTACACATAAATCCTGCATATTTAAGCTATGCTCTGAACTCTCAAACTGAAAAAACTCTGTTCCACCTTGTGATGTCATGTGGTACAGGAAGCTGCGTTTTTTAAACTACATACACCTTCACTAGAATCATTTTGATAATTTCAACCATGGAATTGCTAGTTTCTAGTTGTTGAACAAAAGGTAAAAGGTAGCTGTTAACTTGAAAACTACAGCTTCATGACATCATACGGTGCATTTTGAGCTTTGGAGATGTAGAGAGACTAAAAAGAAATGGTTACTCAAACATGTGAATAAAACAAATCACAGGCATTTTTTGAGGAGGTCACAACATTCTAGCATGGCTTAAAGCTCACAATAATCATTTTTGCATAATATAGGACTTTTAATATTGATTACTGAATAAAAAGAAAGTACCTACAGTTCAAGACAATGTACTTACAAGCAGATATCGTAACCACACTGTTAACTGTGGCTTGGACATTTGCACTTTCAGGTGTAAAAAACATGGAGTATAGTAGATAGAAGCCTTGTTACTCTGCACCACTGTGTCTGGGGATGTGAGCACTCCTCTTGTCTCACACATTCGCCCTTTTTAACACTTTTTAGATCCATCCAGTGGGAGGCTCCGAGCTCAGGTTGAAACTACATTTATGGTGAAGAAAATTACTTTTGAAACTAGCAGCTACTCCCACTTTGCAACTGTCTAAAGTCAAGAAAAGGTCACTTGAAATGTTACAGCCACACACTCACGGTTAACTTTGATAAAATGATTGTTTCTGCAAATATATGATGTTGTTTTTTTTACCTTCCAGCTAAAATGTCCACTTAGCGTCTGCAGTTAATGCACTGGTAGCATAGTACAGGTATACCGCCACACTAAATTCACTGGGGCTCTAAATGTCCAACAAAGCAATAAGCGATACTAACGTTCAATGTCACTGAAGATATAGGAGCCGATGAAGGAGAACATGAGAACGGAGATGGGCAGGGCGCAGTCGGACAGCACCTCCCTCACTTTGGCATGCAGGAAGGGACTGGCAAAAAAAGACAAAGAGAGACAAATAATACAAGAATACAATTACGGTGGACAAGACAAGGACAATGGTTGCAATCCTCACACTGCTTAAGTACCTCGGTCCGCCTTTTGCGTACACAATTCAATCCAGCTTTGAGCCTGATTTGATTACTGGGAGCAATCAGAAGTAGAATATTTAATGCTTATTAAATCAAAGACGGGAACAGAGGCTTTGACGGAAAAGGTACATTTGTAAAAGGCCTGTCTGGAAAGTTCCCATGAGGAGTCTGGGAGCCTTCGGAGTCAAGGCTCCACTTTGCAGCGCGTGCCATCAGGGGACAATACCTGCGGTGATTTATCTCAGTGAGGGCTGCTCAAACTGTACAGGCACGACTGGGGACCATTTACAATACAGAATACAGTTTAGATGAACATGTGGTCCTGGTTGGGTCTGATTAAGTCTTGGTTTTACATCTGGTTTATCCATAGACTGTATAAAGAAGTCGGCTAAGGGAGTGTGACGTCACCCACAGTGTGCAGCTCCAGCCAAATGAAGCTCATGAGGCTAGCAGTTATAGGGGCGAATTAGGAGCCAATTTTCATATTAGTAATGTTATAGCAGGTTTTTTTCGAACAACAATTAACCTGCTATAACAACTATTCGAACTCGAAGGTTCAGTGCAGCAATTACATTGGGGTGACAATTTTTCAATGTAAAGTAAATTGGAGCCAGAGTCAATGGGGCCGGAAGCGCCCCCATGCTCAATTCCTATTTGGAACGTGGAGGCTAGCGGGTTAGCTATGTCCATTTATATATACAGTCCGTGGTTTTAACATAATTTAGTTCTGAACTTCTTTTTTGGTTCTGTTTAAAGGTGCACTTTGTTGCTTTTTTGACAGAGGGTAGGACACTTGTATCACGGAGATTTTAATGCATTCTATTCTATGTTGGTTTCTTACTATTAAACCTTTCTTCCTAAATCTTAAAGCTTTTATTGCCATGTACCTTCAATACCTTGAAAAACATGAATTCTTACTGAGCACATACCCACCTCTCTACAGATCTGACCTGTAACTTGACCTAGTAGAATCACCTGCTTGTCTCCATGGAGATGGGCAGGTGAAATGCCGTACAGTGGGAAATTACAGGCAAAGCAATGACATTACCAGCGAGACAAGGAGGTGGTGAATCAGAATTTACAAAGTGCACCTTTAAGACATACAGTTGTTCTTGAGTCATGGTTTAGTTACTGCAGTTTGTCTTTATTTTGTTCGTATTTGTTTAAATGTTTTCATTTATTGTTCTTATCAGGTATTTAATTTTGTTTTAAACTTGAGTTAGCCTGATTGAGATTTTATTCATGAGTATTTTCTATGACAGTTCTTGTTGTGAACTTGTTGTGAAGCACTGATCTGCAGAGTGAAACATGGCTTTGTTCCTGAACTTACCTGCGTTTGAATTGGTACAGAGTGTAGCCCATCCATAAAGTGCCCAGCATCAGCAGCATACACAGCAGCGGCCGCTCACGACTGCAGTGAATGATGGATTCTGGGAGTGCGTTCAGAGCGAAGCCGGCTGCTACACTGCTCCTGTTCGCCACCATCGCGTCTATGCTCCGGGGCAGGTCCACACTTCTGTTTGATAGTGTTGGAGGATGGTAGTACCTCTGAAAAACTGAAAATCACACATAAATCTATTAAAATTGTACAATGTCAATGTTTTCTTTTTTTCGCATAGTAACAAGGCATTCATAGGTTTGCAGGCAGGAAAATTTTGCCATTCAAAAAATATAATATTTTAGTTTTAAAATCACTATGTCCTAATTTCTCCTCATTCTGAAACCCATGGATAGCTGCTTACTAACCCAAAAGATATTTTGCTTTGACAAAATAAATAGACTAACAGGGGCATTATTATTTTTTGGAGCTGCTTGTCTCCATGGAGATAGTTTTACTTCGCTTGGAATATTCCACAGTATGGCATTTAACATATTTATCTGCATGTGACTGCACAGACATTTTGAGCGATAAAAACACCCATGATAAAACAAATGCAAGCAAAGCAATAACATCTGTGTAGCCTCCACCAGAAAAGTGACACAATGCATCTTTAATCAAGCAAAGGGGTAGGCAATGCTTGTATATAGCAGGGAACAGTAGTAAATGTATTCTATTGAATAAGGTTAAAAAACACTGTAGCTGCTATTGTTTTGAGTTGTAGTTCCCATCTCTCTAAACTTTAAATTAATAGAGCTACAACAACATAAACCACATTTCAGGACTCAGGACTTATTCACAGCCACACAAACAAAATTACTAGTGTGAGTTTAGGTTTCTCTCTTTGCATCTCCTAAACAAGCCTCTATCGTGTCACTATGGAATGGGTTCAAGATGCTGCTACATCTACAAGATTTAAATTATTTAGGACTGTTTTGCTATGCTAATGGTCTACGCTCTGCAGCCCAATGGCATTAGCTGAAAACATACAGACATACACTTAATCTGAGATATTTATAGCAACTTAAAAATGAAGATACAACTTGTGTAGAAGTGGTACTCAGCATACCATTATGTGATTCACAGATCTAAACTTTATTAGAACTGGAAGAACTAAATCTCAACAAACATTCAAAGATTCAGGATTTACTTCACTGCAAAATGAAAATTGGTTCTGTCGTCTTTGCTCAGCTCAGCACTTTGCAAACACCACAACAAAGGTGTTCATTAAAGTACAATTGTTATTTCCAATATAAAACCCAGTGGGATAGTGTGAGTTTGCTCTAATTGGATTTTTTAAAATAACTTAGTAACCTGAGTAGTTATATTCATGTTTACTTTGCCTTTCATATATTGAAAAAACTTACTTAAAAATTTACAGTTTCTGTCATTTTGGAGGCCCAAGTGATCAGAAAACATTTACATTATGGTACTGGAATAAAACGCAAGTTCAAGTTCTAAACCTAATTGATGAATTAAACCAAAACTTGTACAGAACTTAAGAACTTAATTAATTCCACAATAGCTAAATTAAAATTGAAATAGAAAACCTTAAAGATGCACTATTTCTGGTATGGCGTCCATCCATTTAAATGGACACAGCTAACCCACTAGTCGCCGCTTTCCAAATAGGAAGAGAGCATGGGTGCGCTTCCAGCGCCAACAGCAGCTCCAATTCACTTTGTATTGAAAAAAGGTTGTTCGTTTCTCCGTAACTACTGCTGTCATTCTCCTCATTTTGGTTTTAAAATATTCCTCTTAACTGTTTTACATGATTCTGGTGGTGATATGTTGCTATCTTGTCCATAAATCAATTCCTATTCCTAATATGGAACTGGGCTCCTAATTCAACCTCTAGCTGCTAGCCTCGGTGAGCTTCATTTGACTGGAGCCGAACGCTATGGGTGACGTCACAGTCCCTTAGTCCAGTTCTTTACACAGTCTATGCTGCCACCATAGACATGTTTGGAGATGTTTCACAGTATGGTATTAAACCTTTCCCAACCAGACCAAGTTACAGGTCAGATCTATGGAGAGGCAAGCCCCCTCACAGTCAGAGTGCCTGTTTTTCTTGGTATTTTGGGGCTATAAAACCGCATGCAATTTAATAAATGTATGGTAGAGCTGTTTTATGTCATACTGTGGAACATTCCAGGCAGAGCAATGGCCATCCATAGAAACAAACAGGTGACGAACCCCCTACCAAAAAGTTACATAGTGCACCTTAAAGAAAAGTTACTTATCTGTATCTTAAAAAAAAAAAAAACACATTGTAACCTCAATAGCACACTACCACTGCTTGAATGGCATCGATCTAACATGAAAATTATGCTACTAGATCATAATTCTAATAAGTGTTCAGATTACCAGCATTAATTACCATCTGTAGCCTGATTAATGATGTTTTATAATATTGTATATGTGATGGATGCCTTTGATTTGAGCAGACAGTGATGAGCAGGCCCTTATGTGAATATAATCAAGCCCCAGCCTCTTCCTGCACTTTAACACATCTGTGAATTATAAGAAGACACTACTACAGGAGTTTGTGAGTGTCAGTGGAATGTTCTGATGAGTTCATAACATCAGCTCTACTGCTGCTCTTTCCTTTTCCTCACAAATACAGGCAGGACTAGCAGTTATACCAGAGACAGGCTACACCACAGCGCAAATGTATTCACTCTTGGTACTGCAAAATATTTGGGCTTGAAAGTGTCAGCAGAACGCTCCAGGTTAATGTTATGGTAATGGAATCTGTGGGAGCGAATTTTACAAATAGTTTCTCAGAATTGAACAAAAACAGCAACACAAACAAAAATACATTCTTAGCATTGATGTTTTCCAAATTAAACAATGTAATGTATTTACGATATCCACTGTCCCAAGACAAGCTGCTGCAAATCAGATTAATTTAATGCATTTGAGTTATAACCGGAAAGGTTCATTATGTAACTTTTCAGTTGTGGGTCCGTCACCTTCTTCTATGGATATGTCATTTCTCTGCTTCTAATGTTCCACAATATGACATTACCTTGCATGTATTCAATTACAGGTGGTTTTACTGCTCAAAAATACCTAGAAAAACAGGCATTCTGACTGCAAGCAGGGTTGCCTCTCCACAGATCTGACCAGTAACTTGGTCTGGTTTGGTCTCCATGATGATAGAAAGTTTTAATGCCATATTGTGAAACATTTTTTAAAAAACATGAAAGCAAGAACTATTATGAAACAGGTTTACTGCTGACTTTCTTAATTGCAAAGCAGGGTTATTGTGCAATTACAAGAACATATTAATACAAATATAATTGAAGGTAGTTTATAATTTCTTAAATAACTGCATGTGATAAGAATGAAAATGTAAAGAGCCCGCTGTTTGAAACACTACAGTCTCTGCTTTGACTTTGATTAAAATCGTAATCGTCCAGTATGTGCAAACAAATAAAGATTTTATTTTTGGCTATATTGCCCAGCTCCAGCTTTAACCTATCAAAGTTACGCAAACATTTTTGAGCATACAATCTTATTCAACACTTTCCCTCTTAGAAAGACTTTTAAGTGACCGATTCAGTAGAGTGCTCTGTTATGTAACATTATTGCCATATTTAAAGAAGAGTAATTACATCTGAAGCATCATATTTTGACTTTTACTGCAATATTCAAGGCACTTATTCTTAAGAAAGTCGTGAGGGATTGTGATCGATATGTGATTAGCTGCGACGTTGAGATGGCCATTGTAAAACAGAGTCTTAAAAGAAGTGCAGGACTTCGCGGGCTGGACTCAGTAATCAGTTGAATAATTCTGAAGGTTTAAAGCTGGAGCTGTGCTGTAATTGGCTAGTGATTGTGACAGCAAGTGTGACACCCCATTTGTGATTAGTCATAGACAATGATCTCTGTATCTGCACAGTCACCGAGCCAGTAATGTCCCAGATTGAGGCTGCACCATAGCACACAATGAGAAACACAAAATGCTGACCAGGTTCAAAAGGTTTATATAGGTCTGGAACAATATTTCATAATTTTTTAAGTTGGGCAAACGCAAGCTAACAATCAAGAACTTTTTGCAACTGAATTTACCTTATCTAAATGACCATTTTGTGTAGCCAGCACTGACAAAATTAAGCATTTTAAAAAGACCAAATGCACCACTGTGACGATATAAACACGACACGGGGCCAAAATGTGAAAGTTGTAGCCAATGAAGAAATACTTACTTTTAACTGTGCCTTTGACTGCATCAACTACGAATGCAATTGAAATGAACAGTGCGATGACCTCCTCCGTCGACCTATGAAACAAACAAACAAAAAGAGAGAATAGTGAAATTACCTCAGGTTGTAAAAAAGAATTCACTGAAATAAAATACAAAGTGGCGGATCAAGGAAAAGTCAATATCCAAAAATAAGCTTTAAAAAGTCTACAGTATAATCATGTGGATATAAACATGCTATTACTACATTTCAAATTTGATTTCGATACTAACGAATAGACTTGATACTTAATACAGATTCCGATATGTAATAATAATGTAAATTTAAAATATAATGTATAAAACACTCTTTATTTAGACAATATAATGTAATTTTCAGCATTAAATCGTAGTACTTTCTTTTATATAACTATGTAGCCTTGTATCTGTGTAATCCCTCAGTCATTCATGTGGTCTATACTTGTCTGATACAGCTCAAGATTGTCTATACAAAACTAGATACACATTTGAGCAACTATTGATTCTAAAAAAATCACATTCACAGGACAGAAATTAACCTTTGCTGAATATCTTTAGAATGATCTTTGTTAATAAATAATAATATAAATATTCTAACTACGTACGATCATTGTAAAGATTTTCAGGAAAGGTTAATTTCTATCTCTCTGACTTTTTCAGTATCAGTAGTTGTTCAAATGAGTATCTAGTTTTGTATGGACAAGTACCTGATTTTCGATACAACCCTACTTGCTATATCTGACTGTATGCTGAATGATATAGCGTTACCTTTTAAAGAGCTTCATTAGTAGGCTGAGGTTGAAGATGCCTCCCAGTATAAGGAATAAGCAGTTCCAGAGGCCAATGCAGGCATAAAATGCTGGGAAGTCCAGGTTGTAGTCGTCACATATACCTCGAATGACTGCAGAGGAAAAAATAAGATTCATTTGTCCAAACGCCAGGACAATAGCGGGTACATAATTCATTAAAATTCACCCTGGTGTGTCAGATAATGTGTCCACGAGAAACAAACAAACAGCAGACTGATCATTGTTGATTTAATCAATATAAATGTAAAATAAGCTCTGTTGTATTGATCCTTTTTTTAAATATACAAGTTTAATACAAGACAGGACTATTCTTCCTTCAGACTATCAGGGAATCCAAAGATCAGTGTTAAGAGATTTTTTTATGGAGTAAGGCGAGGTACAGATCTATACAGACAACTTTCACAGCATTACAATGTTTTTGGAAAGGACCAGTGTTTTAAATCTTTGTTACAAAAACAAAACATAGGATTACTGTCTATGAGAAAAGACTTGGTTACATAAAGTCAGCGCAAATTAAATGAGCACTTGCTGATATGATTTAAAGAGCATCATGTTAGATATATGTCTACATTTGTTTGCACATATCTAGCTCTGTATTTAAAGGTCCTATATTACGCAAAATTGAGTCTTTTGAGCTTTAAGCCATGTTGTAATATTGTTACCTCCTCAAAAACATATATGAGTTGCCTTCCTGTATTACCACATGATATCACAAGGTGAAAGAGTGACTGAGTGAACTCAGTCTAAATATGCAGCGTTTGTGTGTTAAACATGTGAATGAAAAACAACACAACTCCAGGCATGTTTTTGATGAGGAAACAAGATTATAGCATGGATCAGAAAACAGAGCAATATGGGTTATAGTGGGTAATCGTGGCTTAATTGGTGGATTCAGCAGATTCAGCTGTAGGCAAGGCGCACTACAGGTACCAGCGTGGTGTTCAACTGGTGCTGATGGTCAAGAGAATTAAATGTGTTGTGGAGATGGAAATATTTCACAGGGGCAAAAAAAAATGACTTGGATTTTACAGCAGTTGTAAAACATTGATCCAAACAGACCAAACAGTGAAGAGAATTTCATTCAGATCCGAAAATGACTAACGCTCGTGAAATAAAGAGATCCGGTTGTAATGTTGAGCAGATTTCTGCACTGATGAGTTACGACTTTACAAATAGACCATTGTTCTGCTGAGGTTGGTTGCTGGAAACACAGCCATAATTATCCCCCTGAGAATGTGCTTTGTAAAACTTTAACCTATTTACTTCAAACATGGCCACACCACAAACAGGCAAACAGCTCTGGTATTATTGTGAGAGAGTCTTGGCTCCACAGCTTCACCATGGGCCTGATTTGCAGCTCCCTCCATCAACATGCTTTAGATCCAAACTAGTGCTGCTGGGTAATACCACACTACGCTCTGCTGTCTCTCTGCGCTGAATATAAAGCATACATGTCCATGAGTTAGTTTGTGACCCCAGGCTTTTGGGAACCAGCCCTTACATAATGACACTGTTCTGGGAAAAAGCAGGAATTTGTGGATACAATTATCCTGATGATGTGGTTTTTCTTTTATTCTAAGAGGTGGCTTTGGTATTTAACATAATCTTCTTACGTTCTGTCTGTTATAACCGTCCATCTGTAAAAAGGCAATGCCCTCTATAACAAATTTTCATATTAACATATTTTTCATATTGGTCTTTCACATTCATTTCAAGCGATATTCAATTGTGGTAACAGATGAACTCACATAACTGAACAGTTATGACTATTATATAATTATAAATAAATCTAGCTGTATCCTGTAACATTGAAAATTCTTTTAAAGATCCTATAATACACAAAATGGATTCTTGTGAGCTTTTAGTCGTGTTATAATATTGTTACCTCTTCAAAAACATACCTGGACTTGTGTTTTGTTTCATTCACACATGTTTGAGTAATCCTTTATTATTACTCTGTCTACATCTCTAAACCCCAAATGCTCTGTTCCACCTTGTGATGTCATGTAGTGGTAGTTTTTATGTTAACAACTACCTTTTACATTTAGTTTAGTACAGATTGGAAATTCCAGGACTGAAAGTATCCAAAAGATTCTAGTGAGGGTGTATGGAGTTTAAAAATACAGTGGAGCACTTTTTGTATTACAACATGACTTCACAAGGTGGAACAGAGTGTTTTCTATTTGAGAGAAGAACTCAAACTAAATATGCAGGGTTTGTGTCTTAAACATGTGTCAATGAAACAAACCACAACTCCAGGTATGTTTGTGATGAGAAAACAACAAAATTTGATTAAAATAAAAGTACATACCGCTGATGAAGATGGCTAAAGGGGCTGTGGTCAGGGGGATGACCAGAGGAGAGCCTGCAAACAACGAGTAAATGACCCCTCCGATGCTCTGCCCAATGATGGTCTTACGGACATCTGGAAAACACAGAGATGAAGATAACACACGGAACAGCTCTCAGAAGATGTGATTAACGACTATTTAGAAAAACTGCTCTGAAAATGTGACTTTAACCAAAGATTTGCAAGCAATTTTACAAAAAAGGGGATGTAAATAAACTGAGAGTGTGTTTACTCAAAGCTATAAACAAAGAAATATGGCTGTTATAGATTTGCGCTTTTACCACTTGGCAGACGCTGAGGAGCTTTAAATCTCTCACCACAAAGAATGACTGGAGATTTCAAGGGCAAAATAACATACATTTTGTCTCTCATCACTTTCATTTCTGCGTTACTTAATATGTATTGTGTAATTTTCTGTCTGACCCCAATTAAAAATGCACCATGTAACTTTTTTGTTGGGGCTCCATCACCTGCTTGTTTCTATGGATATGTCACTGCTCTGCCTGAAATGTTCCACAGTATGACATTAAAACAGCTCTACCTTACATTTATTCAATTACAGGTGGTTTTATAGCTCAGAATTACCTACAAAAACAGGCATTCTGACTGTGAGTTGGGTCGCCTCTCCACAGATCTGACCTGTAACTTTGCCTGGTTTGGTTTCCATGAAGGTAGAAAGGTTTAATGCCAATGTGAACCATTCCAGACAAAGCAATAACATCTCTACAGAGAAAAGCATTTGACAGATCCTCCACCAAAAGTCACACAATGTGCCTTTAAAGCTGTTATACAACAATGGATAAATGGGTCTAGATTTGTCCTGTAAAAACTCTTTTGAGCTCTCATCCCTAATCACTGGTATCTTACTGTTTTATGAAGTTGAACACTGGAGATGTCAGTCAAGACATGGAGACACAGGAGAATGATGAATGCTAATGTGTTTTTTAATATGCATGAACTTGATACAAAATATCAATTCATGGTTCATGGTTTACAGCCTGTTTTGAATATTTGCGCTGTAATTTTTGGCTTCGGAGCGAACTTCAAGAATGTTTGGCGTTGTCAAGGTTGAAAACAAAACAGACTAACTGAAACGTTTAGCAGTAGCTACTCTGCAACTGCTACAATTTGTTGTGGGTTTTAATGTTGTTACTGTATATAAAATGTATAGTTGTTTTTACTGAACTCCCTTTTCCTTTTTACTGTGGTCTTATATAAAACTTCAGTGATGTAGGGAAAACAAATCTCCAAGATATAAATGAGGACAATTCCAAATAACTTGTTTATTATTATTATAATAAATGATTATTTTGAAACAATTGGACAAATTGTAAAAATGTAAGTTACAGTATGCTGTAACTGTATGAGACAAATGCTTGCTGTTCCCAAAGGCGGGCTACATCTTCATACATATTTTAGAGAATCAATTTGTAATTCATTTTGTGCAAGTATAACAAGATAATTGATGTGGAAGTCAAACAGTGTCTAACTTTGTAGTACTTGAAATACAAGTTTTTGGGGGGAGGGAGTTCATGTTTACAGGAACTTTATGCAGCCTGTGTTCTTAAAGTTTCTCTCATTCTCAGTGTATGGACAGCATAGACTGCAGCAGCATAGTCATTGATTAATAATTGGGAGCAGGTTCTGGGGTTTAGGTAGTGATGATTCAGATCAGAGAGAGTCCTTTTAGATTTTAACCAACTGGATTTTCAGCATTGAAACTGGAAACCCAAATGAGAGACTCATTACAATTGTTATCAGTAAAAGCTATATTTGATTTGAATATGCCTGAATATCGTATCTGGGGACACAGTTAGATCGTGTTTATGGAATTTCAAAATCAAAATCTTATGTACATTTTTAACGCATATAATATTGATATACATAGACATTGATAAAGAATTAAAAACAACAATACATATGGCTTTACCTATCTCTCCACGCGTGCTCTCATCGTTGAGCGAGCCGAACGCGATGGCAGGGAGGAGGATGGCAATGTAGAGGAAGATGGCCGTCGTCATGTACTTGAGCAACGTTTTATTACTGCCAACGATACCTGAGGGTGAAAAACACACACAAACCCATGAGTCATATCCAGTAATGGAGCGGAGGAGGCCCTCATTTCCAAAGGACACAAACAGCAGTTCATTATTCACCAGAACATGCAGGTAAACCGCAGCAGCACGCACTATTAAAACAGCTCATTTGGCTCCAGGTCATCCATCATAAGGAGCAGTTATTGCCTTTATCCAAATGATAGATAGGTCATTTTGGCATAAAACAGCCTAATGGGGCCATAATATGATTGCACTGATTTTGGATGCGTTACTTTCATTATTATCCAATGGTTCAGTGTACACAAGACTGGGCAGAAATGGGCAGGCGGAGTTATATCAAGAAAAGATGGGAGGAGCCAAATGTGATTGAAGGTCTTAAATTATGCAAAACTGACTCTTGTGAGCTTTAAGCCAAAGTCTGTCTACAACCCTTCTCCAAAGCTCAAAATACATTGTTGCACCTTGTGATGTCATGTAGTTGTAGTTTTCAAGTTAACAGCAGCCTTTGACCTTTATTTTCAGTAGATATAGGCAATTTCAGGGCTGAAATTATCCAAATGATTCTAGTGAAGGTGTGTGGAGTTTTAAAATATGGTGAAGCACTTCCTGTATTACCACATGACATCACCAGGTGGAAAAAGTGTTTTCTGTATAATATGCAGGTTTTGTGTGTTAAACATGTGTAAATGAAACAAAAGACAACTCCAGGTATGTTTCTGGTGAGGAAACAGCCTTACAACATAAATCAGAAAATAGTACAACATGAGCCCTTGAAGGGAATCTATTGAATCTAATCTGGGGTGGGATTGTTCAAAGCAAATTTTAAAACATGCAAAATATTTCAAACATGTAAGAAAATCACAGTTTCTAAACATAAAGTTTTGACCCATTAAATTAGCGCATGTTTTAAATGCTCCAGTGCTAAGGTAGTCCAGTGTTGGCTGTTGTAGCGGCAGAATAGGAAGTTATAAAGCTAAAACTGGACTCAATGGAGCTTTAAACTTTATTTCGAGGACTGCCAGGTGTTATTTGGAGGAAAGTATACACTCTTAAAACTGGTGTGCCCCATGTGCTACATATTTGACCAAATCCACCTAGTAGTTTAGTATTTTCAAAGAGGGTTGTTAATGAGTTACTGTTAGAAGCATAGGTATATGTTTACATACAAATATAAAAGGTTTGGTTATCAATTGGTTCAGTATTTGCAATGTTATTGATAGTTTACAGTGACATGTGAGGGTGTTCTACGTGTATCTCTAATGGTTGAGTGTTTAGAAGTTACCATGGTGACATAATGCACACATTAAAAAACCCTGGCAAAAAAAGTTTTAAAATAGTCAATAGATCAGGAGAGTATCAATAAAACACTTAGACTACAACTGAACATTTAAAGATACATTGTGTAACCTTTCTGGTGGAGGGTCCATCAAGTGTTTTTCTCTATGGAGATGTTATTGCTTTGTTTGGAATGTTTCACAGTATGGCATTAAACCTGCCTACCAAACCAGACCAAGTTACAGGTCAGATCTGTGGAGAGGCAACCGACTTACAGTCAGAATGCCTGTTTTTCTAGGTATTTTGAGCTATAAACCCAACTGAAATTTAATGAATGTAAAGTACAGTTGTACAGGTGGAACATTCCAGGCAGAGCAATGACATATCCATAGAAACAAGCAGGAGACGGACCCCAACCAAAAAGCTACATTATGCACCTTTAAAATGCCTGTTACAACATGTATTCGTTGTAGCTCTTTGGTAATATCTTTGCTGGAAAGCTTATCATTCGTTCCTGGAATTGTGTGATTTAGAAATGTTGGAAGTAGATAAATCAAAACATCAAGTGGACATTTGTATGGGCAGTATTCTATGTGTTGAATGGGAGCTGATTTGATAGGTCAGTAAAACCTGCTGGGAGCCAAAGCACAAAGCACCCATGTTTGATATTTGGAGAGAATGACAGTGGACAAGCTGCAGCATATTCTAAAAGAAAAACATCATGGTCACGAATGGCCATTTTGGCGGGACTGGAAATGACACAGCGCAGATGTATTTGAGGCCAAGGGTGAGTGTCCAGTGAGGAGCAACCCCCCTAGTGAGGCGTAATAAGGATGAGATGATTCATTCTGGTCACAAGTTGGGCCTACCATCTGTGAAGTCCGACATGTAGAAAGGCAGTCTCCGGCAGAAGTCTTCATAAATCCCTCGACCAGCTTTGAAGAAATCTTTACACTGGAAGATAAAAAAGGATAGATATCATTTGTTGGACTGATAATTTAATGACAATAGTCACTTCTAATTAACAAACTAATTACGAGGAGGATTCTTATTAAATGTCTTTACCCCCAGACCTTATGTCGATAGACTTGTCTTCAGTCGTGAATAATTAAAACCAATGCTAATGAACTTTTTGAAATATCTTTATTACGTAATTATTAAAATAGTTTGCTCTTGAGATAACACACATATGCTGTGCCATGTTGGACCTCATCCATATTGAAAATGATAATAAGTCATCTGTTGCCCATTGAAGAATATTTCTACTCGATTTAATAAAGCCTGGAGGTAAAAGTGATGACTTTTTTTAGCCTCATAATGATTGGATTAATGGATCAGCTTCTAATACTTTCCTTTACACTCCAAATTTACCAATACTGAAATTATGATTTAAAGTGCATTTGAAAGGTTCATATAATTATTACTTGGTAGCTGAATATTCTTCATAATTTTACATCAGTTATGTGGCGGTTTGTGAAGAAAAGAAGAAAACAAAAAGTTGTACAGGATGTAGCATGGAGGTATTAGTATCTTTTAGCTTATCTTAGCTTTGATTGTCATTAAAATGCAGGGACAATTTACGCACAAGGAAGGCATTTTTTCACAGTTCAAGCATTGATTTAATAAAACAAGGCGTTGTCATTTATTTTAATTTGTCATAATCATCATAAAATTATAACTTTCACTAAAATGACAAAACAAGAAAAGACTGAGCAAATCTAATGTAGTGATGTTAACTATGTTTTAGAGCAGTGATTCCCAAAGTTGGGTCTGGGTCAGACACATTGCAGAGGAGGCCCGGAAGGCTGTCCAAACAACAAGCATAAAAGAGAATTTTGTTTGAAATTAACTTAACATAATTTATTGCTTCATTACTACTTTAAATCAGTTTTAAACATTACTGGGCACGTTACTACTTATGATTAGTTACAAAAAATAACCGAGTTAGTAACTGAGTTATTCCACTATGAAAGTAACTAGTTACCAGGGAAGTAACTATTGCGTTACTTATTTTTTAAGGGCGCACTCACACTAGGACTTTAGAATCGTGGCGTGCTCAAGCACGATTGCGTAGGGTTCTATGACCGCACTTACACGTGCACAACTGAACTGGGCCCACGGCCCGATGACATCATGACACAGCATTGTTTACATGATGCACAGCAGAGCTAACGCTTTTAGCGGAGAAAATAAGTCAAGCGGCATACTATTATTAAATAGTGAGGCAGATGTGAGTCCTGCTGCGATACGTGCTCCTCCGTGAGTTTATGGATTCGACTGCACTCACACAGGACAAACGTATCGCGCTTTAGGGGCTATGGTTCTAAGTCCTAGCGTGAGTGCACCTTCACTGTACCTTAGCCAATCATTAGGCAGTTATCTCGCCCCTGCCTCTTCACCAAAGGGAAAACACACACACACATTTGCAGCTCCTGTGTCTTTGTCAGCCAAGTTGGATGACAGCTTCAATGAATAGCCTCAGTAGCACGCAGAAACGGCTTTGTAACAATAGAAAAAGTAATAATGAGATTACCTGTTACTGAAAAAAGTAAAGCCGTTAGTAATGGTGTTTATTTTAATGCCATTATTCCCATCACTGGTACTGTATTAAGCCCAAAGACATTATGACATGCACTGTTAACATGTACATTTTAGAGGAAAACATTACATATTATTTTGAACTGAGTATGCATTGTTATTTGTGGGTCCAGTACAATCTTCGGTTAAATAAAGTGGCTGTGGCTCTGCAGACTTTGGGAACGACTGTTTTAGAGAAATGAAAAGTCTAACCTGCCATTTGCACTTTAAAGTTTCACACAGATACTGATGTATCTTCTGAAAAAGTTCTGTATTTCTATACCTGCACTATGTGGATCTTTTGATACTCTTATGTTATCTGGTTACTTTTGACAGCATCAGTAAATACTTGAATGATGAATCATGGTATTGTCATTGTAATTAGTCTTTTATCTGAAATACGACATTTGTTGCACATTAAATCTTTCCCTTTTTTGATGATATGTGAAAATCTGACAGAATAGCTCAGTCCTCACAACATTTCTATGCTCCAGTAATGCAAGCTCCTTTAGGGAATAGCGCCACAGAAAACATATCAGATTTTTATAGTTTGGAAAAAAGACACATTTTTGTTGATGTTCTGAAAACAGTATTATTTTTTAAATGTTAAGCTTTTAGCAGGATCAAAGTTGTAATTAAAAGTTTTGACTGTTCAGCCAGGACCTTTGTTGTAGTAATTCTCTACAGGTATTTGTGTGATTAGTGAGTGACTAAGGAGCAGTTTCAAATGATCAGAAATCAAACTGCTTGTTTACAAAATGGGATCCTTGTGGCACTTATGTACAATTAACTAACAATCTAAGCAAAATACAGTAATTAGTCAATAAATGTCAATTGCTGAGTCAAGCTTCAGTGGTTAAGATTTACTCCTAAGAACAACCTGAACCAAAGCACTCACAGACATCATTTCCCAGAGCTTCTTGGTCATTACAAAAATAGAACTAATCCTGGGTACAAACGGTGGTCCATGGCAACACCAAAATTTCACTTTTGACTGAGCGATGTGTATATGAAGTGAACACCTTTAAAGGTCCTGTTTTCAAGACATGTTATAATGTTGTGTTGTTGAAACGAAACACAACTCCAGGTATGTTTGTGATGAGGAAAACAACATTATAACAGACAAGAAAATAGCATAATATTGGCCCTTTAAAAACATATCTATAACTAGCATTGGATTTGTTGGTTCATTTGTTAGCCCTATATCTTATTTGTACAGTAAGTATATTTAGGCTACATTTCTTTATTACTGTCTTTTTCTGCTGTGACCTCTAAATATAAAACCTACACTGTGGCTGTGCTGAACTGTAAGCTTTCCTTTATCCTGCTCCCTGCTTGGGACATGGCACATTATCTGTTATCTTTCCTGCTGTCTCTCTCCGTCATCCCCGGTAACATCAGGAGGGAGATACACTACAGGCTGGCCCTTCATCACTCACCTGACGAACAGACTGACACCATTCACACTCCCGCTCGCACCTACGACAATTTAGAGCCACCAATTAACCTGCACGTCTCCCCAGGTCTGTGGGAGGGAGAGGGAGGATCAAGGACACTGAAAACTACACTAACAAAAGCACAAACCACATAGAAAGTTTTACTCAAACTGGATTAGAGATTGACCAATAAGTTTTTTTGTTTTTTTTTTATGGTCAATTATGGTACCGATTGTTTCACATCTAGAAAAAACGATGGCCGATAAGCTCTGACGATATTTCTGGGTCGATAAGTAGGGCAGATTTTGATTATTTTCCCCAAATTCTGATATGTCGTATTGCCATTGTCAGTGAACAAACTAGGAACTTGCTTCGGCGGTATAGTGCAACATAAAGCAATGAATAATGAGTAATGAGATAGTATGATTAAATAAAAATAAGGGCATGCAGTAAAATAAAGAAAATAAAATAGACTTTGACTGAATAGGTCTTCTATATTGATTAAACCTAAAATTCTCATGTACAGACCACTATTAGTCCGCAACTTAAGTCTGCAAAATCAGACCACTGCTAGAGAGGAAATCCATTGCATGGATTGGGACAATGCTAAGGTCATGAAGGTCACAGAGAGCAATAAGTATCATTGTTGCATCAGGGAGGCCATCGAGATCCGGAAGTGCACCCACCACACTGTAAATCAGGATGAGGAAGCATACCAACTTTCTCACATCTGGGATACAGTTTTGAAGAAGTCAGACTGCAGATGCCACTGTCGTCCTACTGCTCCAAGTAGGAAGACAACACCAAAATCTGTTTAAATCAGCTGACCAGTGCAGCCAAACTGTCAAGTATGAAACTAATAGAGGTCTGTACATATAAATCTAGTATAAAGTATTATATGGTCATGCATGTTCATTTTTGTATTGACTATTGTATTCAGAAATAGTGTCGTCTCAAAAGTTGATTCTAGTAACAAGGAAGAGGCCAGATACCTATTTCTATACCAACATCTTTTTCCTCAAATATTAGCAATGCCTATTGAATTACTTTGTGTTCATACAAGTTTTGATATGAGCCAAGACAATTCTAAAACTATTCAGGACAGGTTCAATTTTGCTCTACATGTTAAACAAATGTATTATTACATGGAAGTCAGTTTTGTTTTTGGCTCTGATTTGATTAACAAATGTCTTGGAATTACTGTCCACCTGTTTACAATGTGTGCTACAGTATCTGTTTTATCAAGCGAAGCTACAGAAGAAAAACAATAAAACTCACAATGTAGTCTTTTTTAACATATAGGCTAGCGGATGGTCTGATGTCAATCTGTAGTGTAGAGGAAGTGGGTGGTCTCTTATTTGGGGCTCATTTTATCATTGCGTTTCCTCTTCATTTCACCTGCTCTCTCACCATTTGTCTCTTTCTATAAATCCCTGGTTCGTTGAGTGGCACTGAGCCTTTCAAGCCCTGGGATAAAGACCTAACACAATCTTGCACTATAAAAAAAAAGAAAAATAAAGGGGAAAAAAGAATCCAAAGGAGGTGGGAATGTCTGGGTGCCCTGGTCTGTCAGCTGCGACATTAGCTGGGGATGTTGGGCAAAAAGGGAAGGCAGGGGAGTTGTGACAGCGCAGTGAGAGATGTAAGGTCATTTAGCCACTGAGGAGGGCTGGCTGGAGCTGATGCTGATTGATTAGGGGCACAGGAAAGATGGAGGAGTGGAGGAAAGAGGAGGAAGTGAAGAAAAAAGAATCAGGAGATGTGTAAATGCATGAGCACAGTTGCAGCTGTCCACGGAGCTGTGACGAGACGGGGAGACGATCGAGCGGATGCAGAAAATGGGACGTGGAGAAAAAGAGATGTCTATGTGAAAGCTGGTTGTTTAAGGCTTCTGCTACAATGAAAACTATTCCTTGTAAATCTAAGGGAATTCTGTAAAATCTGTGTAAAATATAATAAATAATGTTTTGTGTTAAATAGGGATGAGACCGTATGGAATTTCCACAGTATTATAATCGTAACAACAGTACCATTATACCGTGGAGTTGCGTATTTTCTAATGCTTAACAACAAAAAAGTTTGTGTAAGATATATTCCTCCTTTGCTGCGCAGAGATTTGGGGGAACGCAAAGCAATTATCCAGGCAAAGCAAAGTGATAAAGATACTAGAATATAGGAGTGTATGGATTAAAAAACCTACAGACTATTCCTAGACTTCGTCTTGAGTTAATTTATTAATTTATATATATATATATATATATATATATATATATATATATATATATATATATATATATATATATATATATATATATATATATATATAATATATATATATATATATATAGTGATTTTAATGTGCAAAAATATCAAAATATCAATATATCGTGATACTAAATTTCGTATACGGTATTGTTATTGTGGGCTGCTATATCTATATTGTCAAGAGTATTTTTTGGTATCTTTTAACATTTTCTTTATTTATTTTTATTTTTTTATATTTTTATGTTTATGCAATATATTTGACATATTCACTGTTTTGATTATTAAAATGGATGCATTTCATATTAACTTGGCACAAGTTAAGTGGTGGCTTAACAAAGGAATATTGTATTTGGTTCTTGAAAAACAGCAATATATCATGTGCTATATATCAAGTATCTAATCTATTGCAATATTGTGATATTCTATTATATTGCGAGCCATGTCTCGTGCATCGTATTGTGAGGGACCCTGTGATTCCCAGCCCTAGTTTTAATGTTGCAGTATATCTAAATACTGGTAATCAGTATTAAATTAAGGTACCCCTCCCTTGAGTCAACACAACAAATGGTCAAAAACAAATTTTCATTCATTATTTTTGGAGAGTAGAATGGAGCATCTTTAGAAACTGCTGAACTGATGGTCTGTTTTCAAGTTGCAAGCTCCAAACAAGTCTAACTGAAAACCAAGGATACACACATTTAAAATGATGTGTAGAAGCAAAAAATGCTATGATAATGAGTTCATGAGATGTGAAAATCCTATGAATTACAAAAACACAATGCAGATACGAAACATACCCAAAGCAGCTGTGAAAGGCTCCAGCACTTCCGTGAGCCATGCAGGTAAGCAACAAAATGAGTGAACACTAATGAATGCAATATTACTATTTTACTTATAGACAGAAACTGATCTTACAAATTGTATTCAAACAACAGATACACCATAAAAGATTAAAGCACAGCAGTTTGTAGATTTATCACAATTGTTTTATAACATCTATCTAAGTATTTTTAAAAACGCGATTCACGACTCAGTCTAATATTCTGTTCGACTCACCAATTGGGAATCGAGGCACTGTGTATTCCCACAATGATGCAGTAACCATTGCCTAAAAGTTGCACGAGATACTGATCCCAAATGATTAAAGAAATGTCTTTAAATCTTTAAACCAGGGATCAAACCCGGTCTAAACCATGACTAGACTCACACTAAACCAGGTCTAAACCAGGACTAGACTGTTCCTAAACCAGGTCTAAACCATGACTAGTCCGGTCTACGGAGAAGAACACACCTTGAGGTCCGTCTCCACTTTAAATATTCAAACTAGGGATTGATCCAGGTCTAAACCAGGACTAAACTAATACTAAACGAGATCTAAACCAGGACTAAAGCAGATCTAAACTAGATTACACTAGATTGACACAAAAATCAAGTCGAAACCAAGACTAGACTGATACCAGGTTTATACCACAACTTGACTGTTCCAAAACCAGGTCTATACCAAGATTACACTGTTCCTAAACCAGGTCTAAACCAGAACTAGATTGATACCAGGTCTAAACCAGGACAAGACTGATACGAAAACAGTCAGGAACACTCTTCCTAAACCAGTTCTGAACCAAGACTAGACTGTTCCTAAACTAGCTCTAAATAGGGCTAGATTGATATTAAACCAGGACTAGACTGGTCTTAATCCCGGTCCCAGAGAAGCACACACCTTGAGAGACTTTTGACTGCAGGGGTCTGTCTCCACTGTAAATATTTAAACCAGGGATCGATTGGGGTCTAAACCAGTACTAGACTGATACTAAACCAGGTCTAAACCAGGACTAGACTGTTCCTGAACCAACTCTAAAACAGGACTAGACTGATACTAAACCAGATGTATACCAGGACTCGAGTGTTCCTAAACCAGCTCTAAAACAGGACTAGACTGATGCTAAACCAGGATTGACTGATCTTAATCCCAGTCTCCAAAGAAGCACACACCTTGAGGGGCTTCTGGCTGCGGGGGTCCGTCTCCTCCATGCCCAGTGGAATAGGCAGGGTATTGGTGGCTGTCAGCTGTTGCCTCTGAAACACCAACGCCTCCTTAAACTCCTCCTGCGTCTTGGTCTCTAAAAGCTTTTGTCTGAACGAGATGTCAGAGAAGAGAGTGGCGAATGTTCTGCCCAGTTCCATCGCGGTCTTCGTGCTTTTCTGTGAACACAACAGATTAAAGTGGTTAGACCTAAAAGAAGCTGACAGCACTTAGACCGGGAAACTATTTATTCCATATAATTCCCTTCTGTTTCATGAAAAGCTGTGGTATAATGACATTTCCGTGATTTCAAATGGGATTTTCTGGATTGCTTTGCTTTCACAGTGGGTTTTGTTGTTGCTAATTCAGTATCAATTCCAACTAAGTCTGAGAGGAGACCCGGAAAGGGGCAGAGTGGTGGTAATAATGGCCTGGATGAATGCAGGGAGAGGGGAGCATGGTGCCAGGGAAGCCTTGTGGTCCAGGTGGTGCTGATACTGCGCAGTGCCCAGGGCGAACAGAAGCAGCTGCAGCAAACAGAGTAACCAAAGCCTATAAGCTTTTCACACTGGCCACACACTCGCAGGATTAATGTGGGATCCAATGGGCACAGGAAACCCTACCTACAACCAGTTCAACAGAAAGTAGAATTTGTGTTCCAACATTTATTTCATATATGACATTCACATTAAATACTGCTGCTGGGCTTCAGATGATATCACAACATTCTACTGGTGGTTTTCAGATTCTACAATATCATACTCCCAGTTTGGAGGCAAGAGTCAGATTTCCCTATTGATTGCATAGTATTTTACCTTGAAATATTCAAAAAGTAAATTCACAAATGTTGAACCTGGTATTTTCAATTATTAACTAAACCCAAGGACTTACTGTATTACACCATATCTGTATTAATTAATATTAGCTATATAGAATGCTGTGACATATGATATTTAATAGCTAAAATGAATATTGTTAAAATGCTGTTTTTTGCTATAATACAGTGAGTTCTTGGTCCTAGTCAATAATAGAAATGATCAGGTTCAAAATCTGTGAATTGTACTTTTAGAAATTTCATGGCAAAATACAGTTATCAGCAGGAAAACCTGCCTCTTGCACCATCATATTCTAGAATCTGAAAACCACCACTATAAATACTCTAAAGCAATGATTGGAGCAAATGTCTGTTATCATTTGTAGAAAAAAATCAATGAACTGACAACACAAATCCAACTTATTTTGGGTCTGAAAGGACTGCACTCCACTGCTGTCAAGTCCATTAAATATTTTGTGGTGTTGAGAATCCACAACTCTTAATTAATCAGATCCAGTGTCTTCACTAATGTTATTTTCTTTTTGAGTCTGGCTTCAGTTTAAATGTGATAATAACACACATAGCCACTCAGTAAGCATTGCACTCAATAAGTATTTCATGCAAATAATTACATTTTTAAAGTATTTATTATCATTACCAAACCAAGTATCCAGCACTGTTAAGTGGGTGTCTGCTACATCATATTGTCCCAGCAAATCTTACTTACAAATGTTGATTCAAATAAAATGCTGAGTTATTGAAGATCGAAATGCCTTGGGGAAGCATAATTTATAGCGAAACTTTTGAAGACTGTTGCTTTGACTTTATGAATTAAGTAAGGCCACTATATGAGTAGTAGGAGTTTCTTTAAGCCCAACAACGCATGAATGTGCCAACAGCGGAGCTCGGGGTTTGTTCACAGTGTAAATGAGAAATATAGAAACATATTTTAAAAGGTCATGCCTACTCAGCACATCCACTCTGCTTAAGAAGAGAAGCCACAGATGCTGCTGTAAAGTCTAAATCGCTGGATTGCATATATTTGCCAACCAAAGGAATTCCTATTATCATCATCATCAAATATTTTTTCTTGTGGAAGCGGTCCCCATCAGGAGTAATTGCGACATAACCCTGCTTTATGCTTACTTGGGGCTAAGATTAATGTGTGCGAGAATGCCATTAGTGGTTGTGATTGCTGCCCATAAGATTTGCAGAGGGATAAATGGAGAAGCAGCTGGACAAAAGAATGGAGTTCATGGGAAAATAAGATGGAAACCCAATGGACAAAGTAAACAAACAGTGTAGAAATGGTTGGCTGGCTCATCGTCAGAGCAAAAGCCCCTCCACACCACCTGCACTTCAATGGGCAGAACAAATCACTGGAAACACGACCTACAGAAAGCCGAAGGGAACGCCCGGCATTCCTCATCATTTTGTCCGTGGATTATTCCGAAATAGAACATACGTTTCTTTTAGTGCATGCTGAATAAAGAACTAGAAACATTTTGTTGAAAGGTATTCTAGGCTGTATTATAAGATAACACAATACGCAAGCACTGCATAATTTAGCCTGAGGAAATATAAGTTATATGCTTAGTGAAGCATACATCTAATTAATTGCTGCAAAAGACTGAGTATTAAGTTGTTATAATAGACTTTTAACTCTACCATCGAGGTTCTTTCGATTCATAACTTACAATACATGGAAGAAAAAATTCAGACACAGAGGTATTTGAAAGTTTTTTTTTTACAGTAAATGAAAGAAGGAATTTGAACAAATATTTGAAAGTTTCACTAGACCTTTTTATTTATTGTATTGTTAAAGGTGCACTGCGTAACGTTTATGGGTGAGTTTGCTTGTCTCCATGGAAATGTTATGGCTTTACTTGAAATGTTCCATAATCCTCTATTTACCATTTATGTCATTATAGGTGTTTTTATTGCTAAAAAATACACTTAAGAACATACATTCTAAATGTGAGCACGGTCACCTCTCCACAGACCTGACCTGTCACTTGACTCACCAGCTTGTCTCCACAGAGATAGATGAGTTTCATGCCATAAAATTCCAGGCATAACAAATCTCCATGGAGACAAGCAAATGACAGGCTACCCAAGAGTAAAGTTGCATGTGCAATTTCGTAAATTTTTCCAACCATAAACAGCTTTCAGAATACAGTAAAAACTACCTACGAGTATTATTTACATTTCCTTCTAGAGAGAACACTCCCTCCACTGAAGCATAAGTGATAAGTTGCTTTTTAAACAGTGTGTGATTAATAGCCTATTTCCACGTTTGCCTCATAAAAACCTGGTTGTTTTTGATTAAAGCCCCAAACTCTCTGCTGGACTGATATATATTTAATAAAGGACAAATCTCACACCCACAGTCTCACTTTGATTTGCATGTCAGTCCCGTTGTCGCTCTCCCATGGTTTCTTGTTATCTCCCGGGTAATAAAGGCAAAAATAATACTTAATTGGGCTCAGAACTGGTGCCTGTCTGGGAATACATTTGTAAGAAATGAGTAATTTAAAGTTCGGGCTGAATTTAAACAGACTGCTGCCACACAAAGCAGAACAAAAATTATATATTAGAGGGAGTCACTGCCAATTGGTCTATTCAATGATCTCGCCTGTTAAAATACACTTATTCATAAACCAGTTGGAGTTGGATATGAGAAGCAAAATGGCTGTTGGTGGATAGGGTCTGAGAGACAGGAATGAGAGAATTAAGAAAAAGATGAATATTTAAGCTAAGTCATTTGAACCACAGTTATGAGATTTGCAAATGTCCTAATAATCCGGTAAAGGGGAATGAATGGCGGTTTGGTGTGTCGCTGCAGGGTGACGGGGCATCGTACCATTTTGAGTGGGGCCAGGACCAGGATGACATAGCGGACTTCACAGCAGTTTTCACCCCAGTTCTGTGGCCGCTCCAGGCGCGAGATGCACACGTGACGTCGTTGCAGACTCTTGACATTACAGCTGGAGAGAGAGAGAGAGAGAAGGACAGAGGGAGAGGCAGGGAGAGACGGAGGGAGAGAGGAAGAGGGAGGGAGGGAGAGAGAGAGGGAGAGAGAAAGGGAGAGGGAATGAGAGAGAGGGAGAAGAAAAGAGGGAGAGAGGGAGAGAGAGAGAGAGAGAGAGAGAGAGGGGGAGAGAGAGAAAGAAAGAAGGAGGGAGAGGGGAGAAACAGAGAGGAGGATCAGGGTTTTATAAATGTCAACGGCTCACCTTCGCGGCTCTGCCCTTCATTTCCATAGATTAACCTCTTTCTGAGCCGCAACAGTTAGGCCCTGCCATGATGCTCTTTAATACCCACGCACTATGTAAATGTGTCAGTGTGCGTACTATTATAATGTGCCCATTCAGTATTTTATATTACACACGTCTTGTTATATCTATGTGACCTCTAAAAACACATGTAATGTAAACACTCACTGTGGAGTGATAGTGGACCATAATAAAAACATTAAACCAAGCTTCATAATCCTCAACTAAAGTCTGATCTAAGATTTCATTGACTTGTTACATAATGTCATAAAATAAGCAATTACTGTAAAAACAAAACAAAACTGTAAATCACATATAATAAAAAATGAATAAATAAACTAATTATAAATATTCTTGGTGACAATCATTGAAATACTTGTCAAGGTCATCTAACTTGTCTAATGTGTATTCATGCACATGCACCACATCAAAATCAGGACTAAACTGGGACTTCATCTAGAACTATACCTGGACCAGATCAGGACTGAACCAGGACAAGAACCAAACCAAGTCTAGCTCAGGACTAGATGGGTGTCAAACCATAAGCAAACCAAGAGTGTGAATGACACATCTTAAATCAGCCAAAATAAATAGTGCTGTGTCAACTGTCACAGCTGTTACTGTTACACCCAGGGCTGTAGTAGCTGTGTGCTGCCTGTTACCATAAAACATGAAATATGACCAAAACTAGCCTAATATTGTGTGTAAAAGTGTGTGCACGTATTTACACAGATTACACACAGTCTGAGTGAGTCTTACAGGATGCAGAGCCACGACTGCTGGTATCGGACTCCTGTGGCCGTGGCTGTCACTCCCTGGATGGTCTCTGAGAGCAGGTGAACTGAGGACCAAGAAAACACATGTTAGTACAACTCAAAATATAGCCAATTTCTTTATCTTTTTAACATCCCAACAACCTGATGCTCAGTATCTATATAATGTTAATTTTTCATATAATTCTTTTGGGCAGGTATTTAAAGGTACACTATGTAACTTTTCTCATAGAGGGTTCGCCACCTGTTGTCTCTATGACAAAGTGGTTGCTCTGTCAAGAATTTCCACACTATGGCATTTAACTGATCTATCTTCATATAGACAAATAGGTTATGCCACAAGGCCAATCTACAAGTTAGATCTACGGAGAGGTGACCCCGCTCACAGTAAGAATACCTACAAGTATTTTTGAGCACTGCAGTTTAACACATTTATGATCAATAAGTTTAATACCATACAGTGGAACATTGCAGGCAAAGCAATAACCTTTCCATTGAGACAAGCTGTGGTGGATATTACATCAGAAAAGTTACATAGTGCAGCTTTAAACTCATGTATTAAATATAAATTCTCTTACTACGCAATGGTGCTGGCCAAAATCCTGTTCTAAATGTGCTTTCCCGTGGACTGTACCAGGCTTCCAGATACGATGGCGAGATCAGAAGTGTCTAACAAGCTCTGCCTTCTGCTTTGGAAGGCACCGCGAGCTTCTGTGTTTGCAAACTCCGGCACAACAGCACAACTTAATAATGATGTCCGTCTTGCCCAGAAACACCACCAACGCTTTTAGCAACGGGGTTAAGACAACACAATTTTGCCTAGCGTTGCCGTGTGTACACAAAACAACTCATTAAAGCGACCTAAGTTGCAAGCTAATAAGAGGAATCTCCCATTTTCCAGCATGAATAATTGTGTGTTTGGGGGGATTCTTTAGCAGCTGCAAGCCGGAGACTATCCCAAAATCCCACCCCTGGCGTCGGATCGCTTCCTGTTTGAAAATACTCTCCGGCTCATCAGAAATTAGCAAATTACTGGGTGGAAATGTTTGGATCTCGTAAGCAGCAGGGACCATCATTTCCATATCACTCTTGATTTTTATTTATTTTTTTTTCAATCTTTGTCTTTCTCTCCTCCCCTTGCCGTCAATAAAGTATCTCTCCCATTCATGCCAGAAAATGATGGGCGTCACCATGACAACAGTATCACAGGAAGAGAGAATAAGAAGAAGGGGGGCACATGGGGAAGAATGGATGAAAAGAAAGCTTGTAAGAGAAGAAAATGACAAGAGAGTCACATAGACAGGCAGACAGGCAGCTAACAGCAAACAGTAAAATACTGAAGAACGACTAACCAGGCTATGGGAATGAATATATACATGACAAGAATATGAAAACGAGTTAGACAAGGGGAAAGGGGACAGAGGAGTAGGAGACGGACTGCGATTCAATTCAATTAACAGCAGTGAGGCTGACAGCCATGTAATAATCAAAAACCATCCAATTTCTCATTGACGTCAAGGAGGGGAGAGAGAGAGAAAGAGATGAACAAAGAATGATGGCGCGATAAAACAAAAAGGGAAAGTAAAGCAGGAGCTAGCGGTGTTAGCCACGTAGCTTTTTATTGACAACTGTTTGTGTTACGGAGAGACATGGCTTCACTGTGGGGAGTCATTTAAAGAGGGCTTCACAGCTTAGGTTTCAGAGCTGTATTCTTATTGACAAACAGGTCGATAGGCTCATGATTGGTCCGGCAACACCACTTGACTTTAGATGTGCTTTAAATCCCTCTAATGCTAATAAACAGTAATCAATATGTGAACCAGGTGTTTAATTTGATACTATTATCCCTATAACGTGTTTATCCACTCCACCATCTACAACATTAATTAAAAAGCCCGGGTGCAGACACAGCTCTAATGCTACAATCTTATGATTTATGGCATGCCACAAGTAATGACTTCAAAACTGAAATGAGAAAATGACATTTGCCCATAATTTATAATATGGGGCTTCTTGTTTAATGTCACACTAGCAGTTTACTGTACACTGATGAAGAATTAATGAAGGATGCCAAAACTTACTATTCATTTTGATTAACTCACTATTTCAATGCATATTTAAAGATAAATTATTGGACATCCTTGGTTAATCACTTGCATCAAATACATTTATTTATCAAGCTATTAGCTAGAGCCTGCAATTAAACCAAAAGGGAATATCCTGTTCACCAAGGTCAAAATTTTTTTTACCCACTTACTAAGAAAACAGAAAGTTTGTGTTTCTAACAAAGTTCTACAGTCTTTCTATGAATTCTTGTAGTCTATTCACTATCTATTTCAAGTCAATACTACAAAAAATAGTTTGTCAAATGACAACATGCATCTCTTTATCTGCTGGTTTCAGAGTGAGAAAATTGCACTGTTTTCATAGCAATTAACAATTCAAAACAACATGTTCTATCTTTTGAATGGTGAAAAGTCTTCAAAATGGCACCTTAAAGAGGAGGTTGAACAGGACTGGTTTTGCTTACAACCTGAGACATAGAATGAAATGTACAAACAGTCATCATTAGTCTGTTATTAGCCTGTAGTTACAGTAGACTTGTCACGTGCCTCTTGGTGATAATGATGTGGTTTTAGCTAGTCCTAATCACCATGTTACCTGCTGCTAAAGCGACGCTCGTGAGAGGAAGTCAGGCTAAAGGTGTGACAGCTGTGATCAAGCGAGAGACTAATTAGGACACACCCATGTGATCAGTGTCAGTTATCTGAAGATTTCTGCTGCATTTCATCAGCTTTGGTTATGCAAACAAAGCTGAAGCCACAACCAGGAAACAGTAGAAAAAAACGACGAGCAGCATATCAAATATGACAGACTTCAATGGAAACTGATGGAAAATATGAGCATGGAAAGACTGCATGGCTGGATTGGTCTTTTGATCTTGAGAATTTCTTTGAACGTATTAGACATGTGGCTTCGACCAGGGGAAAACATTGTTTCTGTGAAACAGATGATAATATATTCATTTGGGGTACATGTGTTCAGTCATTATGGTGAATGTAATAAAACTTGTGTTCTGACTCATGTAAAAGGTCTATTTCTGCAGATATAAATACAAAAGATCTACTGCTGAGCTAAAATCTATTATTAAGCTTTTGGATAGAGTAATGACTGAATTATTTGTAGCAAAACAATGTAAAATCTTTGTTTTGAGACAAGAGCTCCAAATTGTAGCTTTGGGCAATCATATTTTTCAATTAGCGGCATTGTATTGTCAGGTAATTTCTTGATAATAGAAAGCAATTTCAGTGCCATTTTTGTAGCATATTCCACTACTTGGTACACATATTAATGTGTTGATGCCCCATTGTCAAGACTAAGTTAAGTACATGTAAAAGTATTTATAAAATATTTTGCCATTTTAATCTAAGAAGTTTGTAAAGGAAAATGAAACCTTAAACTTTATACTTTAAGTTACCAACAGGTGTGTGAGGCCATGCGAGGTAACCCCTCACATGGCCTACAGTAGAAACAGCCCATAAGCGCTGATATAAATACTCCTAATTTCCTTATGTGACAGGCTGATTTTTATATGAGTGGAGAGTCAAAAGAAGACAGACAGTGTTGGCTGTTGGTGCGTGAAATGGCCTCCGCTGGTGTTGGCAGGGAGAATCTTTAGATTATGCTCAGAGGTGACCTCAATAAAATCTCCTGATCTTCTGCTGCCTAAAAGATTAACTGGTCTCAACCACTGTCCGGACACACACACCACTCCGACACACACACACAAACAGAGGAAATGATTGGTTTCCTTCAAAGCTTGGGTTGTGGAGGGCACTTTGAAGGAGGTGATTAAAACACAGAGGGCCCATACAGCAGTGGCAGTGAAACACTTAGTGTATATTAGGTTTGGATCTGGGCCAATCACAATGCAGCATACGCATGTTATGAAGTCACATGGCGATGAGAGGACTGCGAGGACTGGGTCAACTGTCTTATGTGGAGAAGACGCGTGGTGCAAACCAAGCCCAATTATATAAGCAATAAGAAAAACACTCCAACAGCCGTGGCAAAATATAAAGAGTCCATTTTGCCTCCCAAGGACGTGCCTTCAGTTATGAAACCATTTTAATTTTCTCTTGCTAATCATAGTGAGTCCACTCTGTATTCAGGCTGAAGCCCCCTTTTCTCTGGCTTTATAAAAGGCACTGATAACATTATTGGACAATGAGTCCGGTGGACGCAGGGCGTTGATTTGAGGGGCAGCTGAAGAGGCATCACTATCTGTGACATGGGAGGCTTTGCTGGTGTGTGTAATCATTTGATGACTCAATGGATCGACCCAGTCCTGAGCATGGAGAGCGACACAAGCGGCATACTGATGGTGATTGGTACAGAAGCACATCACTGATTGCAGCCTCACAGAGACTGACATTTTCATCCAATTAGCACAGCTTACCGTCATCAAAGAAAACGAAACTTTGAGAGTTGTCTGCACGCCGCGGAGAAGCAGGGGACAAAAAAACCAAGAGACTGTTCATTCACCTGTTGTTAGTTTATTTTGGATAAACACACCATAAATGAGCTGTGTTCACCAGGACTCAAGGGCAGCAGTTGACCATCACAGCACTTGTTCAAAGAGCTACTAAAACCACTTCACACCATCTCATGTTCAAACCAGCTTGAGTTGAATCTATGTTACACAACTAGATACTGACTGAAGTTGGAATACTTATGGCAAACTCCAGTGGTGCTTTCAATGGCCATCCCGACAGAGGCATTGTGAACAGCTCACACATAAATATCTCCAGTGAACAGAGCTTAATTTCCTGCCCTCCTTTACCTCATGCATATTAAATATCATTTCCCAGAGAAAATCCCTCACTGTCTCCTCTTTGTTGGGAGCTGTGAGATCCTATCTTGATTACCGTCTACAGGCTATTACCAGAAATTTGATTTTATCACAGATAGTAGTTTCATGTTGAGTGAAGAAACCCAAAGACGCAGATGAAGAGATCAAAATGAGGAAAAAAGTGACATCTATGGCCAACATTTTTCATGAGTTAAAGAGGAATTAGGGCTTTAACTTAGTATTCGGATCATTTCTGTAGAATGTTCCGGAGAGATTTTCGCTGTGAAAAGTCATGCCGCCGGCTTGGAGGAGAGAAATTATTACAACAGAGAGGCATAGCAGCTCCATTTAAAAATACACAGCACCTTTCCTGGTGAAGCAAGATAATTATTAGATGAATATTTATTGTAACTGTGGACAGACAGAAGACACACACTTCCACAAGTTTCAATGCTTTTAAAGTCTCTGCAGTCTATTTGAAACTGCTAAATGTCACAGGATAGTTAACCATACATGATATAACTGTTACAGCTTTACAAATAAAAGTGTTGGATTACTGTCTACAGCAAAAAAAAAAAAGTTTGGAATGTGTGCACATACATGAAAATTATTTAAATATATGCATTGCCTCTTACTAAAAAGAGCTTGGACCATCACTGACTCTTTGAGATGTTTAAAACAAAATAAAAACCCTCTTAGTTAACATCATTTGTCCCTCTGTGCTGTCCGTGGGAGCTTTTTCTATAATGGGAACAGACAAATTAATAAATAAACCCAGGGGAGGATTATGCAAAGGGAGGTGATGAAGAGAGCCAGCAAGATCGATCAAAGGTGACAGCAATTTAGGGAGAAATGATGGTACAGTCACCGCAAATAGGGCACACAATCAGAGCTACACATAGCACCAGACAGTGGCTCAGGAAAATACAATTATACCATACATCACCACTGCTGCTACTGACAATTAGTCAAAATGTGGAAGGGACCCATCGGTTTCATTATTATTTTAATAATCAGCCCCACAGTCAGTGTGATTTATAAATTGGGATGGACCGACCAGGCATAACCACTGACCAATATCTCTCCATTGTACCACTTGTTGGCAGTGCAATATATTAGGGAACATTTTGAGTGGTAAAACATAATGCATAACAATAACAAAATTCAAGTAAGGAAAGGGTTGAGAAACTTAAACTGGGTCAATTAATCAATAAAGAAAATAATAAATAAGTAGTAGCAAAGGTTAAAGTAAGTGTTGTAGAATGTTGCTGGGTTTCAGAGGGGTGGCAGCTAAAATTATTATTGTTAAAATGCTCATTTTTGTTGTAATATGGTGAGCTCTAGGATTCTGTCACTAATAGATGGATATTGGATTTGGATATTTTAATGGAAACTTCAGTGTAATCAATAGGGAAAACTGTCTCTAGGAGTATGACATCATCACATCAAGAATATGGAAACTGCCAATAGGTGTTTAGTATAAGCAAAAGCTTGCCACATAATACAGCATTGTGTCGATCGGTGAATTAAGGACATATAAAGAGGCTGATGTTGACTGCTTTGTGGGACTGGGACAATCTGTTGCATCATCGGCAAATGTATTCTGCCCAAATCCCAGAGTGGCACCAAAAAACAGGACATGTTCAGCTGGTAAAAAAGAAGGGTACTCCTCTGTTGAAGTTGGAGCAGGACTAATTATCACGGTGGTTCTTTCATCTTTTTCATTTCTTTAATTCTTTGTTCCTTGGGCACTGGTTATAATCGTGGCCTATTCTCTTTATCTCACAGCTGTACAGTATTACGTTCCAAATGAGCTGGTCGCTTCACCAGCTGTAGCACCCCGAGATACGGTGGGAATTAATACCTGCAGAGATGTGTCCTATCGATAACATACTTAGGCTCAAAATTAATGTATTCCCCCAAGAAGAGCCTTTGTCCCCCCTCACAGGATATTTCCTCCTCTCTTTTCCACATCAGGATCGCACACTTCGGAAACTAGTAATCTGGCAGCACTCAAACATATACTGTTTGATATGTTGGACCGCTTTAGATTATAACTCACCCAGAGCCCTTTTTTGCCATAAACATAATAGAGCATTTTAGGATGCACTCACATTAGGACTTTAGAACTGTGCCCAAGCACAGATCGCCTCTAAAGCGCGGTACTTTTGTTCACTGGTGCGCTGATGTTACTCATACGATAAAAACAGTGAATAAAGTCCGCTCTAAAACACACGCTGAATCGGCGCTTACCTTCACTAAATTTCGGACAGTGATAAGTTTTGCAGCCTCGTCTCCGGCTGTCCTCACTCCTCCGCGCTGTTATTATATTCAGAAACTCACGGAGGAGCGCGTATCGCAGCAGGACTCACATCTACTTCACTATTTAAAAGATATTTCATGTCACTGGACTTATTTTCTCGCTAAAAGCGTTAGCTCTGCTGCGCATCATGTAAACAAACAGTGCCATGTGATGACATCATCAGCCCGGTTCGGTTGTGCACGTGCGAGTGCGACCATAAAACCCTACGTAATCGTGCTTGAGCACGGCATGGTTCTAAAGTCCTAGTGTGAGTGCGCCCTTAGTCACATTTGCGCCATTATCTTTTTGCGCAAAAGTCTTCAAATTAAGCATATTGTCTATTCTTTAGGCAGTAGGTAGGACTAACTCAAAATATTAGCCTCTACTTGGGATTTGAGGCTGATTCATCAAAAAGTGCAGATATCCCTCAATATATTAGCCAACCGTTTCTACTAGAAACACAAACTTAGATGTCAAGGAGAGACGTCAAGATGAGCGGGACCAATCTTTGACCATTTACATTCCCTATTTGTGGCTTTAAATTTAAGTACGTGATATGCCATACTCCCAGATGGAGACCAGGAACAGGATTTCTCTATTAATTACATAGATTTTCATGAGAAATATCCAAATAGACCTTGAACTCACTATAATTCCCCCATCTCCATCAAATCCTGTAGACCTGTAGAATATTGTGATATCATCTGAAAGCTTGCATTAATCTAGAAAGACCTTCAGACACTCGGGTTTCTCTTCTTGGGTTTTTCTCGGGACAGAATAAACGATTTCCATTTAGTGAGGATTAAAGGAATTTCAAGTAAATTTAAAGTGCAAAGATATAGGATTATTTAAGCTCTAGTAAAGTGTGTGTTTTATTACATTTCCTATAATTTATCCATAGTTAAAGAACAGCTCAGCTCATTTTTATGCTTCGGTTTAAAGACAAAAGTTTGGAAAAAAATTCTTGCATAATCTGCATACACAATGGTTACATAATTTGCAGCACAATATAGGTCCTTTGTAATATAGGTCCTTTGTTCCACTTGTTTAGAACAGTGGCAGTTTGCAGTCACTAGTAAATTTTTAAATAATCATTTGTCTTAAGTTGCCGTTTATGCATCTTTCACTTCAAAATTGCTAAGAAAACCCAGCAATCAATTAAGCATTTCATCACTCAGAGCTGAGCAGTTAAGATGGCCACCCAGTCAAAGACTCCCCTCTCACGTCTCTTTGTGCACTGTGGCATTGAAAACAGTGGAGTAGCAGCCAGCACCACAGCTCAGAGCCTCAGAGCCTCAGACAGCCATTTGAAAAGCCAAGTGACTGATCAATGGCAGAAGTCAATTATCACCTCTCCTTGTGTCAGAGGCTACAGTTCTGCACCTCTCCTGTGTAACCATCAACTACAGAAGCCCGCAGAGACCAAAACTAGTGATACAGGCAATGTGTGTGTCCTTGATGTGAGACCTATTTGCATATAAAGCTTAAGTCTTGTCATTTTAAATATGTCAGTAGTTAAGGGTGCACGATGTAACCTATCTACTTGTCTCCATGGAGATGTCATTGCTTTAGCTAGAATATTCCACAGTACTGCAATAATCTCCATGCAGACAAGCAGGTGATGCCACTTGGCAAATTCACAGGTCAAATCTGTAGAGAGGCGACCCTGCCTACAAAATCAATGCATGTGTTTTGAGCATTAAAACATGAGTAATGAAATAAATAGGGCTGTACCGATCCAATACTGGTATCGTATATCTGCGCCAATACTGAGAAATTTTCTGGATATCGACTTTCAAATATCGGTTCAGCAGATATTCTGGCTGGACATAAATATTGATGTAATAATTTATACAGAGTTGTTCTGTAGTTACTTGAGATACTTGATAACAGCTACACAACACATTTGGATAAGTTTTGTCTTGTTTTGTTTAAAGGAAATAAATTCTGTTTTCAGTCTCTGTCAGGGATCTATGCTAAAAAATTTTGGAGCTGTGTTTTGGAGTTTTTGTTTTGAACGTTTATTACAGTTCAGAACTTGCACACACCAACACCAACTTACTTGAATGAATTTTATACAAAAAAACAAAACAATGCATGACCGCTGGCACTTGGGTTAGACCCTTGAGGCATGGATCTGCCTAAGGTTTCTTCCTTCAGACTAACTAACATAAAATTGAATTGAATTGAAAAAAATTAAACTACAGACTAATTATGTCATAATCAGTAGTCCAGGATTTGTAATTAGGTCGACGTGACCTCTTCTATGGCAGCACTCACACCTGCACAACCGAACCGGGCCACGGCCCAATGATGTCATCACACAGCGCTGTTTGTTTAAATGTCGTACAGCAGATCCATAACTTTAGCGGAGAAAGAAGTCCAGCGGCATGATGAAATATCTATCAAATAGTGAGGGAGATATGCATCCTTTTATGATACGCGCTCCTCTGTGAGTCTATGGATATAATAACAGCATGGAGGAGTGAGGACAGCCGGAGACAAGAGGCTGCAGAACTTTTGTCCTTATTGAAGGTAAGCGCGAATTTGTTGTGTGTTTTGGAGTGGAGTTTATTCACTGTTTTCCTCATATGAGTGACATCAGCGCACACACTGGGCTTGTATAGTAAAGTCGTGCGTTGCGCGTACATGAGCAACCACGCCGCAGCTTTGGCATGGTTTGATTACGCTCACACTGGACAAACATACCGTGCTTGGGCACTTTTCTAAAGTCCTAGTGCGAATCCACCGTTAATGTTTGATACATTTTAAAACATTGTTTTGACTGCTTTGTTAATTGATACATTTTAGAATGTTTAACTCGTCACGTTACGTCTGTGTGCGCAGTGCTTTCCTTATTGTGGGCTGCAAGAAGCACATGTGCGTCTGTTTTGTTGTCGTTCACATGCTGAAATATTTGTTCGCAAATGTGAGTGAAATGGGCGCACTGTAGAGCCCTGGTGTCTGTACTGGTTAACATTGGGGATCAACAAATGCTTAAAATCACAGTATTGAAATTGGTATCTGAACTGAAAAAAATTGATTGGTGCAGAAATAAATGCTAGAAAGATAAATTTAATGCTATACTGACAAACATTCCAGGCAAAAAAATAACATCTTCATAAGGACAAGCAGGTCACCAGAAAAGTTATGTAGTGCACCTTTAACTGGATGGTTCATAATAACATTATAACCAAACACATTTCCCACAATTAAAAATGACTCTGCACAGAGCTACTTTGTGAAAATCCAGCTATAATGCGAGCTTATTGTAAAAAGCATTTAAGTGAAACTGTGATATGAACTAAAAATATTTCGGAGTTGTCTTAGCAGCCCAAGCTTAGGCTGCTGCTGGAGAGAACGGGATACAGAGTTATGTAACAGAGCAGACTGGAGCCGCTTTAATGGGCTGAGCTCAGACCAGAGTGAAAACACAGTAATGTGACAGCACCAGAAAGCAAAAAGAGAGCCAAATACCTGCACCTGAAAGCAAGTTAAAAATTATGAACAAAAAGGTGCTTTATTAAAGGTGCACTGTCTAACTTTTTTAGTGAATGTTCTACTGTTTATTCGTCTTAATGGAGTTGCTTTTCTTTTACCTAGAATGTTCCACAGTAAGTCATTAAACATATCTACTTAGCTTTAGTTTATTTACGGGTGTTGTTTTTGCTCTAAATTACCTTAAAAAATAGGTATTCATGCTGTGAGTGGGGCTGCCTCTTCACTGATCTGACTAGTAACTTGGCTTGGTGACATCACTGGCATGTCCCCTTAGAGATATTCAAGTTTAATGCAATACTGTGGGACATTCTGGGCAATAAATAACATATTTATGGAGACAAACAGGTGATGGACCCTCTGGAAAGACATGAAAAAGCACAGTTAAAGTAGAGTTACACAAGCTGTCATCTAACCAGCCTGGTCCAGTTTGATGAGCTCTTGTTGACTCATTGATCTTCATTGTTGCTGAGCGAAAAGGAAAGTGATTGGTCTATCACAGCTGTTAGATTTGTTAGTCCTGTTAGAGCACAGTTTGTAAAGCCTGAAAACAAAGCCAAAAGTGAGATAGTGTCAGAGCGTTCAAAGGTTAATATGGATTGGCTCCTAATGAAGACTAAGCAGACCAGAAACCTGAATCTGTAGTCTGAGAAGATGCACTTTTGAATAAATATGTTTCAAAACACTGAATAAGCATTGTAGAGTCGAATTAAAGTAAGAAAACCACTTAGCAGGGAGAGCAAGGGGAGGGGGAGACTCAAAACATGCAAATATAGCATTTTTAAAACAATAAAAGGTAGCAATGTGATCTAAATATGTTATGTTAGCAGTTAATACCCTATAGAAGTCAAATACCCCCTCTTTAATTACTATGCCTATTTAAATTGATCCTGGTCTTTGCAAACCCTTTGAAAATTTTAACGGAGAAAACCACTTCGCAAATCCAATTACAGGTAAATGACAAATGATTTGAAAAGCAAGAGTCCAAAACCACTCTACAAAGAACATGAATGTGGCTCTTCTGACTAACAATGTGTTACAACTACACGGGAGGCGCTTTCTCGGGAAAAGCAACTACAGAAAATGACTACCAATCTCGGCAGAAACCTGGTGAGGAAAGCTTGTAAAATACAACACCCAACAAGTCAGAGAGAAACACAAAATGTTATATTCCACACATTTTCAAATCCAGATGTTTTTTCCTTGCTACACTGCCATTTAAAAGCCCTTCAAACTGCCGGTCAAACAGACAGAACAGCGATGGAGCTGGTTTGAAGTGTGTGACTTGTGCTCAGTGCTGTGTCTCAGCAGGGGGCACATGTTTGTGGGTTAAGAGCCTGGTGCTGCCCTGGTCCTGGTTTGATTGTGCGGGTCATCACACTGTATTCTTTGTGTCTACTTTCACCAAATGGCTGCGCAATTGAAAAACAGAAAATCAAATCGCAATTTTTCGAAGAAGTATTACGATTGCAATACGATAGATTTGCAAATTGAGTTTTTAAATTGTCAGTTTACAAAGCATATTTTCAACATTTCCCCACTGTGGGACTAATAAAGGCATATCTTATCTTAACATGACCAAAAACAGTAACAGCTATTCTAATACAAGAATCTCATGCATTTCACAACAGCAGTTTGTAAGTGGTAAAACATCAGTGTAAACATGTTTTTATACATAAATAGACAGATTTTTGTTGTTATTTGCAGAGACATTCTATTACTGAAAAAAATGCAACTTCTGCAATTTGCAACTCAAACTGCAAATTTGATTTGATTGTTACATATTGTGCAGCCCTACCACATACTGTTTTTATGCATTATACAGAGACTATTGTGGTACAAACAAAAACAATCCCTATTTGAATCATTTTATTTAATACATTAAATATAGAGAGATTAAATATAGTTACTTCTATTTGTTTATCACAATAGTACAAGCATACCATATAATCTATAGAGTAATACATAGAACTATAGAGCTAAAACATAGACTATGAGGGTAGGCCTGTCACAATAACAAATTTTGAAGCACGATATATTGCTTTAGAGATACAGTATATTGCGATGAATGATAATATTAAAGCTACTTTATTCCACTGATTTAGATTAAATAAAGCAAGATAATCCCAATAAAACATTTTTAAATATAGAGTAGAATTAAAAGGACTGAGCTGTAGCAAATAAACAGCATCTTTTGGGGACTGGTGTTTCAAATTAGCCTTAGCTATAAACACTGTGATACCTGCATCAGATTACTGAATTGTTAATCTATGGTTGTGTATCTGTCCCTATTCAAATAAACAAAAATTAAAAAATAATGAATAAATAAATGATAAATCTATATAGTACTAGTAATTATTGTGTCAGGCCTATATGTGGGGCCACCACAGTCTCCTGTATTGAAGATAAACTCTGTGTCCCATGCTCTGACTTTGTGCTCTTACCGTTCACCTCCTGAGCTCCTGCGTCTGTGAACAACATGCTCATGACCTCCTCAAAGTTGCAGCCGGGCTCCGAGGCGTGTGCATCCTGGGACACGTGGTGAAGCATCCTCTTGAGCACGTCATCTAGAGATGCAGCAGTCTCGTCCAGGAGGATACTTGCCCGGGCCAGGAAGCCATCCAGGTCTCTATGTGCTCGCACCTCCTCCTCAAAGTTCATCAGCTTCACATACTGCACAGCAAGGGAAGGGGGTATAGTGAGTTTACACTAAAGGTGTTTTATATAGACTTAGACTTAAACTTTATTGATCTGCAAGGGAAATTGTTTGGACACAGTATCTCAAAAATCACAATAAATATAACAACAAAGACCAAAAATATAAATGGTAATTATAAATTCAAAATAAGTAGCAAAAATAGCAAGAGATGGGTGTCAAATCAAATTAGGCATAATTAAGAAAATAAAAATCATAGAAAAATACTGTAAATATATCACGGCTATTTACAAGAGATTGTAAGGAAAAACAAAGAGCAAGGATTAAATAGTCATTGACATAGGGTTATCTATTACATAAGGGTCAGTTGTATGGAGAATGGTCTGAATGTATCTCTCACTTTTTGAGCCGAGCTGTAGGGTCCTGTTTTATGCATGCTGGCCAATCAATACATCGTTTATTCTTATTAAGACATGCAAAACTTAACAAACTTACAATTTCAAATGAGGACTGTGCAATGAATCAAAGTTTAATTGAATCAAGGCTCAATAGTTTCAAAACGTCATTGTCAACAACTTGGGTCTTTTTTATTGAGAGGATTACAGCCAGTCATACTTTTACTACGTCAGTAAAAGTATGTGGTTTGGAGCAGAGTTCAGACTTAAATGTCAGAGAAAAGTCTGTCTTGTTTAAGCTCCTACAATTAAGTTGAATGTCAATGCTTAGTCCAATGCAAGGCAGGCCATTACCTCTTTTTTATTGTGTCTCACCATCTCAGTTCTTATTAGGGTCTGACTTTACTTCCCCTTTTGTGTGTTTCATTACTAATATCAACTTGTATGAAACAATATATTTAGTGTTTCCTTGACAGCTACCATTCAATGAAGTGCCGACTACTTGAGCATGCTAAAGATGAAATATTTCATTGTTTCACATATTAATATTACAACGAACTGTTTGATTCTAACAGTCAAATCCAGGAAGAAAATAAAAAGCCAAACAAAAGTAGAACATGCTACATAAGAACTTGGATTATTACCATGAATAAAACAATGATATATTAAAAGAGACATACATTTATGCATAGAGTGAGTACAGAATGGGGCTAATTGAATTCACGTATACAGAGTGCATTGCAGGAAATCCCAGGGTTCATTAAACATGGTTGGCATTTTCCTGATCATCCAGGCTTAAGAAGAGCTTTACATTAGCCAAGCAAGTCTATTCTGACAACAAGGGAATCAATCGGTTTAATATTGTGGTTTACAGTAAAGTAGTTTCAGTAATAGGTTAGATACAATTCATGGGTTTTAGAATAGTACAAATAGGACCATTGGCATAGTGATTAAATAGTTAAAATAAAATATAGCGTTTAGAGCATGGAAAAAGTCCTCAAAATATTTCATATATAACAGGAAGTTATGATTAGGTATACAACTCTTAGATGTAACTTGAACAAATAATTATTTTTGATCAACACCAGAAGTTATTGGTGAAAAGTTATCCCATTGCCCCAAATAAGAATCAATAAATGTAATATGACTAGAATTAATATAACGGCAATGACAGCAATATTGATGTACATACAGTATTTCTACATCTATACTGGTCACTCTCTGGCAGTCCAAATCTTTGTTAAAGTGTTAAATTAACATAAAACAATTATGGAAGAGGTATTTAAAAGCTTACTAAATGCAACATTACTCTGTGCTGTGCTAAAATGCATCAGGTAATCAAGTAGTAAACAACAATTTGTAGACAAAAGCTATTGGCAGCCTTCTTTCTCTGAGTCTGCTTTAACAAACCAGCGGAGTACAGCTGTCTGTCAGGAAATAATTTTTATTCCATAAACACAAGTGTAGCTCAGCAGGAGGGCCAGATGTCAATCACTCCTGCCCATCACTTTAACTGCACACACGCACACACAAGTCTCTCTCTTTATTATCTTTTTTTCTAATTTTTTTTGCACTAACTCTAATGTCAGCGCACCACATCGGGCCAATGGGGCAGGCCGTGCGCTTTAAAATGGCAGCAGCTTGACTCATCAGATGCAGTCTCTGTTGGAGCAGCAGATTCGGGAGTCACCTCTGAAAATGGACCACTAGATGCAGAGGAAAACCGCTCGATTAAGAGCCCAGACACCCAGCAGCCCATGATTTTATTGATTGAGAAATTGACAGAATTTCTGAAGAAGAGTGGACGCCATGCTGTTCTTTTGAGAAGAGAAATCCCCATTGGCGGAGCTGCTTTTGTGCCCCAGTGAATGCAGCACATTTCATCTCTTTTTTTGATTGTTGTGTTTCTAATATTACGTCCTATAAAAATAATCGTCAAACATGCTATAGCCAAAATAAGTGAAAATAGTTAAACAAGCTAACAGATGCCACATGAATTCGCATATAAACAGATTCCAAAGCAAAAAATTGGCAGAGTTAATAAATTGAAATGAACAAAACAGACAGGCAGAGCAAACAAACAATGTGTGAAAGCGAATATGAAGATTAGAGTGGAGATCCGGGCAAGCTGTTGGCTGTGGGACAGGTTGTTTGACAGGAGGCTAACGCTGGGTTACCACGTTTAACTAATGCTCTTTGGGTGTTACATCAGAGGCCCAGAACAACCACAACACACAGATTTTAACCACCAAATGTCAATGTTTGTGAATGAGGAGCTTTGCTTTCACTCAGTACATGGGATTACTGTGTTTTTATATGTGCTTGGATGTTTGACTTCACAAGCATGATTTTTGTTGCATTGTTACTACTGCTGTTTCACTAAGACACCACCATTTTGCAGTCATTGCTGGTACAAACCAAACCTCCTGGCTCTCCTCTTAAAAAGCACACCTTCACCAACTTAATTACTTCCACTTAATTACTGCTATTCTCTGTCGACAAAACTTCTTTTAAAAGGATCTTAGATCAAAGAGACTCCTGGTAATTTTCTACATCTATTTCCATTTTAAGAAGAAGCAAAACAAAAAGAACACAAGTTTTACTTTGAATTGACCAGACATGTTCGCAGATAAATGACATTACATTAAAAACCTATAAAAAATATATCCTTACCCTTCGTGATGTGTTGAGTAGCACACATCCAGAGTCATCAGCATCTGTAGAGACAGAATACAGTATAATAAGAACAACTATAATCTGCACAAGGTTAGCTGGTTTACACTTATTTACAAATATTATAATACAAAGATCAGGTGAGATGAGGCAGGCAAATGTCCTGCAGTTAACATTGTAGATAATGTGTATTGCTTCCTTCATGATTCAAATTAATAATGACTCATTTTATAAACCATAGTCATCTGGATTATAAACAGAGGCTAACACATGTCTTAAGGTTTTAAAAAAAATCAAAGCTCAATTTCATTACTAAATCAAAATTTTTATACATTACTTCTATCAAGAGGCACAATTGACGTAACAGTTTAACTAGCCGACTAATCTTGATTTGTTGCAGCCCTACTAACAAACTATAATAGTGTTTTAATAGGAGAATATGTTAGCATGTATTTAAACAAACAAATGGCATGTTCAAAGTCAACATTACTATGCCACATTTGCATTTAAAAGCAGCAGCACAACATCCATAATTGGTGCTGCAAATTGTAAAATAAGGATCACAAGTGACAGCTGAGGAGCCTACAGAGGAACTGGGTGGAGAGCTGGATTTCTAACAGCGAGGAAAATGTCAAGAGGCAGGAGTCTATGAGCTCTGACTGAACAGGGATTGGAAGTTTCACGTTGATAAGGTTTTAATACACGTCCACAGAGCCCAGGCGACCGGCAGATAAAACACAAAGGTCGGATTTTCCCAGTGTCAGTGAAGAGGACACGGGAGGAAGTAGCTTTTATGTTTGGGAACAATCAGGGCAAATTACTGTTTTCATCACATTGGAGCCTGGTGTAACTAGTCCCACCGACTCTCGTGAAACGGTCTGGCACTGCAGTTACGAAATATAGTTATCGCTAGGTTTTTTTTTTTTGTTTTTTTTTTACTGTGGCAGGATGGATGTGATTATGTTACCATGGGCTTTTCCTCCTCTGTGTCAGCTCCGTCTGCAAATCAATCTATGCTTAACTCCTCCCTCGGGCTGGGGTGGGGGAAAAAGGGCAAGGAACCCCCTTTTTAACAAGCCAATAAGCCCAGGGAAAGTGCCGGGAGATCACAATATCAATAATCCAAACAGTAGTGAATGGGAGGGGGGCTTTGATCACTCTACCCCTGCAGGCAGCGCTGGTACAAAGGTGCAGCCAGCAGCTCCACCTGTGATGGGACCGAGGCGTGATGTGGCGGATTGTGCTCACCAGAAATCCACTGTGAAAAAAAAAAAGAGCACGAGGCTCAACTGATCTGGTCCCAAAGGAGAGAAGGGTGGCGGAGCTATAACAGCTGTCAGTTCCTAAGAGGTATATTTCTATTCATATGAAATTAGCTGCTTCAAATGTCCACATACTGAATTATCTTCAGATTTGATTTAAGTAACGTGCTTGTTTCGCAGGCGACATGTAAGATGAGGCATGTTATAGTGAAGGATGATGTAATGCTATTCTCAATGTCAAGCAACCACTACCTAAAGTTCAGCTACATAAATTACATACAAATACATAAATTATATACGTTTTACTAAATTCTAAATTCTCTTCTAAAAACTACAAATTTGTGTGATTGGTTGGCAGAAATATAAAGAAGCAGACTTCAAACTAACAGAAGTCTCAAGAGGGAGCGCTTTGGGATCACATCTTTCACACAAAGTCAGAAATAATTGATAACAATAGCATGTTTTAATGACCTCGATCAATCGTTGAGGGCAGCATTAATCACATGACCTGTATCACATGACACGGCGGCGCGCTGGGGGTTTAAATGGCAATGATACGTCTGCCTGTAGAGAATGATTTATGCTGCTGTGGTCGGGGAGTGCACTGTACATCTGTGGGCTGTGTGCACGAGGACATGCACACGCCTCAGCTCTGAAGGAGTGAATACAATACGATCAGTCAATCTGCATCTGGGCTTTTGTGCCATTCCAATGTATTTAAATGATATCAATAAAGTTGCTCTGTGTGAATAATCACGGCTACTATACAGTTTTTATCTGTTTATTATTTAGAATAACAAAACGCATTGAAATGTCATGCTCACAATACCCTTAATGTCAAAACATATGAATAACTTTTTCAACTTCACAGATTCAGTCTTAATGCACAATCCAGCAAGTAGTTAAGAGTATAGCTATTACAATTTATAATGAATTACCATTGTTCAAAAGTAATATGACTGCATCTTGAAGTCCATAACAATATATTACTGTATCGATAGTGCATCCAATGAGCACCCTTCTCCAAATCAGGAATGCCACACTGAATGGGACGGGGGGTGTCTCAAACCACTTAGAATAATATAAACTTAACTTAAATCTTAAAATTACCCAGGTTAACAATGAATATCTATTAAGGGGGTAAGTTATAGACACAAAATGTTTGACTTTGGAGCAATTAAACGGTTGACCTTGTAGCTCATGGAGTTGCTCAAATTTGACCCGTGCAATGTTTTATTTTCCTTAAAGGTGCATAGCGTAACTTTACAGGCAAAGGTTCCACCACATGCTTGTATGGAGATCTTATTGGTTTGGTCTGGAATCTTCTACTACAGTATGGCAATTAACTTATGTATCCCCATGGAAACGTCACCAGGCCAAGTTACAGGTCAGATCTATGAAGAGGCGACCCCAGTAACAGTAAGAATACATGTTTTGGAGAATTTTTTTTAATTAAACAGGAGTGTAATGAAATAAATGCTAGATAGATATTTAATGCTATACGGTGGAACATTCTAGGCAAATTAATAACATCTCCATAGCAATAAGCAGAAGACAGACCAGAACAGTTACACAGTGCACCTTTAAACATTCAGATGAATTCACGACTGCAGCGCATGCAATGCGATGCTAAATCTTTTAATAATACCAGAAACCTAACTTCAGTATCTGTTATCATGGAGGTATTTTGTGGCTCTTTATGGCAAAAAAAGAATTAGAAGAAGACTTTGATGCCTTGAAGTTGTCTGGTGTGTAGCAGGGCAGGCAGCAGGAGCCTTGTACTTAGTGTAGGGAGTTCAGTTCTCCCATTGTCACTTCTCTAAAGGTGAACGAATTGCTCTGATTTCCATAACACTGGCTGTTGTTTAGCTCACAACCCAGGCATTACCACACCACTCCAATCGCTTCAGGAAATACACTCACCTCCGCCTTGTTTTTTCTTCTTAAAAATCAGGACTAAATTTTGAACGGGTCAACAAACAACAGCTCTGCATCAGCAGTTTTAATGTTGTCTTTTTAAATCCAGAAATCATCCTTGGAAGGTCATCAAATGTCCATGGTCAAATCCAAAGTCTTCAAGTTGTTGGAGTGAGAGAGGGCTGTCCTTCATCATGACTTTTCCACTTGAGTATTCAGCCAAATTGATTGAAGTGAAATGGAACTAGGCCCTGTCCTGGCAGAAATATAATCATGAAATCAATTCTATTTATGGGGGAGCGTTTGACAGCTGTATGACAAAGTCCTGGGAAGACAGAGGGACGGACACGCATCAAAAGTGAGTACCAACAAACAACCTCCTCGTGCGATCAGCTTCAAATGAACATTTAAATACTCCAGACACAGCCATCAATCACCTCAAGCGCCTTTGTCATCAGCAGTACTCTTACGCCAGTTGACAAACACAGTGGATGATCTGTGTGTGTTTAATGGGAGTGACAAACCCCATGACATTACACAAGTGTTATAGGTCAAATCATCTTTTCATCAAGAACCCAGAACTAACTAACTTTTTTTTTTTTTTGCACATTTACAAGTGTAGGCAGGGCATTCATGTGAAGAAATAGTGCAATAAAATGTAATATTTTCAAAGCCATAGTAAACTAAATTAACCAGTTGAAAATCAAACATCTAAACGGGACCAAGGACACTCATACTGAGCACAGGCTCCTGAAAATGTGTTGTTAAAATCCATTTTGTATTTTTCTGAAAATTAAAAAAAAAGATCAGGCTGTGTTTGCTCATGTGTCTAATGTGTCACCATGGCAACATTACTCTATAGACATACATACAGTACCCCTCAGTGTGATGTCACTGTAAAGTATGCCTTGTTTACTGAAACGTTTACTGCATGTTCTTCTGTTTTGAATGACCTAAACATGATGTGCTTAAAACTTTTGTAACTGGCAGTTCGAGAGACTATTGCAGTACTTTCTGGACAAAACAAGAAAAAATGTCTCAGTATGTTCGGACAAACAACAGATCTTGACTTGATTGACTTGACAGACATTTTATATTGGTTTGTTCAAAATGTGCAGTTTTCTTCCAGCCCAATACCTGCATTAACTTAAATTCTTAAACAGGAGAAGACCAAATTATTCTCACTTGAAATCGTGGCTTTGTCTAAAAATAGACTGACTCCCATTAGTGAACAATGAGAGTAGCAGGATTCAAAGACATCCTACGGATGTACTTTACAATTAATCAGAACTGCACTTAAATTAACTCAAAGTTGAAGGCCATTTAAAACATATCTTTGGAGAGGTGCACTAAAAATCCAGGAGGGACAGTGTTATACAGGTCACGAAACAGCCTGGCACTAAATTTCAAAAGTGCTCAAGAAAAAAAAAAAAAAACAGGGAAATGCAGAAAAAGAAATGAATTAATTATAAAAGGCAGATGTTTTCAATTACATGTAGATGGTGTCTTTGGATCTGAGGGAACGTCAAAGCTATTAGCCTTTCCAAAGCGCATTATTTAAGTGGACATAACTTGATTACTAAGATAACACTTATGGAAAACTTGCATTCATTGGTAAGGCTGAATAATTTGGGGAAAATGTAAAAATTGTTCTGACAAGCATTGTGATTGCTGTTATATTTACAGTTTATGTTTTATTTATATGATTCAGGTTCATATTTAAAATGCATACAGAAGACTTGTAACAAAAAGACTGAAATATGAACTGACAAACTAATCATATTTCAGAATATTCAGTTTTCATGCAGAATAAGACAGGACATTTTGTAGTTTTTGTGGAATTGATTGTACTTCAAAAAACTGCAGCCTTTGCGATAATTTGCTAACTCCATTCAAACTGAAATTTCGATAGTGATTAATCTTGCAGCCCTATTCGCTGGTTGCTGTGGACAGGTCTCACAGTGTCTAATCATGCAAAATAGTAAAATAACACAACAATTAGCAGCATAAATGAAACACCTCATAGCTCTGGGATCACAGTCAAGCACTAACTGGATTTACTGTGGACCAAGGCAGCTGAAGAATAGCCCAGATTAGAAGTGGGAATTAGATAATAACTATACATCCACAAATAATTATTTAAGAAACTAAACAAGTTGTTTATACTTAATTAATCTATATTTTTAGTGTTACAGTGACCTTGCAGATAAAAGCTCGATAGGGGGGCTGGAGTAGTGAATGAATAATGCAGTGAAATGTGTATATTTCAAACTGACCTGTTTGTCAGGACCAGTCGCAGCAGGTGCCTGGTCCTGGAGCTGTCACTGGGTTCACTTTGTTCATAAACCACTCTCTTTATCTAAAGCTTGTTACAATCCTCACTGCTTAAAATTACAAGACTTTGTGGGGCAATAGTGGCACAGTGAGTTAAGCATTCACCCACTTAACTTAAATTTCCTAATATGAATCTACTGTTGTGTCCAAGTTATAAACTTAAGAAAAGACCCCTGGTATGAAAAACAGCTACCTCTATGCAAGTATTTTACTGTGGTGAATAAAATAAAGTCAATAAAAGTTAAAAATTAGAAAAAATTAAATGGTTCTTCTCTCTTGTTCACTTTTTTACTTTTGGGGATTCTGGAGTAGATGTATGGCCTACGAAAGCAGCTGGAGTGTTTGTAATCTGGACTGTTGCTATAGCAATTAACAATTTAAAATTAAATGTTATTTTTTAATGGTGAAAAGTCCTCAAAATGCCACATATAACAGGATGCTGAAACCCAAGAATAGTAAACCATTGAACAATAATCATTGAGCTTTTTACTTTTATTTCAAATGTGACAGAATGTAACAAAGCAAGACATTTGACCTTGACAACAGACTTAAATGTTATTAAGTGTTACCCAAACACAGAGCCCAAATATTATCACTCCCTATTTAGCATCCTCTACAGGGGGTCTTCAAAGTAAACAGCATTAGTGCTGATGAAGCCTGGGGATTTCACCTATCTACTCCTCTCTCCCTCGCTCTCCATCCCCCTCTCTCTCATTGTCTTTCCAGAGAGAGGGAGTAACAGAGAAAGAGAGAGATAGAGAGAGAAACACTCAGGGCGTCTTTAGACGCCCTGAGTGTTACTAAGTATGGCGACACGGCCCAAGTGACACATTCACCTGTGACACTCGTTCTCTCCTGCTCGCGGCCCAAAGCCGCACCTGTGGCCGTTGCCGTGGAGACGTGCTGACCTGGAGGGGTTTTTCGAGATGAGGTCAAAATCACCTGCACCTGGAGCTGAGGAGCTGTCTGTCAAGTCAACACTTGCCATCATTGTGCTGCAGTGGACCCAACGGCAAATGAGTTTCAAGGGCCTTAGTACAAGTTTTTCTTTACTTTTTTCACTACCAACACCAGCCATATTATAACACTGTAAATGAACATAGTAAAATATAATATTCTGCAGCAAACATTTCTAATCATACATTACTTTTATTATACCGCATACAATATATATACAACCTCAAATGCAAGCATTCATTGGTAGCAAGTCTGGTTATGCAAACGTAATTATAATTTGGCCTGCATTTTAAAAACACAAATGCTAGTTAGCTCTGCTTTTGTCTAATTTCTTGACTTTTCCTTTTTTTTAAAGGTAATTTTTCTTCTCCAGATATGTGCAGTGATTGCCTTTGAAAAACGCGCCTCATGATATAAAAAGTACATGAAGCAAAAGACGAAGATTGAACTGCTGTTATTGATTACGGCGTAGGGAAACAGAGGGTTTTATTGACTGGTGAGGCATATTCAGGCTCACAGATCTAATTTTAAACCTTTTCATATTGGGGCAGCTTACACCATCCTGAACGCATGCTGGCATCAACACAAAGGTACCACAGGGGGCTTGGGCAGCACAGCACAACATCACCGGGACAGGAAGGACATAATCAAATGCCCAGCTGCAGAACAACAACCAACACATTTCACTGAATCAGCCATGGGACCCAGTCAACTCCATTTGAGCGAAATTATGACTGGATTACATTTCCAAATGCACAACACAATCAGGATGCTGTCACTCAGCCTCCTGTTCAGTCTCTGTGGTCATGGGAACAAGACAAGTTGGATTTGTTGTCAGTGTCAAACTTGTAGCAGTGGAACTTTTCTGTGACTTTATGTTTTAAAATAATCAAGCATCTTTTCACATCTAAGATCTACAAATGTGAAAATCATAGAAACCGCAATAACATTTTTTGAAGTGAAAAACATATAAAGCTTTATCAACATTGATTCAATTAGGGCTGCACAAAATATCGAAATCACAATTTGAATAGTTAGAATTAAAGCTGATTGTCCATTGTTAACAATACAATATCAAGTCTTTTATCAAAAAACTTCAAACACTTAGTTTAGCGCAGACCTTATTGCATTAGCAGTTGTTTACTGAGTGAACTTTGAACAAAATACTACTTTGTTTCCTAAAATTTTCACAAATCTAATCACAACACACTTGTCAAAAAATCACAAATCATTGTTAACTATAAGATACACCTCATCTCAAATAAAACCAAATCGATTCTTCAAATGTTTCATCATGCCACTCTGAAATATTGTCATCTTTACACACGTACCGAGCTGTACACTCTGCTCTCCCCCTCCACACACTGTGGAGGCGCTACAGCAGTACTGACCTGGGCCGGGGCTGATCTGGTTCTCGTACAGGTGAATGTCGTCTCCGCTGGCGATGGGAGAGTCCTGTCCCTCTTCTCGGCCCTCGCTGCCTTCCTCCTGCTCCGCCTCCCGCTGCTCTGGGGACACAACAGCACAGGGTCACCTCTGGCACCACACACCAGGCACTTACATTTGAGTTTGAAAATAAATTAAAATCTATTAAAAAAATACCTTTAAAAACTGATGATGTCCCTACTGTAATCATCCTGACAGACTTCTACACCACTTCCTCAAATTCATACAAATTCATACAAATTCATACAAACTTAAAGGTGCATTGTGTAACTTTTGTGGTGGAAAAGGAAATGTTATTGATCTGTTTGGAACGTTTCACGCTATGGCATTAAACCTTTCTATCTTCATAGAGACGAAACCAGGCCAAGTTGCAGGTTTTAAAACCATCTGTACTTGCATAAATGTAAGATAGAGCTGTTTGATGTCATATTGTGGAACATTCCAGGCAAAACAATGACATATCCACAGAAACAAGCAGGTGATGAACCCTCCACCAGAAGAGTTACATAATGCACATTTAAACTGTTTTGTTGTTTTATAATTGACACTACCAGTATCAGCCATTTTATACGTTTGTAATAAATAAACATAATTAAATATAATATTCTGCAACAAACATTTCATATTGTACATTACTTTTATTTATTTTACTTTTACAACCTGAAATGCAAAAAAAAAACAAAAAAAACCAACAAGCCAAAAATCATTGTTTTAACAATTTAACATTCTTTCTTACTGAACTGCATTTTTAATTCTTAATCATATAAAAAATCCAATTGGTAGCAAGTATGGTTATGCTAATATCATTATTCTTTGGCTTGCATTTCAAAAACACTTTCAAATACGAGTTAGCTCTTCTTTGTGTCTAATCTATAATGATTTGTACCGAGAGGGAGAACAGTGCAGCACCTGGCTGATGGATCACTGACTTGTATGAAGCAGTGAAACATTATATCATGATTTTGGTTGAAAAGAATCAGTTGTCTCAGAGTCTTTTGTAGGACCGAGCTAGCTCTCTGCTCAAACAGTGCTTTAAAGCCAACTCTACAGAAAGCAGTATCCTCCAAATGTCGTTGCAGCGATCACAGACAATCTCGCACACTCACACTCTTTATCTGCTGACCTTATCCCAGAACAAGCCCCAATTTGGTTTCCTTTCAGTGCAGCCTGCATTGAGATCATCTGTGAGCACTTGACATTATTTGAACCTGGTATTGTGGTCTGCCTCTTCTCACAGACTGTGCTCTGACTTTCAACTCACCTTGGGACGAAGACTGCACCAGTGAGAACTAATCGCAACAAATCGCTCCTAAATGTCGTTTTGTACAAGTATGTTCTGTGAAAATGTTTCTTGTGCATTTGGTGATGGTTTCAATGAGAATCACAGTCTAGAGCTGGGCATGTGAAGTAAGATGCGCATACACATCCACAGTTACTAATTACATTCTATGGGGTATTAAAGGTGCATTGTATAACTTTTCTGGTGGAGAGTCCATCAAATGCTTTTCTTCATGGAGATGTTATTGCTTTGTTTGGAATGTTAGTATGGCATTAAACGTTTCTATGTTGAAGGAGACCAAATCAGGCCAAGTTACAGGTCAGATTTTTGGAGAAGCAACCGCACTCAGTCAGAATGCCTGTTTTTTGGGCTATAAAACCACATGTAATTAAATAAATGTAAGGTAGAGCTGTTTAATGTCACACTGTGATACATTCAAGACAGAGCAATGGCATATCCATAGAAACAAAAGTGTGACAGACTCACTACTGAAAAATCACACAGTGCAACTTTAATTGCTAAGACATAAAGCATATTTAGATCACCATGTTACCTTTTATTGTTTTGAAAATGCTATATTCGCTAAAAACAGTGTGTTAAAACGTAGTTTTGTACTGCTAACCATAAAGAGGGTTTGAATAAGGCTCAGGAGAGATCACAAAATTACTCAAACATGGTTGGATGAAAAATAAAACTTTGAAAACGCTTTGACATAATTTTACAAAGACAAGTCTGTCTGGAGCCATATATACTTTCTTCACGATTTCAGAGGGCATGATTGGCAGGCGGATTAACCAATCGAGACGCATGATCCATTCACGTCAAAAACAAACATGTTGCTTACACATAAAAAAGAGGAAAAAAACAACAAGGACTGAGAAACAGCACAGATTTTTGCAGAATCAACAATCAAAGCACCAAACTCTTATTTTTCTCAGGTAAAAGAAGCCATTTATTTTGTTCTGAAGGTTACGACAATTTTCGAGAGGAGATGCTTAAATGCGAATTGTTTTGCATTACCTTCTGCGAAAACGTTTTCTTGTGCTAAACTCTAAGAATTTGGTGATGGTTAGAATGAGAATCACAATCCAGAGCTGCTCATAACTGCGTAAGTAAGAGGTGAACTGAAACTGTAGTGATGAGATACATGTGTTTCCCTCAAACGCGTGATTTTCTGCTGCAGACTCAGATGTCACAAACAGGAAATGTTGAAGGTACAACCTGAACTGGGCCATACAAGTTCAGTTCAACTTTTTATTTCACTTTACTCTATAGCTATGTGTGGTCATTTGGACATCATTATTTATCTCCTGGACAAAGGGATCTTACAAAAAGTGTAAGCTTGTTAAATAATGGCAAAGTAGTTGTTTTTTTTTTGTTCTGAGTCTGTGGGATGTACAGTTCATGTGTTTAAATTCTTGTTCACTGGTGACAATTGCCACGTTTACATGAGAGTATTAATTCCGATTAAAATTAATTTAATTCCAAATAAAAATTAATTCCGCTTTAAAAAGATCATGTAAACACTTAATCCCTAATGAAAATGATTATTCGGAATTAAACTTAATTCCAAATTAAGGTGGTGGTTTATTCCGATTTTAAAGACAAATTAATTTATTCCTCAATCATGTAAACGTTTATTCGGTTTAAAAATAATTCCGGTCGTTTGGCACATGCTTGTTGGGTCCCCCTTCTGACGTGATGACACATTGCAGATGGCAGCCTGGAGCAAACGTTGGTCTCGAACTGAAACCATTTTTAAAAAGGAAGAACTACAAATAATGAAAAGAGTGGATGGCAGAAAACATAAAAACACTAACCAAACCGAGATGACAAAAAAGCCGGTAGCAGCTGATTGTATGTTTTCTTCCAGTCGACGTAAATACGTTCGTGTCTCTGCCCAATCAGAACCCTTTCCGACGCCTAGACGTTGAGTGGAATTAAATAAAGGCGATTTAACGTGTTTTCCATGTAAACCTCAATTCGGAATTATTATTTCCATGTAAACTCAAAGGAGAATAATTTAATTTCGAACTATTTAATTCGGAACAACTAATTTGGAATTAAAAAACATCATGTAAACGTGGCCATTGAAGGATTTTCAACAGTCCAAAAGATAAGATTTTTGCTTAATTGCTATGGCAACGGTTCTAGATTTCACTCTGAAACCAATGAATAGGCAAACACATAAACAAAAAGATTAACCTGTGGACCCGCCTTATTTCACAAAGACGTAGCACATTACTCCACATAATTTGAGAGCTGCTTCTTCTTTATTGCTATAATAATCATTGGACAGAATTGGGGATTTAGTTTTACTAAAAGTAGATAATACGCTGTCCATTAAAAAGAGCCGACCAAACCTTCATGCTTTTGTGAGTGATAAACATAAAAACATGTTTATTTTCCTGAGACCTCTCACACGGCGGATGTAATGTTCTGGTACATGCTGGAGATGGAAGAGCACAGGTGATAATTGGAGTCTGTTGTATGCACTGAAAAGATGACTTTAATCATCATCACCAAATAGTGTATGGATGTGGTGACTGATAATGAGTGGGACTATAGTTTTACTTATTGAATAGAATAGAATAGAATAGAATAGAATAGAATAGAATAGAATAGAATGCCTTTTATTGTCACTATACACATGTACAACTCATACACATGCCCAACGAGATTAAAAGCAACTCACCCTCCAATACAGACATGTGCGTGGGACACTTACAACACAGTATAAAATAAAATAAATAAGTAAGTGCTAGTGCAAGACATTAAAGAAAAAGGACTGGGACACCCAAGACTACAACTCTCAGTCAAACAAGATTGCACACAACTATTACACGGTACTAAATACTGCACTGAGTCAAATACTGCACTTGATCAAAATATTGCACTGTATTAACTATTGCACTGTGTTAAATATTGCACTGTGTTAAGTATTGCACTCAGTCAAACATATTGCACTGTATTAAATATTGAATATTGCACTCAGTAAAAGTATTGCACTATATTAAATATTGCACAAGTGAGAGGTCAGTGCATACGTGAATTCAAAAAGGTTATGGCTCTAGGGAAAAAACAGTTTTTGAGTCTGGTGGTCCTTGCTTTGATGCACCTGTAGCGCCTTCCTGAGGGCAGCAGGTGAAACAGGTCGAAGCCAGGGTGTGAGCTGTCCTTAATAATGACTGACTGGATGAATGCTTGCATTAATATACATTGTATTTTATTAGCATGTACGCCTTTTATGACATGAACCTGTCCAGGGGCTGAAGGTAGAAAGGCAAGAAAACCTATTTTAAAGGCTTAAGTATTTACAGATACACTATATTGCTAAAAGTATTTGCTCACCTGCCTTGACTTGCATATGAAATTAAATGATATCTCATTCTTAATCCATAGGCTTTAATATGATATCTGTCCAGCCTTTGCAGCTATAACAGTTTCAACTCTTCTGGGGAGGCTGTCCACAAGGTTTAGGAGTGTGTTTATGGGAATTTTTGACCACTCTTCTAGAAGCGCATTTGTGAAGTCACACACTGATATTGGATGAGAAGTCTCCGTTCTAATTCATCTCAAAGGTGTTCTGTCGGGTTGAGGTCAGGACTCTGTGCAGACCAGTCAAGTTCATCCACACTAAACTCTCTCATCCATGTCTTTATGGACCTTGCTTTGTGCACTGGTGCACAATCATGTTGAAAAGGGAAGGGGCCATCTCCAAACTGTTCCCACAAAGTTGGGAGCATGGAATTGCCCAAAATCTCTTGGTACACTGAAGCATTCAGAGTTCCTTTCACTGGAACTAAGGAGCCAAGCCCAGCTCCTGAAAAACAACCCCAGACTGTAGAAACAGTCTGCAGGTGTTTGATTTTATTCACCTGTGGCCATGGAAGTGATTGGAACACCTGATTTCCTTTATTTGGATGGGTGAGTGAATACTTTTGGCAATATAGTGTATATCATTGATCATATTGTCATTAGCAAATGTTTGCTTTTATATTGTGATTAAAATGTGATATTGTGCTTCCGAAGTTGTTAGATTACCATTAATACTTCTTAAAAGACTGTATTGCATTTCTAAACTATTACATTTATAAAATCATATCACTTCCAAAATGTACTTTTCTGGGCATTTAACTCAATTTAACCTTCATTCCAAATGTTACTTGCTTTAGTGAACTTTAAAAAGGACAAAACCTGTCTCTCCGTACTTCTCAGTCCAAACATGTCTCTCATGTAGATAGCTGTTGTATAATTGTGATGGGCGTATTTTAATTAAACCGACACCTGGAGCAAACAGGGCAGTATACACCGCTCATGCATGTGTGTGGGCAGCCGAACCAGAAGCGCTTCAACACAGATCTGTCTTCTGCTTTAGAGAAGTGCTGTTTTATGAATCATAAATGTAATATCAGCTTTTCATTCTTCTTTCTATTCATTCTATAGATCTGGTATGGGCTCACATTTAATACATTTAATAAAAAAAAACCCTAACCCCACAAGTAATAACATAGAATTAGCATATTAACAGTATTTTGACTATTACTATTTGACCTCCTTATGTCAACAGGAGGGTTTGGCTTTTCATTTGTTATTTTGCAGTGGTTAAAGGTCCTATATTAAGCAGAACTGGCTCTTGTGAGCCTTAAGCCATGATTTTGTTTCCTCATCAAAAACATACCGGCAGTTGTGTTTTATTTCATTCACACATGTTTGAGTAATCCTTTATTATTAGAGCTCAGAATGCTCTGTTCCACCTTGTGATGTCATGAAGCGGTTTTCAAGTTAACAGCTACCTTTTACCTTGAGTTCAGTAGAGGGTGGCAATGCGAGGGCTGAAATTATCAAAAGATTCTCATGAAGGTGTATGGATTTTTAAAACATAGTGGAGCACTTCCTGTGTTACCTCATGACATCACAAGGTGGAACAGGGTGTTTTCTGTTTGTGAGAAGACCTCAGCCTATATATGCAGGGTTTGTGTGTTAAACATATGTGAATGAAACAAAACACAACTCCAGATATGTTTTTGATGAGGATCATAATAACATAGATCAGAAAATAGTGTAATATGGGCCCTTTACGTGTTAATAAAAGGCTGCCTAATATTGCTCCTTTAGGCTATGTGTGGACTGGTGTGGTGAGGAGTAATTGGCTAGGGAGGACAGGAAGCTTTTTTCAGTCGTGAATGCTTACTGCGCCACATACTAATTGGGCTCCTCTCCTTGGGATGAAGGTAATGAAACTGGGGTTAACTTAACAGCTGGTGCAGAGTTTAAATTGTATACACTAGCTTTGAATAATGTGAGATTTTCCTGCCCACGTTCAGGTTCATAGCACAAGCACATTACTGACTGCATCTACAAAAACACCATTCCCTCTCATCATGACAAGTCAAAGAAAGTAGTGGTGTACCTGCTGTGACTCACACACAGCTTCCTCATTACAGCAGGCTTTGTTTCAGCCCAAAATAAAGGTAGCATTTTTGAGTCGACTCACCCATTTCTTGAAAAAAGTATCCATTCTTGGACATCCCAGAAGGAGGCGCCTCTGTAAGAAACACAACAGAGACGGGCTTAGGTTATCGTGACAAAAGCAGTGACTCCCACATCTTCATGTTTGGGCTGTTAATTGTTATTGCAAAAATTGAAATGAGATACAACAGACATTAAAGCCAGGAGCTGGATCCTTGTTCTTCAGAGGTAGTGTTTAGAAAGGAAACACCTGTTTATTTTAAAGTAAAAGGACATTTGGGCGTTTAGGTTCAGTGAAAGATCTCTCAGTGTCACAACAATAAGCTAAAAGTTAGCGTTTTGAGTAATGTAACACACAGTTCAAGGTACTTGGATAATAAATTATATCTGTGTTATTCTTTTGCCTGCAATGTGCCACAGTAGGGTATAAAACCCAATGGAGACAGCACAGGGATTTTAGCAATAAAAAATAAAAACTTTAAACACCTGTGGGTTTGTGACTGGTTTTGACCTTGTTGTTTTTGACTGAATATTATGTATAGATAAATATTATGAGTTGTATCTTTGCACAAGTTAGTAAAATAATGCAAAGATGAAAAATAATAAAGGGGATGCTTTCAAGTCAGTCAGTTGGGTGAATTATGACACAAATGTTCTGAATCTAAACAATTAAATACAACTGAACACGTGGATGCTGATAGTCATCCAGACTCAGAACATTTCATGAAACTGTTAACAACAGTAAAAAATCTTGAAAATGTGCATGCTGGTAATTTTTCTTCTGTTGTGGATAACAGCATATAAGGTAATGATTATATTGTAAATGAACAGCAGAGACGATGCATGTAGCTGTTTCCTGTGATATGTGCAGGAGCAGGCTGTGCTCTGTAGTAGTGTTTGGTCTGGCACGCTCCTGAACTTGAGATGCGATTATCACAAGTTCACAACAGTGAGAAGAGACTGAGGCTGGTGCACAAAACTAACCCTCCATTACACTACGTCACCACAATCACATGGACTGCCACCCCTTTACAACCGAAATATTGTTGGAGTTAGCTCATAGCATAAGGACAGCTATACCATGGTCAGTGGGAATCCCAATGGCTAACTGCTGTGCTATATTACACAAAAGTAGTCCGGCAACAGTTAAATCACATTCTATATCACTACTCCTTGGCCATCACCATGACAACACCATAGCAATGGGTAAACAAATGCTCAACTGCTCTGAGTACAATGTTGGGACTAGCTTCACTTAAAACACTGAAATAACTGATATTTGAGACATTTACTACCACTGTGAACAGACTTTTCAGACTCACCAGTGAGACATTTCAGTTGGTAGCCATGGTATAACGTACCACTTGGAGCTGTGCGTTATCCAGTGTTAACACAGTTCGCGGAGTTGTTGTCGTTTTGTGCTTCAGTCTTTTAGTGTATCCACATTTCCAAAAATTATTTTGGTACAACATGGGTAATCACTACCAAAACATATTGTTTTGTGGAGTGAGGTAATGCAGCCGCAGAAATGATTTTAGCACTCGTAAAAATTTGTGGTTCAACGGATAGAGCATTGAGCACTGAGGAAGTTGGTCAGCCCCACCTCACAGTTTGTAGAAGGATCAATGCTTTTGTCCATGTGGTGATTACACTATTGACCAGAGTAGCCCTGACATACAGAACATGAATTCATTATGTTTGTTGCTGCTTTTTTCCTGACAGTTATTTTGCCAATTTTAACAATACATAATTCTCTTAATCCATAACTTATGTGGTCAATACTCCAGCAGAGGCCTGTGTTTTATCAGTCATATTTGTTTTTCATGTAATGATTTTAACATGTTCTGATCACAGAAAAACTGTGCATTGACATTTGTGAACATTTGACTGAACTGTCTGCCCTACAGTCTAATGGCCTCCACCACAAACACGTTAGCTTCAAAAACCTCAAGTGTTGGGAGTCTGCGGACCATGACAAGTCAGATTTTTCAAAGCATTTCAAAACAGTAAACAGACTCAGACAAAGTTGTGTAACAGACACTACGGTCCTGAAAAAATAAAAGTGAAAATTTTGAAAAATCATGTCATATATTTTATGGTATTGTTTTTACATTGTTTTATCATAACAGTGCTTACTGCTGGTTTAAAATGTGTCCAGTGATAATTTGTCTGTTCAACATTTCTTCAGCTTCCCAGTGTTTTGCTTTGGGATGTAGCAGCGTTTTAAAAGGCAGACTATCTCATTCTGAAATGAAAGTTAATCTGGTGGAGCTACAAAGAAACAGACGGTGAATCTGAGAACAACATCTCTGTGTGTTTGTCACACGGAGCATACGCACACTGAATCCTGATACTTTGAAGGTTATTGAGACATTGTGGGCCCAGGCTGAAGGAGGGGCTGTCCAGACTGAGGAAGAGTAAGAGCTTTTTTACAGCACTAAGCCAATATGTTTCATATTCATCCTAGAACCAGATCAGCAGCATGTGTCCCAGGGGGTCTCCCTGACTCCACTGCACAAACCCTCTCCATAGGCACACTCAGACAGCACATAAAATGAATGGAGTTCCATCTGCCTTCTGTCTAAATTGAATTAAGTAGCTCCTAAAACTCTAATGAGGAAGACCATCAAGAACACCCTTTGAAGAGACAACTGTCCAGATTCAAATGTGTTCGCTTTAACGGTTGTTGCACACTAAATTAAAGCTAGTAATAGTAAACAGGTAGTGCGTCTGGGGATTCATGTATACTCATAACAGTTTGCTTTGTGAATCCACACAGGTAATGAAGATGCTGCTTTTTAAAATGATATTTGCATTTCACAATGAGCTGTTCTCCATTAAGTCTTCTGGCATTTAAGAGCAGTCTGTTATGCTTAGCAATTTGTTTCTGAGTACAGCTAAATATCAATGTAATAAAGAAGAAATGATAAGAGAAGGACTCCTTATAATGAGGTCTTTAAATCAGTACAGGCAGCTTGACACATTTCAGAGACTAGTTGTTATTCCTCAATTAACATGACAAGGACACAACTCTGGGGTTATGCACAGATTTTTGGGCTAATCTGGTTGTGCCAGTTTGATAATTTGATTTATATTATTTGCAAAAAGGCGAAATTTAATTTGTCAACTGGACAGAGTTTATTTGGTCGAATAAGTTTCGCAGCTCATCCAAGCTGCTTCCTCAGTTCTGGTCAGATGCTGGCGGACACTGCTTTATATCTGCCTGAACGGAGGAGCTAATTACAATGAAATTACTCTGAGACAACACATATTTGTTTACAGTTTCTGGTAGTTAGGTGGGTCTATTCAATATGGAGTGGAAGTAGGGGTGTAGTTAGCATATCCATTCAGGGCCATGATGGGTGTTTTCACACCTCTGGACATGTCCTGGCTGGTCCCATTGTTTTCTCTGTTTGTTTTGATTTAGGTTTGAGGATAGAGTTATAGATGGGAGACAAATGATGTCTGAGATCTCAATTTCTGTTCAAGGAAGGATTCTCTTTCTTGACAAAAATAGCCTCTTTAACTCCCCTCTCAAACCAGTTCTTTTCTCTGGCCAAGATCTGGACCTCGCTGTCCTCAAAGGAGTGGCCCGTGGCTTTTAGGTGGAGATGTACGGCAGATTGCGGCCCACCCTGGTTTTCCCGTCTGTGTTGATACATCCTTTTGTGAAGTGGCTGTTTTGTTTCTCCAATGTAGCGCTCACTGCAGTCTTCACTACACTGAATGGAGTAGACCACATTGCTTTGTTTGTGGCTCGGTGTTTTGTCCTTAGGATGGACCAGTTTTTGTCTTAAAGTGTTTGTGGGTTTGAAATAGACTGGGATTTCATGTTGTCTGAAGATCCTCTGTAGTTTTTCGGAAACGCCAGCCAGGTAAGGAATAGTTACACCCCTTCTCCTGGGCTCTGGTTCTCTGTTGTCCTGTTTATTGGCTCTCTTCATTTTATGGAAAGCCCATTTAGGATATCCACAAACGGAGAGGGCTTTCTCCATGTGTTGTTCTTCTTTCTCCTTTCCCTCTGCGCTTGTAGGAACCACTTGGGCTCTATGTTGTAATGTCCGAATGATTCCCAGTTTGTGCTGAAGTGGGTGGTGTGAATCAAAAAGCAGATATTGGTCGGTGTGTGTGGGCTTCCTGAAGACCTCTACCTGGAGTCGCCGGTCTTCTCTTATCGTTACTGCACAATCTAAGAAGGCCAATGTGTTGTCCTTGGCATCTTCACGTGTGAATTTGATGTTCGGATCTACAGAATTGATATGTGCAGTAAAAGGTTCCAAATCTTGAATTTTGATTTTTGAGAAATTATCATCAACAAAGCGATACCAGTGTGTGGGTGGAGTGCCTGGATATGAGGCCAGGGCACTCTGTTCAAATTGTTCCATGTATAAGTTTGCAATGATAGGGGAGACTGGTGAGCCCATTGCACAGCCGTGGATTTGTCTGTAGAAGTTTCCTCTGAACTGGAAATATGTGGTACTGAAACTTTCCAGCAGTTGGCAGATTAGGTCAGGTGAAAGTTTGGTTCTCTCTTCTAACTTGGTATCCTCCAGTAGTCTCCTCCTTGCTGCCTCCACTGCTACCGATGTAGGGATACAAGTGAAAAGAGAGGTCACATCAAAGGAAACCATTGTCTCATTCAGGTCAAACTGGAGATGCTTGACTTTGTTCACAAATTCAGCTGTGTTCTCAATATGGCGCTCCGTGTTACCCACCAGAGGAGCCAAGATGGTTTTTAGGTGTTTGGCCACATTGTACGTGATGGAGTCTGTGCTACATACAATGGGTCTGAGTGGTACTCCTTGTTTGTGGATCTTTGGGAGGCCAAGCTCCCAAGGATACAAGCTGCTGAAATGAGTTTCCTCCGCAGAGTGGCTGGGTGCTCCCTTAGAGATAGGGTGAGGAGCTTGGTCGAGAGGAGCCAGCTGAGGTGGCTCGGGCATCTGTTCCAGATGCCTCCTGGACCCCTCCCTCAGGGCATGTCCCACCGAGAGGGGGCCTCTGGGACATGCCCCGAGGTCCCACCGAGAGGGGGCCTCTGGGAAGAACCAGGACACGCTGGAGGGTCAATCAGCTGGCCTGGGAACACCTTGGGGTCCCCCCCAGAGGAGCTGGAGGAAGTGTCTGGGATGAAGGAAGTCTGGAAGTCCCTGCTTAGACTGTTGCCCCCGCGACCCGGATAAGCTGAAGAAAATGGATGGATGGATGGATGATATGTGACCAATGAGCTTCTTCATTTTACATGCATCACTGTCAAAAACAAATCTGATTGCACAATCATGATTGGCCAGGATTGAAATGCAACAAATTTGTGTTTTTGTATTTTTTGTATTTGTATCCACCTTATTCCAGATTTTGCCGTGGGCGCAGCCACCATCATTCGGGTTGTATTATTTTGTATGGGGCTGCCGATCCTAACAGTAAATAAGTTCAATACAGATCCAAGGAGCTTGAATGAGCTGAACAGTTCTGAACTGAAGAAGCAGCTTGGATGAGCTGTGAAACATATTCCGACTTTTGTCCAGTTGACAAACTGAATTTCTCCTTTTGCCGTGGATAGAGAGAGATGTTCTGGATTTGCCAGCCAATATGTAGAGGCCTTCAGTCACCACATTTCAACCTTTATTTAGTTAATAATGTATTTAAAAAGTCTCAAGGAACAATAAAAATAATTGTTTGACTAGTCGCCTAATAAAAAAAATTAATCGCTGACAAGTCGACTTCTAAAATAGTTGTCAGCTGCAGCCCTTGTCAAATACATTTTGTCTTGAGTGCACAGAAAGTATCAGCATCGTGAACATTTGATAGACAGCACACATTTTAAAATGGAACACATCAGTATAAACTTCTGGAAATACCTTTTTGTATATGAGTGCTAACACTAACAGTGACAACAGGCTGGAGCAGAGATGTGATCTGTGACAACATTCCTCAAAAACATGGCTCCCTGGTGGTTTGCGCCTCACCTGCTTCCTGAAATATTGAACAGAAAAATGCAGAGCGCTCCTTGGTACTTTTGTGTGACATTTGGTAGAGATGATTGTCATGGTGGTCACATCCTTGTACTCACACACAGAGGTCCAGCACACAGAGGTCCAGCTGCTGATGCATTAAACATAACATTGGTAAAACAAACACTTGTCTGTTCCACTAAAATGTAATAGACACTCAGCTCTGTGCACGGCCTATTTCATCTTTTCATTTTCTGCATTATGTCCAGCTTAATAAACACGCACACACATCCACTGACAAGGTCTTTCAGCATATAACTCCTAAAGATATGTGACACGTCAATTACTTCACATGATATTGCGAACAAGACTCCAGCCTCCATGTGCGGGTCTATATAAATATGTGCACATTCACCATTGTGTTGTGTGTCTCTGTTTTATGAATTCACACATTCTCGCCATGCAGAAGAACAGGGTTTCCCAAATTAATTTTAACTTAGCCAAAACCAATAACAAAATAAATCTAAAACAGGCAGAGATAGTGGTGAATATCTAGTGTTCAATCACCAGTAACACTCTGTTTATTAAGCTTCTGCAAAAGTGTTGACTGTTTTGTTTAAGCCTGCACAATATATTGCAAACTAATCTAAATCACAATCTGCAATTATTTACAGATTGTAAACAACAAAATATCCTGTCTTTTATTGATACTTTGCAGCTGATGTCATCAACATTCCCTGGGGACGTGATGCTAACTGAAGATACTAGTCAATCTGAAGCTCTGTGACTCAAATTAGACTTTAATCTGAGTTTTGTTTTAACACAATCTGACCTGAGAGAGCTGATTTAGCTCGAACTACAACAGGTGAGATGATTTGTGCTGTTAAACAAGTCTCTCTTACATAGTATTACAGTCATAAGTTAACTAGCATTAGCCAACAATTTTTCAGTTAGTCACTCTCACCTTTTTGTTGAAAATCAAACACCTAAACAGGACCATGAACACTCATATTGATGAACAAGCGTTGATATGAACATTTATAGATGTAAACCCCCCCCAGTGTCACTGCAAAGTATGAATACTATATGCACATTTACCATTGTATTGGTTTTATAATTTCACAGAGACATTCTCGCCAGTCTGAAGAACAGGAACTCCCAAATTAATTTTAACAAAAAAAATATTATTATTATTATTTATTTTATAGAACAATCTTGTACCTGTAGTTTAGACCTCCACAAATATGTTCTGAGAGTCATGGCATTCTTATTTTTTTCTAGATTATTGTTTTCACTTATAATACAATATACTTACAATACAATAAAACTGTTGTTAAAATATGGAACCTATTCATAGTATAAAAATTATAATTATTCATATCAGTTTTTAAACTGTCAGAAACTTGAATAATTATCGTGATATAATCCTTAATCACAATTATTTCAATTGTCATCCCATGCCTACTCTGAACAGAATCCTACTTTTTCAACATATTATATTGAAAATCTACTTACAATTGGAATGCTTGGTAGAATTTTTATTTTATTTTATTTTATTATTATTTTTTTTTTTTTTTTTTCGTGCAGGCCTCGTATGTTGTGTTGACTAAAACCCTTGTAGTAGATGAGATAAACTTGTTCTATCATGAGATGAAGAGTGTAGCTGCAGGTTAGGCCTTGACTCAGTACTGTGTCCTGTCTCTTAAAAAGTCTGTGTTCCTCTTTAATCCATGAGAAAGAGAGTATGCTGCTGTGTGTGAACTGTTGGACTGATGTTTTCTTCTGTTCATCTGAAGAGGGAATATACCAATAAATAATGAAATGAAAGACACCTCAAAAATTAATATATCTCCTAGTGAGACCAGAGGCAGGAGGTGTTGAAAAAAACGTGTCCACTCCACGTTTCATTACGGGAATGCATTTCAGGTACTGATACTGGTACAAAAAAAAAAAAAAAAAAAAAAAACTCACACTGTTGCTTTTATATGACAGTAAATACAGTTATTAAGAACAACTTGAACCACCATCAATAAATTCTGCTCAAGGAAAATGACAATATAATTGAGTCAGTTGAAGTAAAAGTAATTTTGTTAGTTTTTTATGCCCTATTAACCAATTCCCAATATGAATATGTGCATGAATGGATGTTTACCTGACATGTATCAAATCCAATGCAAGAGAAGCGAAGTAAAGAAGTGTGTGTGTTTATTAGGCCGGTGATGTCAGCTTCCTGTGGTTGAGGCTGAAGCTCAGAGTGAGGTGCTGCTCAGATCAGGTCTGTGTGCGCGCGGCTTTGGGGCTCCTACAGATGCATAAAGAGATTTAGGGGGATTCAAAGGAGACGTGTGATGGCTTTAGCAAATCAATGAGATCCGGCAGCAGTGTGAGACAACAACACTTGGCTTGTCTGTGGACAATCACTGTTGGCCTAAATTTAAACATTACAGGAGCAGATCATAAAACTAAAAATACTGTTATTTGACTTTATTGAGCTGTGGCTTTCGGAGAGTGAACAGACAGTCTTAGTTAACAGTATGTCTGTTTTTACTGAAAATACTGTAGGTCTGTGTACTGGTGCTGGTGTTGATGTTTGAAATGAGCCTTCTGCTATAATCTGATGTGTTTACTTTTATGTTGTATCAGGTCTGTTTATTAACATGCTCTGTCCAAATCAAATAAATAAATAGGGACATTTGTCCTCTACATTTGACCCATCCTTAAATGTTGTTGGGGCAAGCAGTGGGATCCAGAGCGCAGCGCCCAGGGACCCAAATCCAGATCTTGAGCTAGCATTGGTCAGGACTACCTTAGCTGGAGGACTTTGGCCATAGTTTAGTATAGTGGGTTGATGGGGGAAATTGGAGTGTCCTGAGGAAACTCACACATTTGGAGAAACATGCAAACTCCCCACAGAAAGGACTGGGTGGCCAGGGAGTTGAACCTAGAACTTTCGATGTGAGTAATAGTCACTCAGTCATTTTTATAACATTGTATTATTCATATTTTTGTATATTTTATATTATCCCTTTTGGATCAGGCACAAAAGGCACAAAACTATGGAAGGTAAATGTAAAATATGAGCAGCTAATGTCATGACATAGCGTGTTATTATTTTTTTAAACAAATCTAAGTATAAATAGAAAAAAGGAAGTTGTCCTGTTGCCAACAGGAAGCGTGAAGCTGTAGTGTTAAGATGTGTATCAGTTGTTGCAGTGGCACATGCATGCTTGCACATGTCACAAACCTAGTGCCTGGTGTCAGTGCACACTGTGATATGTCGCAATAGTGTCTGATAGGAGCTAACTGTAAAGAGATGGGAGCTGGAGCTCTATTTGATGTCTCTGCAGCATTTCAGATTTTGCATCCGTTTTTGTGATAGAGGAGTTTGACAAAGGCCGAGCAAGCACACAGAGATGTGGTGAGGATTTCTGCCTCTATAAAGTGTAAAGGCCTCTCTGGTTGTGGATCAAACACCTCCTGACTCTTTGTTCTGCTCTGAATCCCCTTTTGAATCCTGATTTTTAGAAAAAAAAAAAAAAAAAAAAAAAAGAATGTAAAGAGAACATGACTTCCTGCTGTCCAGGCCAAAAGGAGACATCTCGTACATTACATTGAAGGATGGTTGTGGTGATGGGCGCCTCAGGCAAAGTGTAGCCTGCCCAGTACATCTAACAATATTTTACTAAAGCCTGTGTTTGCAGGAAAACAAGCACTTTCCTGCCTGCATCACAATCACACAGAACAGCCCTATTTACCAGCACATGATTTTAATAAACAATCTGAGACTAGACCCCAGGAGACATTCACTGCTCCTCTCACTCTCTCCAACTCCTCACTCTTCTCTCAGTCTTCTCACTCTCTCACTCCTGCTCCTCTCACTTGTCTCACCCTTATTTTGCTCCTTTTACTCATCTTTCTCTTCTCCCTTCTCTCACTTCTCTGACTCCCCTCACTTCTCCTCTGCCTCCTCTCACTTATCTTACCCCTCTTACTCCACTTGCTCAACTCGCTCTTTGCTCCTCTCACTGTTCGCACTTAACTCACTCTTCTAGCTCCTCTCACTTATCTTACCCTTCTTACTCTCTCTCTCCGCTGACCCCTCTCACACTCACTCCTCTGACTCCTCCCACTCCTCTCATTCATTTTACATATTCACAGGGTTTTCTTTCAATGCAAATGTGCCCCCTCTCTGGTTTCTTTGCCAAATCCATTGCAAAACTATGTAATTTTACATTTGTATAAAACCTACAGTATCTTGTGAATAATACCAAACATAAGATGAAAGGTCTCTGTCAGTACTATGCAAATGTATTAAAATGTATTTAAGCTGACGTGTCTATTAATAGTTGACATTTTTACACTGGTTTTGCCCAAGCCATACACAGCTGTTAATGTTCTGTGAAACAGGAAGCAAAAAGCTGTCCAAAAAGCAAAAACCTAGTGCAGCAAATGTCACTTGACCTTCATTAACTAAACTGTTCATTATAATCTTGTGAGTGAAGAAGGATTTCTTTGTCTGGTCTCACGTTGGTTATCTTTTCAACTTTCACCAATGAGTCAGTCCAGAGCTCCTTCATCTCAGGTGGTGCTATAAATCTTTAAACAGCTCTCCCAAAAAGCTATACTTTCATTTCTGAAGGTAATTTCCTGGTCTGACTGTGCACAGTGGAGCAGTGAGGGAGCGCAGATCGGAACATGGGAGAGATACAAGAGAGTGGTTTGGATGAAGATGAAGCACTTGTTTAATATTCTTGTTTACGTGAACAATAATGTGCGCCTAACATTTGGGCTGATCAGTTTTCATTACAATGTGGCTTAGTTAAATTTATCTGAGCAACTATCTTGTGTAAAGACTGCAGCTGCTGTGTGACAGCTGCAGGCAACTACTTCTGAAAAACTTTTCTTCTAAACTACCAGTTATTGGCCTAACCCAACACAGACTCTTTCTTAATTGCATCTAAAAATGTGTTTTGATGTGTATTAAATGTTCAGAGACAACAGGAAGTCAACTTATACGACCCTGAGAGTGCGTAAAAAGTTGAGCCAATACTTTGTGCTGCAGGTACATGCAAAACAGATGAGTGTTGGAATTTACAGGAGAAGTGAGGCTGCCAGTCTGGATGGAGGAGGCTGAGGGTGTGTGAGTGTGGTGGGGAAGTCTAGGTGGACTGGAGCAGCTCTGCTGAGGGGTGGCTCTTGTGCTGACTAATTGTGCCCACAGGCAGCCCTGGCCCCGTCCCGAGTGGATCTGCAGCGTTCAGAGGGAATTCCTCCACCATATTTATCCCTGTAGACACATTTTAAACAGCAGGTCCACATTTGTCTTCTCTTTATTTCCAAGGAATTTAACTGAACTTTAGTAGGCACGCTAATTACACACACATTGTAAATGCCAATTTAAAGTAAGCAATAGCCTGGTATTTCCCAAGAGGTGCAGGGCCAAAGCAAAGCCTGCAGCTAAGGCGGAGAGAACAGTGAAGCTAATTCTTTCACAGTGAAAATTTATCCACCGGACACACTTTCCTTAACTACATTACATCTCTAATTAGGCTTTGTCAAGGGCTTGTTTTTGTTCAGGAAAACTTTAGGGGGATTAAAATAATATTACCAGCTTTAAAGAGCATAAGAGACTGAGAAGTGGAGCATTCACACACAGACTGCCATATTTTCCCTTTAGGAGTGTGGGGGGAAAGCAAATATAAGGATGTGCCAAACAGAGTTTTGGCGCACGCCTGGTGTTTGCAAAGGTTACATCGAGAAGGAAGCAAAACTCCAAACTGCACTTCCAGCACGCACAGACCACACCAGAAAAAAAAATATGTATTTACATTTATTCACATTCAAGGGAGACCTCACAGCTCAGTCTTTTTTTAAGGGGGAGTTTGTATTTTCTGCCTTTTTTTTTTTATGGGACAAACCTTTCAAAAGTCGAACCATCTTTGACACAGACAACTAACACTTATCAGCCACAGCAGCAACAGAACAATTGGCTATCAGTATCGCCTCAAAAAAAATCCATATCAGACCATCCTTATTTCCAATATATTCCTTGGTAAGTGTATTAATCTTTATGAACTGTCAAAGCAGTACGTTTAAAGTAATGGTACGATGATAAAATAACAACCCTAACACAAATCTCCAGTGACCCACATCTGCCCCTGGCCCGCTGCCTGGGAAACCCTTCTTATACGGAGTTGGCACAGGCTGAGCATCTCTGGCCTCCGTCCTGGACATGGTGCAGCTGTATTCACAGACAACAGTGCCGTTATCTCCTCCATCTTTAAAAGTGTGCTCCACAGCAGCACAGCGGCCGGGGAAGCCCTGCAATTTAGCCCAGCACACGGTGGCACTGAAGGGGCACTCTGGTGTTATCTTCTGCACAATGAGCACCCTGAGCCAGGTGCAAAGGTGGCTCAGGCTATTCTCTTAAAATACTCTGCTAAATACACCAGAGAGCAGCTTCACAGGGCAAGCACAATCCATCCAAAGTACTTTTTGCTTTATTTCTTATGTGGTGAAGGTTATTTCTAAAAGGGTTTCTATACTGTCTGCTACAACTACAGCTTATGTGTTGTAGAAAATGTCTCTCTATATGCTTTTTAACAACAGCAACACAGAAAATTAAAATTATAAACATGTATGAAAACAAAGTCTAACACTCTTAATATTTTCTTGAAAAAGTACACAGTGCCTATCCAGATAATCTGATGCAAACCAAAATGTAAAAATGACAAGCACAATGAGTCGCTTATTTCAGTGTCCCTCTGTAATTGCCATGTTGTTTGCTTGCACTAAATCAGAACTACTTAAGCTCCTTATGTAATGCTCCGACATGGGGCTTATCCTTGTGCGATGCAGGTTTTATTCTTCATAAAACTCTCCTGAACTAAAGAAAGGCCCAGGTAAACACTGCAGTACAATGAGTCACATCAGCAGAACCAATTTGTCCATCAGTGCAGTGAAACGTATTGGCAGAAATCCTTATTCACACTCAAGGCTGCGGTGATGTGTGTTTGCAAAGACTGTTTCTGCTCAGAGGCACTCACAGAGGACACCAGTGTTTCAGGACTCAGCACTGCGACATGGGAAGGGAGGACATTTAAGGAAAAACAGTCTCTATAATGCAATAAACTGCTCTCAAATCTTCAAACCAGTTTCAAAATAAATGTTTATATACATATTGTTAATGTCATAGTGTCCTACATACAGGCTATAATTATAACTGTTAACTGTGTGGCTAATGACTAGTAACTGATGATTTTATAATATGCTCAAAACATCAATAATTTCAACAGGTGCTTGTACAAAAACATGATCATGAAAATAATAGAGACTTCATTGTTAAAAGTGCACTGTGCAACTTGTTTGGTAGAGGGTTTGTCACTTTGCTTGTTTCCATGGCGATGTGCCTAGAATGTTCCACAGTATGGCCATAAACTTATGAATCTCCATAGAGACAAACCAAATTAAAGGTTAGATTTGTGGAGAGACGTCTCCACTCAAGCACAGCACTTAAGACAGATTAGTTCAATTCTACGGACAATTTGAACTAAAATATTAACATCTCCATGGAGACAAGTAGTGAATGGACCCTCCACCAGAAAAGTTACACAGCATGCTCACCTTAAATGGTAAAAAATTTTCATCAGAAAGTTGTTTAATTTTTTTGGATGCACTGGTGTGGGTAGTTTACATTTACTGTCAGTTAATTAGATTCCTGTTGAAATACCTCAACAATACCTTCAGGTATAGTTTCACAAGTCACCAGCTTAATAAAAAGTAGTATCATGAGCACTGAAACAAGCTCTGCCTTGTAACCTGGCAAATATATAATAAATATAAAACAAAATAAATAATTCAACTTGAGCTTTACTAAAACCAGAAAAGCAAAATGGCAAAAGATAACAGTGCAGATAATGTAAAACTACACTGTCAGCAGGATTCAGGAATGTCTCTAATTAAACCAACAACTATATTTTAGACTTTTAGTGTCCCCAAAGGGAAATTCATTTTCACGCACACAGAGCTCGTTTGACATATACAGCAACAATACAGCACAACAAACACACACTCATTACAGTAGACATTACAGTACACTCAGCGGGGCCTGTTGTTCAAAAATGTGATAGCGGACAGGATCAGGCTTCTGCCAAAGCGGGCTCTCCTGCACCTGAGCGCCCCGTTCCTCCGTCCTGAGGGCAGAGGGGTGAGGTGTTCCTGTAGTGGGTGACTGGGGTCCTGTTCTATGGAGAGTGCAATGCGTCCAAAGGCCCTGTTGTTAAGATCTGCAAGGTTGGGTGTGGGCAGTCCTATGATTTTTGTAGCCGTGTGTGTTACCTTTGTGAGTTTAGACCGGTTTTTAACAGTGAGCATATTGAAAAAGCAGGTGGAACAATACAAAAAACATAATGGACTGGATGATAGATTGGTACAACAGTAATAACAGGTATGGAGAAACATAGAGTCCTTTGAGTTTTCTGATTACTGACAATCATTGATGGCTTTTGTAAATGTCCGTGATATGTGATCAAATGTAAGTGCATTGTCTATTGTGACCCCAAGATATTTGAAAGTGTCCACTGTCTCTATTGTCTGGATGCTAATGATGATGGGTGGCTGTGGTAAGAGGGGGTTGAAAATGAGTTCCTTTATTTTACTGACATGTGGAGATGGTTGTCACTGCACCACTTGGTGAATTTTAAGATTGTGTTGTAATAGTCCATAACTGAATTATTGTCTTTGAGCAAGGCAAGGATAGCAGTGTCTGAGGTATGTATTTGAGATATGTTATGTTTGCGGAGGGACTAATATTGTCATTTGTGTAGAGAGTGTAAAGAAATGGGCTAAGCACACATCCCTGCGGTGCACCGGTGTTTATGGTGAGGGCAGAGGATGTGGTCACGCTCAACTGTACAACCTGCTGTCTGTTGCTCAGGAAGTTATGGATGAGATGGATCAATCTGGAGGAGATATTGAGTTGTTGCAGTTTCTGGATCATCAGGTGCCTCTGGAAGTCCACAAAGAGGATCCAGGCGAAGTGTCCTGGAGAGTCTGGGTGCTGGAGGAGGAAGAGGTGCAGCAGACAGGCTACAGCATCCTCCGTGCCTCTCCTTGGTTTATAGACAAAATGGAGTGGGTCTAGTTGTGAGCTAACAATCGGCAAGATGATGTTCAGCAGCAGTTTCTCCAGGCACTTCATTATGATGGAGGTGAGTGCCACAGGTCGGTAATGATTGAGCTCTATAGGCCTATATTTTATGACTGACATATGACAACACAAGGGAACTACTGTTGTCCTGTTTTATGCTCAGAGTTAGGAGGGCCATGAGGGGCGTGCATGAGGAGCATGCATGAAGGGCATGCACGTGAACAGTTGCTGTAATTCCCCTGGTCCTTTCACCTGAGAGGAATTGAGAGTTATAATGAGCCGACTCCTCTGCCCCAGATGAATTAGGCTCCGGCTACAACATCGTGACTAAGGCTCTAGCTCAAAACAAAACGCTCTCATTCACCTCACATATATTTCTACATTTTCTCAAGCTGGTTATGTCTGGGGTACGCTCATACAGTCCTTCTCTGTCTTGTCTATTATTCACTCAGGTCATTTTGGCTTCACTCACACGAGGTGTTCTTCTCAGGTGCTGCAGCGGAGGCTTCCCTGTATTCATTTTGACAGCGGATGTTGTTTTCTCACACAAACAGCGCGACGCACACACCATCAGACACCATTCGCTGCTGAAATTGGTTTTTTGAATTTTCATCTTAGAGAGGGAAGACGAACATGAAAAAGCAACCAGTGCTGGGGATTCCGGCTAATTGCTTGCACATTCTCTCTGTTCGATTAAAGCCAGGCCACCGTCTCCGAGCGGCTTTGGCACCCTCTCTCTTTCTCTCTTTACTGTATGTGCTGGAGTCTCTCTGCTATTCCCACAACACATTTCTGTTTTTCATTAGCGGTGTCCCCCACTGAACCACACACACATACACGCACACACACGCAAACACACACTCTCACATACACTCTCACACACTCACACACACACACTCTCACACACACTGTTTCCAAACCAATCGATCTGAGGCAGCGGGAGAGAAAATGCCCGCACAAAGTCTGTCTGAATGTCACTCCGAACATTTCCATCTCGTGCAAGGACATTGTGTGTGTAGAATTCACGAGGAGACACTCCACACTCCACACAGAGGCTGGAGGAGGCTCTGAGCTGTCAGACTGTACTACAGCCAGTCTGTGCAAACCATCTGCTTTGTGCCTTTGCTGTGAGCAGAGCTCAATGTGACCATGGCATCTGTAAGGACACTGTCTGTTTACCACATACACAAGCAAATTTATATCAGTGTACAAAGAATTGATCTAAATCAGGTAATCGTAGCTTCTTTAAGTGGTAAAAAGCAATACTTGATTTTTTTTTTATCTAACCTATGTTTTAGTAAAACATTTTTGTGACTCATTCAGTGTCTGCTTTATGATTCATAATATTCAGACTTGAAGAACATGCTTTGCTACACTTGCCTGGCCTTACATAAGAAGATACGCTTTTACAATGTTTACAAAGATTTTTGGGTCTGGAACCATATCTTGCCTTCCAGTTTCCGATGGGCGTGATTGACTTGTGGATTGACCAATCAGAGAAACGCATGGCAGATGTCTGTAGAATTAACAAGCAAAGCAGTGAACTCTTATGTATCTGAGGCAAAAGAAGTGATATTGTTTTAAGAATATTTGAGAGCTAGCTTCCACATTTGAGACATGTGGTACAAATTAATTGCAACGTCACAAATAAGGACGGTTGTTCCAGAGCCTCCTACATTCGGAAGGTACTGGCTGGCACAACACTTTTCACAATACTTTTCTATAATGGCTACATTACATCACATAATGCTGGCTAAGTATTTTCCCTTGAACATTAAAGACACTTGTCTGAGTTCCTCTGGGTTGAAAACAAATGGAGAGGTTACTTCTTACAAGTCTTACTGTCACTGTGATGACACCATTGTAGTCATTAATACAAAAACAGCTGAAAAACATGGCAGAATGGCTTTTGTCCGTGTAAAAAGACACAACATGATGCAGCCTGCTTAGTGGCATATCCAACAATGCATCTGGCTCCAAGGGGTATGTAAAACAATACCTGATTTGTGATACCAGTAGCCAAAGGGTAAACGTTTTTACTATGCGGAGCTGATCACTGTCTATAAATAAAACATAATTAAAATGTTCATAAATTCCATGTATTTCTTTGGGCTTGATAAATATTAGATTTTTTTCCCCATACAGGTAAGATATCTTAACTTTTGTTCCAGGAGCCGTTTAATTGTACCTCACCCTAATAAGGAATGTTAAGTGGAATGGAGAATTTAACTTAAGAGCTAAAATATGGCAACTTTGACAATGGTGTTTACTACATTATGTTGAGTAATACAATGAAGTAATAATTTTGGTTTGATTTTGGAAGTCTACATTGTTTGAAGGTACAATACCGTGACTCTGCTACTGTACTGTTACTTTGTGAAGTAGGAAGTGAAACAAAGAAAGTGAATGTGACCTACAGAGGAAGCGTTCAACATCTGAGCTGAACGAATCTGACATAGCCAAGGCAGCAATAAGTGGCTTCTAATTACACAACAGCAAAGCGTCTTGTCATAGCGGCTCCAGACGACCACCAACGCAGCACAGGGAGAGATTGGGTCCATTCAAAGTGGCTGCATCATCTCTGACATGAGATTAAGGGATTAAAAGCCAAACGATGACTGTGCAAGCTTTAAGAGCTCATCTCGCAAAAGACAAAAGCTGCCGACAATCTGTGCAAAAAGCATTTACTACATTTGAAAAGGGAATGAGATGTGTCTGTCTTAAATTAAAGTGAATAACACTGACACTGTAATGTACACTTAATCTTATTTTTCTTACATTAGGCATTAATGTTTTCCCAATCTGAGGACAAAAACACAGCAGAAGGGGAACAAGTTGCAGTTTTGTGACTCAAACAGGAAAATAATTCCGGTTATGTAATAAAAGCTTGATGGGACCAGCCCTCAGATGTGCCAGGTCTGTTGGTTCCTCTGTGTGGAATAGTGGTGTTTAAAAACAGCTTTATAGGTCATATAAATAGAGGACATCTCCACCCTAATATATGCTTTCCGTTTCAAGCAGTTCTAAAGCAGTGAAGACAGTTAGAATTAAAAGGTTTGTGGAGTAACGTGTTAAATACCACTTTGAAGAGGCAGGGTATTTATAGAGCAGCTGTTGATGAGAACACATGTGCCACAGGTTCGTCTACAACAGAAATTTAGCACCACAATAAATGTTTTTATATAATATAATATATTGGGATGTGTGAGCTACTGTGTCCAAATAACTTCCCTCGAGGATCAATAAAGTTTGTCTAAGTCTAATATTCCATAGCTACTTTGTTTTCATAGATCCTAGATCCTATTTTTGATTTAAGATGTAGATTTAGGATTAATCTCAGAAGAAAATAGGGCCAAGCTGCTAAGAAATGTGTGATAAGCAAAATACACTTTCAAGTTTAGAGATTAACATGGATATATTTCAAGACATTTTCACAATACAAACAAATGTAACTATTTTTATACAAAGGAAAAGGCCCAATACTAGGGCTGCAACTAACGATTATTTTCATAATCGACTAATCGGACGATTAATTCAACGATTAATCGATTAATCGGATAAATGGCACTTTTTTGCAATTAACTCCTAAATGTTGTTTTAGGGATGTTCTAAGTACCAATACTACATACGTGTATACTACAGACATGATAGCTATGTCTATGACTACACGAAGTGTAGTTTTCCCTTATCACAGATCCCATTTCAGCGCTCATGTTTTCATGGCGAAATCGCGCAACACGACGGCAATAAGACATCCCAGTGACGGGAATACATAGTTAAAAGCCAAGACAGACAACAGTGTTTATGCCAATACCATGCTCGCTCATAAGCTAACCTACCGGGGTGAGTCTTTATCTTCGAGTACTCCGACATGTCTTCTCTTCAGATGTTCGTGCATAGTGGTTGTGCTCCCGTGCCAAGCAAAGTCCATCTTGCAAATGTTGCATGTGATTCTTTGCTTCACCTTGTCAAGAGTGAAATGCTCCCATGTTTTTGAAGTTTTAGGACAATCACGCGACTGTGCCGAACAGGACGCAGCCATCTTTGTTTGGGATAGCGCAGGGAGATGCGAACTTACAAGTACGGGGAGACGTGCCCTGTGGAAAGCTCACCGGAGCGCTCGTCTCAGCAGCTTTGAAGCTACAACTAATGTTGGAAAACACTCGCGATTAGTTGCCGACAATAATCGATGATTAAATTCGTTGGCAACAAATTTAATCATCGATTTTTATCGATTTTATCGATTAGTTGTTGCAGCCCTACCCAATACCAATTTTGATTCCACAACTACAATAAAGAATACAATTTTTCAGACTGTAGAATTTTCAAGTTTCACATGGGATTTTTTTATATTGTCATGTGGTCTTATTGTAGTTCTGATAAACGCTCAAGAAGACCAAACAAAACCTATTCAAGAAAGGTCTGAAATGTAGTTAGTTTTGTCAAATGTAAAGCCAGGCCATTTATGCTCCTTTCTTTAATTCTTTGATATTGACTTCCCGTACTGAGACAACAGCAGCCCATTAATAACTGTGCGGGAAACCCCTTACCGTTAAAGACTGTGACACAATCCACAGCAAGAGCACAGATAAGGCTGACGTGGATTCGCTCTCTAAAGTGGTTCCTAGCAGTGCACAATGAGTCCACCATCAGTAAAAAAAACATTCAAGAGTGAAACACGACTTAACAAGAGCTGTGTGAGCTGATTAAAATGTGTTCAATAATTAAAGATGTAAGTGCTCTTTAGTGCAACTGATCTGGCAACAGGAAGTGCTGTTTTCACAAGTGTTACAACTGCAAAGCATCTCAGTGTAAGTTTCCCGTTTGGTCTGTGATTATCTGAAGCTACATTTTGAATTGGCACCTGTCTTAACCAATACAAGCCATAGCCCTTTCAGCTCAGTTTGTGGTTTTACATTGTTTTAATTGCAAACAGATCATGTCCTAGCAACATGACAGTCTTCGGCCAATCATAATCCAACATTTGCACAGACAAAAGAAAGCCTTACATTTAGTTATGTGTATTTAGCCCTGTACTCATTCCTTAATGAGCCTATATTATGCTAATTTACAATCTATGTTACAGTGTTATTTTCACTCTCTTCTAAACTCTCTAAACACCCTAATAAGGGTTACTCAAACATGTGTGAATGAAACAAAACACAACTTGGGTATGTTTTTGATGAGGTAGCAAAACCAAAAAACAAAAAAGGTTTAAATCTCATAAGAATCAATTTTATGTAATATAGGACCTTTAAAAATATTTTATTTGAGAGTATCATTGTGGATTCAAATTCCAGTATAATACGCAATAATCTTGGGGGATGCTTATAAAAAATATGAGCAATAGAAAGTGCTGCTCATGGGATGGCTTTAGACACATATAACAGCCATAAACAGAAAATGACATAATACCAACACAACCTTAACCTCTGTAGGTACATTGTGTAGCAGTTTGTTGTATGAATGCTATTTTAAAGCACACTCCTGGAGTGTTTGTGCTCTCTGTCTCCTTTATGCAAATGAGCTCTGTTATGTGGAGGAATGCAAAGTGATTTGTGACATGACACGCCACGCTGCCAGCTCTGTGGAAACAATATTTAGATAAAATGTCTTAAAGTGTGTGGGAGATAAAGCACTGGTTAAAGAGAGATACACAGACAGCAGAGGGGGCAGTGAGTTGTGGCTGTAATATAGAGTCTGGTCTTCACGATGCTCCTTGAACTGTGCATGATAAGTGTCTGTGTTGACACGTCCACATAATTGTTATATTCGTGTAAACCAACAAATTATGCAGCTGCCGTGAGTCTGCTTATAATCACAAGTATCATGGGCACAAGCTAGAGCTGCAGCTGATCTCAATGCTAGTATTTGACTAAATGTCCACTCAGTCTTGATTGCAAAGTGAAACATTACAAAACTATATTAAAATTATTTAATATAATAAACTATTAGTATATTAAACAATGTAAGAACCTAGCACTTCCATCCACAGACCTGCTTAGTGAAAGAGTGATCATGACTTCACACTAACTCCTCAGAGACAGTTGGCCATATTTTAAATGTCAATATGCTCTGAACCAGAAACATCATTACAGCTCGATATTAACAGCTGAAGAAGATGGGTGGTGCTGAGTAAACATGTTAGTGTTCCAGCCTGGTGTGTTTGTCACTGTGTGTGTGCGTGTGTGCGTGTGCGTGTGTGTGTCACTGTGTGTGTGTGCGTGTGTGTGTGTGTGTGTGTGTGTGTGTGCGCGTGTGTGTGTGCGTGTGTGTGTGTGTGTGTGTGTAACAGTGGCATATGTCTGTCACTGTGTGTGTCTGTGTGTGTGTGGACAGGGGGTGTATAATAATTTGTCTGTCCGTGTGTGTCTCCTCTGCCCAGATGGTGTGCTGGGTGCTGGAGCTTCTGCGATCTGTTGCCAGCGGTGAATACTGATCAGAGATCACTGTCACTTCTACAGCACACAGGCGTCATCCATCTTGCCTGGCACACACCTCCACTTCCACATGGTCCAACTGCTAATTCACACGGCGACGCAGTGTGGCCTCCATGCTGATGTGAGGGGCACGGGTCACAGCTGCAACGCTGCTAATCAGCCTGTCTGTCGCTCACACCTGAAGACTGAGACCAGGGGCACCACATTACACTCCTCTGTGTCCGAGAGCTGACAACCAGTTACAAAAGCACCTCTACAATTTAATTGTGTTTAAAGATGAATGCTTGAATTATTGAGTGAAGTGTATGGGTTTGGCACACACAATTAAAAAACAACTACATTTATCTTAATCACAATATTTTGAGAGTCAGAAAAGTAATTTTTATTCATTTCATTTAAAATTATTCCATGAAAGCAATACACTAAAGTATCAAAAGAACGAATACTAAAGCTGGACTATTACAAGTGATTTTATTTGACTGGTCAAGTACTGTACATCTTTTGTTACTGATTTGTCTGAGAGACCCCTTGTGGTAGGAATTCCATTTGTGTGTCATTAAACACCATTTAGTATGTAAATGAGCAAAATCTCAAATGTCATGATATTTCCTGGTCATAATAGCAATGAATGCCATTACAATAGTCACTAATACTGATGATACTGTAATGACTTACTGCTCATCTGCAGCTCGGAGTAATCCCTTTATGAAATGTAATGAATCGTGAACAAAACCCCAGGGAAATACAGTCAATCTGAAAGAGCTTATTCCCAAAGCCAAAGCTCAAGTTTAGCCACGCTGCACCTTTTAAAGACAGCTGGCATTTTTCTCACCATCTCTACGGCATCTCTAAAGGTGAATATGTGAAAACTCGCCTCAGTATCATCCCAGTGTAATTACATGAGGAAGCCGTGTGCTCATTTACAAGAGCATCAAGTGATTCCCCTGTCTCCTGACCTCCTCCCATAACGCCAGCTGCTCCTTCACCTGTCAGCAGGTTTCCTCACATAATGACAGCACCATCACTCACATTACTCACTGTGTGTTCACTGTGTGTTCACTGTGTTCAGTGAGTGCACTGTGTTCAGTGTGTAACTGTCTGCACTGTGTAACTGTCACTGTATTCACTGTGTGCACTGTGTTCACTATGTAACTGCACTGTGTAACTGTGTTCGCTATGTAACGTGTGCACTGTGTAACTGTGTTCACCGTATAAGTGTGTGCACTGTGTAACTGTGTTCACCGTATAAGTGTGTGCACTGTGTAACTGTGTTCACCGTGTAAGTGTGTGCACTGTGTAATTGTGTGCACCGTGTAACTGTTCACCGTGTAACTGTGTGCATTGTGTAACTGTGTGCACCGCATAAATGTGTTCACCGTGTAACTGTGCACCATGTAAATGTGTTCACCGTGTAACTGTGTGCACTGTGTAACTGTGCTCACCATGTTCAACACCATTATTATTATATATATTTAGTATTTATAATAAATAATATTGTTATACGTTAAAATAATCCTATAAGGTCTGCCAAATAACAAAGCTAGCTAAGAAATAAAACATAGTAAACCATACGTAGTGCATATCTGTGTTACAATGTCCATCAAATGTTATGACTTGTCAAATTCTTCCCCAAGCAAATTTGGATTTCCCAGCAATTTTCCAAGATTGATTTCATGATTAGCAGACATTCCTTCAAACTGATTTAGATGGTTTCCAATACTGCCTAAGAACAAAAAGCCAATATATATAGATTTATAGTCAAGGTTAGGTTCAAAGACATAATAACGCAGATCCATTCCATTTGAACAAATCCAAAATGTATCCATCAAACGCAGTGAAGGCTCTGAGCATGTTTCATTCCTAATAACAAGCTCTGCTGCCAGGATCAAATATGCTCTCTCCACCTTTAATCAGCTCATAACCAAATGAATGCAAATGACTCTTCAGAGGACGAGCCATGGCCATGTCCATCACTTCTACTTAGTGATGCACAGTATTCAACACAACACACAAACCCACAGAGCGAGAACAATGCCATATTAGGTCCTGATCAGACAAAGATGGGCCAGACAAAATGAAAGTGGGGCTAAAGCATCGCACCTCCAAATGGGTTCTGGGTCTCAGAGGAGCAGGGTCTCCTGTGAATGCCACCAATACTAATCTACTGCTGCGTGTCTCTATCTCACACATGTTGCAGGGAGCTCAACACACACTGACAAGAGCAACACATTCTTTCAATTTGTCCTTCAGTGAAAAAGATAATAAAGCCCACAACACAAAGATCTATGCAAGCTGTTTCCTCTGCTGCCGTTAACCCTTCACATGCCCCTGCACGAGCCCTGTCAGCAACACATGAAAAAGTGCCTTTGCGCCTGATTTCAGTGCATTCCAGCTGTCCATGTTCGACAGGTAGACTGACGGTCTCTGGGTGGGTTTCAAATGCAAGCCTGATCTCTCAAGGTTTAGTTCTTCATCTGAAGAATTACGACGCAGGAAGAGCTCCTGTCGCATACCACATATAAACAAGGAAAAAAAGAAAAAAAGGAAGCGTATTCGCCTTCAAAAATGCACAAAAACATTTGGATTTCTTAAGCACTTCAAAACTCTGACCTCTTCTGAAACAAGAATTGAAAACAGGAATTTGGGCACTAATGGAGACTGCCACATTCCAAACTACACAGAAAGAAAAGCAGAAAAACATGAGTGGGAGAGCGGGAGCATGCACAGTCAAACATCTGCCCTGTGAGCTGCGCGGAGTGCCCTGTTTTCACTGGGCTTCTCAGGTTACAGGTAGGGAACCCCAAGGTTCTCCCATGGAGCGCACACGCATGCACACAGCACAGCAGCTCTAGGCACTTACCCGAAGGCACAAAATGAAGAACTTTGTTGGTCTCCATGGCAGACCAAGCGGTGGCCGAATGCACACTTCCTCTGGAGTGCTCCCCCAGTCAACCCATCATGGTTGTGTTATCCTGTGCTGATGAGTGTGAGATCACCTCTGCTCCTGCTCTGCTCTGTTTCTGACTGCCTCAGACACATGCAGTGACTCAGCCGCTCAGCCTGCCTGCACTCCGTCCGTCCGCTGGGTCCTAGAGGCTTCTACGTTCTGTTTCTAACCCACCACTCAGCAGCCTATGGTGAGGCTCCTTCACAAAGCCGGAGCAGGCGTCACGACACACCTCCCAGCTCTGAGCCACAGCTCACAGCCCCACATGCAACATGTGACACACCTGCGTCCACTCTGACCATGTGACCACAGATCCTCTCACATCTGGATCTGCGCTCGGCTGCGGCTGCACTCAAACTCAATGTCAAAGTGATGCACGGTGCAGCAACAGGCTATTCACACACTCACTACAGTGTGAACAACACAAGAGGCTACAGATGAAACTGTGTATGTTAAGTAATTAACCAGTGGGTGTGCCCACCTCACCCACTATTTAAACAGGACAAGCTAAAAACATTAGCAGAAGATAAATGTTTGTTTTTGCATTGTTTGTTTTATTATATATAAATAAAACATTGCCTCCTTTCCAAATGAGTTCTTTAATAATCTTACACACTAAAGAGATCTTCAATAATAATTTATGGATGAATTTGTTAAATAAAAAAAGCTGGAAGGCATTACTCTATTTCATGGTGTTTTTTTTGGAACACTAAAAATGATCTTATTTCTGATAATTCTTCAAGGTAAAAACAAAGCTGTGTACAGTTTTCTCCAAACTGACTTTGAAGGTTGTGGCTCCAGACACAGGCACATGACAGCTCAGAATAGTATGTAGTCTTTCCTTCTCTTCAGCAGCAGGAAGTGTTTTAGCTTTGTATTGTGTTGCTGTGAACAGTGTGTGGTAGAAAGAGGGCGAAGCGTACCTTTCACAACTTCGCTCTGCTTCCTCTTTTTCCTCATGTTTAGTGATGATTAATGCGTTAAACCAACATCAAGTGACAGGGTCCTGGTGGAGACACAAAAATCATCCAAAATATTCACTCAGACCCTCCATTAAATGTAAAATGTCCTTAATGCTGCTCTAATTCATGATTCATTCATAGATTTACATTGCCATTATGTCTCTAAATTTTAAAGGTCATAGCAGATAAATATGTATGTTCTGTATTAGAGAAATAATAGTATCTCTCCAGTCTAATCTGTGAGTTTTCTTAACTGCCTATTTCATCATGACAGCATAAGGTATTACAAATAATGTTCTCATAAAGACCTTAGTTATATTGATCAAACTTGAAGCCATATATGGAGGCGTTCAAAGCATTAATTTCCCACAGTGATGTAAATGCTGAGTGAAAGGTCAGTGATTTGCATAGGGCTGTGTGCTGTGTGCCCCAGGCTCTGTGAGGAGGGATGCGTCAGTCAGAGACACAGGAGCACGGGGCCCCTGCGGGACACCTCTCGCCCTGCGCCAACCTGCGGCTCTGGCATCTGGATATAGACGTGTGTTTAAACACAAGGGGCATCACAGCTCATTTAAATGTACACACACACATATACAGACACATGCATACATATATGTACACACACACACACACACACACACCCACACTCTCACTGTCAAACATCAAATGGAGCTAGTGCATCCATTATGAGGCCAACTTGCTTCTGGTACTAAACTGTATCACTGTTTTACGCATTTTTTTAGTAGTAAGTAATGATGGATTTTAAGGTATTTTATGTAGCAACAGTGACATGTGTACACTCCACTGTCTTATTTCAGTGTCCATCAAAGATACATTATCATTGCTGAACTTCCTCTTCACGCAAATTGTGACAGGATCAATAAGTGGTAAAAAGGACTCAATCATGGTCTACTGTGGTTTTTACACCAGACGTTAACCATGCTCTTACCCAATTGGTATTATTTTCACATAGACAGATTGCATTAAATGGCATTGACTTATTTAGTAAAGTGCAATGAAATATCTAGTCCTGCCCTAGAGGTATCCACAGGTAGAGTGGTGCTCTCACATTTACAGCGGTGTGTATCAGGCTGGTGTAGTCCGTGTGATGTGGAGTGCCCAGGGCAGCCTCTCTATGGCAGCAGTTATCACACTGAATGGCTCCAAGAAGCTCCCAGCCTGGAGTGTGTGTTTGTTTGTGTGCATGTTTGTGCATGTGTTTGCTTGTGTGCTTGTGTATCTGTGGGGTGTGTATTGGTGAGTGCTGAATCACCACCACAGATTAAAGAGCACACCCTAATGAGCAGCTCAGGCCCTAGCCCAGTGCCCCCTGTGGCTCCTGCAGATTCAATAGACAACAATTTTAAAATGGTTTTCTTATAGTATAAACTTTCTTGGAATCATATTGATTGTTTGAAGCACGTTTAAAATGGTCTCCTTGTAGTTGAGTAAAGTTTGTTTTGTCCTTATAGTATTATTGTTAAAGAAGCTCTCTAGGGCAAAATAAGATTATGGTGTGCTGCCTGCGTCTAACTAAGCATTTTTATTGTCCGCGAACCAGGACGTAACGCTGGTGTGCAGTTAGCAGGCTAGTTGTTGGTAGTAAAAAGAAAAAAAAGTTATGAGAAAAACACTGCTCTGGCCTCTGAAACTTGTGAAAGCTCTAATAAATTTAATGCGGTTAAGAATGTGGTAAGAAAATGAGGAATAAGTTTGGAATGCTGCAAACATTTTAAAATGAACTAGCTTTGTTTTTCACCTTTACGTAACCTATCCATTATGCACTGACCTGCATTTGAGGCTTGAGAGTTCAGAAAAATTCAGTTTTCACCTACCCCCTGTTCCCCACGCTCTGTACCAACTTCACTGTGAAATCTAGGCTCCAGGTTATAGGACTAAAAAAATGTCATAGCCATTTTTCAAAAATAAAGACACGGTAAAATGCACTGCTTGATACAACAAAATGCTGCTACACTGAAAAAAATTACCTGTAAGATTTACTAGAAAAAATCCTCGTAACAATTTTCACTAGCACTTTTTAAGTAAATATCAGGTACAATTTACTTGTCAGTATTAAGTAAAATGTACTTACCACCACGATTAACAGTCATGAATTTACTGAGTAATTGTTACTCAATTTCTTTAAAGTTAGAAGTCATAATTATGTAAATAAATTAAGTAAAATATATAAAATATTGTCATAATTAATTGCATTGCTGCGATGAAATAATTAAATAAATATTAGATTTCCAGTATTTACTGATGTATAATATATGGTCACATTTTTATATAGCGCTTTTCCACTTTCAAGGCACTCAAAGTGCTTTACAACAAGGAACCACTCACCCATTCACACGCCAGTGTACGCAGACACTAGGGGCGAGGTGGGTTATGTCGAGAGCAGGATTAGAACCCCCAACTTTCAAATCATTGGACAACCACTCTTACCAACTAAGCTACTGCCGCCCCGAATAAGGGAATTTTATTTATTCATTTTTTGTTTGACACTTGAAATGACTAAGTCTAAGTACACTTAGACTGGTGTTAAATTAATGGCTGACCACCCCAGCCAGTAGCAGAATGTTCTAATATGAAGCTGTGCATGTTACATTGTATGAGGTTGATGTATGGTGTAGTTCCAAATGAATGCACCTGAATTACTTTAACTTTTATATATATAAAGTTAAAGTAAAAGAATTACTTTAACTTTTATATATATGAAAGTTAAAGTAATGCTGCCCCCAGCAGTCTAAACAGGGACTCCCTGACTTCCTTCACCCTGGACACTTCCTCCAGTTCCTCCGGGGGGACCCCAAGACGTTCCCAGGCCAGCCGAGAGACATAGTCCCTCCAGCGTGTCCTGCGTCTTCCCCGGGCCTGCTCCCAATGGGACATGCCTGGAACACCTTCCGAGGGAGGCGCTCAGGAGGCATCCGAACCTGATGCCCGTGCTACCTCAGCTGGCTCCTCTCAACGTGCGAGCTCCTCCCGTGTGACCGAGCTCCTCACCCTATCTCTAAGAGAGCGCCCAGCCACTCTGCGGAGGAACCTCATTTCAGCCGCTTGTATCCACCATCTTGTCCTTTCGGTCATTACCCAAAGCTCATAACCATAGATGAGGGTAGGAACATAGATTGACCGGTAAATTGAGAGCTTTGCCTTTCGGCTCAGCTCCCTCTTCACCACAACGGTCCAATACACCACAACGGTCCAATACAGCAATCACAGCACTGCGGACACTGCACCGATCCGCCTGTCAATCTCATGCTCCACCCTCCCCTCCATCCTTCCACCGTCCGACAACAACCCCAGTCGAGGTCAACAGCTCTCCACCCACACTGTAAACAGTATTGGTGAAGCACTGCTTCCCCCTCCTGAGGCATCGGAGGGTTTGCCAGAATTTCTTCGAGGCCGTCCAATAGTCCTCCTCCATGGCTTCTCCGAACTCTTCCCAACCCCAAGTTTCTGCCTCTGCGATCACCCGGGCTGCAGCACGGTTGGCCCCCCAGTACCTGTCAGCTGCCTCAGGAGTCCCATGAGCCAACAAGGCCCAAGAGGACTCCCTCTTCAGCTTGACGGTATCCTTTACTTCCAGTGTCCAATACTGGGTTCGGGGATTGCCGCGGCGACAGGCACCACAGACCTTACAACCACAGCTACGAGTGGCCACATCAACAAAAGAGGCCAAGAACAAAGCCCACTTGGACTCCATGTCCCCAGCCTCCCCCAGAATCTGGAAGAAGCTCTCCCGGAGGTGTGAGTTGAAGGTCCCCCTGACAGAGGGCTCTGCCAGGCATTCCCAACAGACCTTCATTATACACTTGGGTTTGCCAGGTCTTTCTGGCTTCCTCCTCCGCCAGCGGACCCAACTCACAACCAGATGGTGATCGGTTGACAGCTCTGCCCCACTCTTCACCCGAGTGTCCAAGACACACAGCCGGAGGTCAGATGACACGACAACAAAGTAAATCATCAACCTCCGGCCTAGGGTGTCTTGGTGCCATGTGCACTGATGGACACCCTTGTGCTTGAACATGGTGTTTGTTATGGACAAACCGTGGCTAGCGCAGAAGTCCAATAACAGGACACCGCTCGGGTTCAGATTAGGGAGGCTGTCCCCCTCTCTCCAGGTGTCACTGACGTTGCCCACGTGGGTGTTGAAGTCCCCTAGTAGAACAACAGAGTCCCCGGTAGGTGCACTGTCCAGTACCCCTCCCGGGGACCCCAAGAAGGCTGGGTACCCTGTACTGCTGTTCAGCCCGTAGGCCGACACAACAGTGAGAGACCTGTCCCTGACCCGAAGGCGGTGGGACACGACCCTCTCATTTACTGGGGTGAACTCCAACACATGGCGGCTGAGCTGTGGGGCAATGAGCAGGCCCACACTTGCCTATCGCCGCTCCCCGTGGGCAACGCCAGAGAAATGGAGAGTCCAGCCCCCCTCAAGGAGTTGGGTTCCAGAGCCCAAGCTGTGTGCGGAAGTGAGGCTGACTATATCTAGTCAGTAACGCTCAACCTCCCACACAAGCTCAGGCTCCTTCCCCCCCAGCGAGGTGACATTCCATGTCCCCAGAGCTAGTCTCCATGTCCAGAGATCTGGTCGTCGAGGCTCCTGCCTTCGACTGCCGCCCAACATAGCCGCCGGGATCAATCGGGCTCTCAAACTCCTCCACCACGTTAAGGTGGCGGTTCATATTAGCAGTAATATTGGTAATATTAATCAAAAGAAAAGTGGTAGCATTTGCATAATATTAGAGTAATGTAACTTAATGCAACAAGTAATTTCAAGTGTCAAACAAAAAATGAATAAATAAAAAGCTACTTATTTGGGGCTGGGGCTGGCGGTTGGCGGTTCAAATCCTGCTCTTGACATAAAAAAAAAACAAAAAAAACCCATCATTGGTTAAGCAACCTGTGGGTCCACTGACCCACAGGTTGGCTGTGTGATTCCAGCTCCCACAGATGTATGCTGTTGTTGTGTCGTTGGGCAAGACACTTAACCCACCTCGCCCTTAATGTCTGCGTACACTGGTGTATGAATGGGTGAGTGGTTCCTTGTTGTAAAGTGCTTTGAGTGCCTTGAAGGTGGAAAAGCGCTATATAAAAATGTGACCATTTATTATACATCAGTAAATACTAGACAAATAATATTTACTTCATTATTTCATCACAGTAATGCAATTAATTATGACAATATTTTATATATTTTACGTAATTTATTTACATAAATATGACTTCTAAAAGTCTAACTATCTAAAAATTGAGTAACAATAACTCATAAATTCATGACTGTTAATCGTGGTGGTAAGTACATTTTACTTAATACTGACAAGTAAATTGTACCTGATATTACAGCAGTAAAATTTACTTAAAAAGTGCTAGTGCAAATTGTTATGAGAATTTTTTCTAGTAAATCTTACAAGTTATTTTTTTCAGTGTATGCAGAGGCAAGGACAGCATTATAGAATTAGTTCTGCAGTTTTGAACTAAGTCAATGGGCTTGTTATTATCAAGTGATTCAAGATCACATAACAAAATGTACAATAATATGTGCAATAATTTAACTGCATTACCAAATCCCAGGAGAAAAACAACATGTCTTCTTTAAGAACAGCTTTTAGACATGCACTATTGCAGTAACAAAAATGTCTAAATGATTACCGATAAATGAGCTAATGATTTTACAGGATTTAAGTATCCAAGCAACTAACTAAAAAAACAGAATGTAACAGCAGTTCCTGGAGAAATATCGTCCGGTATCATGTAATGTAAAATCCCAATGTAATGCTTTAATGGTCAGCATTAACATACAGTATCTTCCAGATTCAGCCGAAGTAACTCGATTGGATTGCTTGGTACATAAAAATAATGTATTCAGGAATGTGGCTGTTTTGTTATGAATCACAGTTGATTACAAAGTACTGAAATGTACAATGCATTACTTAAACTGTGCTTACCATATAATTTCCCATGCAGTATTTCATGATGATTATGGCCATGATTGCATAATTTCAAAGATTATTATGTAATGGTGGGAGATGCTTATTGTAATATTGTGAGGTTGGAGGCCTGCTGTATAGTCTGGGACAGTGCTGCAGTGTCCCTTTGCCCTTGTGGTAGATGTCATATGAGTGCTGAACAACTATCGTTCAATATATAAAAGCTGAAACAATATATTTTGGAGTTCAATATTTATCGTGTACATTTTCTTTGCAATAATGGGGAAATTTTTTGCCATTTTTATGTAATGAGGTAAGACTTGAACTGTAGAGGATAGAATAAATAACTTCTATCACTAATTATTGGTTCATTCTGCTATTTATTTGTTGCAGCTCAGGCCTTTTAATGATACTGTATTTAAAATATGGTTTACTGGGATTATCCTGCTTTATTTTAATTGTGTCAGTGGCATAAAGTAGTTTCAATAGTATCACTTATCACAATATTTCTCTGTAGCGATATATCATGCTTCAAAATATGTTATCGTGACAGCCCTATGTACATCTCATTAGGATGCCAACATGCCATAGCTCTATACACAATATCCTCACTTTAGCTCTCTTTAACACTGACACTGTGTTTGGATACTCGGCAGGTATCTCTCTCTACCACACGATGGTAATGTAATAAAGGTAACACATCAGTGTGAGTAATGATGCACAAACAGGAGCAGAGACAGCTCCGTGAGTCATCAGTCAGAGAGGGAATCCTGCACCGCTTTGACGGGGAACAACCTTCATTAGTGCCAGCGTCTGTGGGTGTTGTGTATGTGCAGTGTGTGGCTCTGTGCATGGGCTGCTTTCAACTAACTCGTATTATGTCTTTCCAGATTCGTGTGGGAGACTGGCAGTTTTGTCTTCTAGTTCACACAAGCATTAGCAGAAGACTATTCTTCTTTTTAATTTCAAAGTGATGCAAGAAAATTACATTATTATAATGAATATAACTAGCAGGGAGCCTTGTCAGGATAACAAATTTTGGAATGTGATAGATTGCTGAAGTATACTGTAGATGATAAACGATAATATTGAAAGCAATTTATTCCACTGACACAATAAACCAAGAGTAGATTTAAGCCACAAAAACTATTCTAAATCGACAATACTGTAAAAAACATGATATGCAATAAATAAACAGCCAAATTAAACACTGTAATGAGTCATAGAAGTTATTAGTTCAACCTTTTATGGCTCAAATCTTATTTTATTGTCAAAAAATAACCAAACTTCCCAGCAGTGCAGCAAAAAAGTACACACAATAAATACTGATCCCCAAAAATATTGTTCCATGACAGGTCTAGTAGGGCTGCAAGAATGATTGCAATCAAATTGAAATTGCAATTTGAATGGACACAAATAGCAAATCACAAAGGCTGCAATTTTTGAAAAAACATAATTTCCCTCAAAAACAACAAAATATCCTGTTTTATTCTGCATAAAAAACTGCTAACCCTGTAGTTTAGATCTGTACAAACATGTTCTGAAATGTGATTCTTGAATTGATTCACATGTCAGTTCACATTTGAGTCTTTATGTCATTTCTTCTGGACAAGTTTTAGATTTTTCCCAAATCATTCAGCCCTAACTGAAAGTGCATGTTATCTTAACTTACACTGATGGTGATGTAATAATAACAACACATAACAGTTGTATAAGGCTTTTCATAACATTTCACAGTTCAAGAAGTTGTGAGGCTGATACAAGATCATCGTCTCCCAAGACATGAACTAGGCATTTTTTTCTCAAATATGCCCAAATTTAGCCAAAAAAATGTAGTTAAAGCTGACACAACAAAATGAAAACTGATGTGTCATGTTGTATAAATATCTTAAGATGAAAAGTGACTCATTGATTAAAATAGAGAATAGTGGAGGAGCAGCTGGTTCTTGTTACTCATGCCCACTCACACACACACACACACACACACACATACGCACACACACCCACACATACGCACACACACCCACACACACACACACACACGCACACACGCACACACGCACACGCACACACACACACACACACAAAGCAGTATAAGAGCCAGTGTTCAGGACTCCACTGCTGCCGTGGGGATGAGGGCATATTTCAGGTCACAAACAAGCTCCAGATTTAATTTGGAGACCAACAACTTGATTAGGTTCTCTGAGGCAAAGGCAGCTTGCGCAGAGAGACGACACAGAAGAATACACATATTTGGAGTCATACGCTACCATACAGTCAGCACAAACTATGCAACATCATTTGCACACTGGCTTTTCAATTACACCAAACTGGAGTAATAATTGTTTTGTAAAATGTAAAATAACTAAGCTTAGGATGGCACTGTGTCTTTTCTGATTCGCATCCAATTGCATTCAAAACATACAATACAAAATACAAAGGTGCATTGTGTAACTTTTCTGGTGGAGGGTCCGCCAAATGCTTTCCTCCATGGAAATATTACTGTTTTGCCTTGTTTATTTAACAGTATGGAAATAAACTGGGTAAATACAATGGAAACTGGTTAATGGTCAGATTTATGGAGAAAGACGCCTGCACATGGTAAGAATTTGTGTTTTTTATGGTATATTTGAGCTATACAACACCTGTAATTGAACAAATGCAAGGCAGATATACCATACTGTGGAACATTCCAGGCAAAGAATGAACATCTCCATGGAGACAAGCAAGTAGCGGATTCTCCACCTTAGAAGTTACCTAGTACACCTTTAAGTTCAAATTTGCCATGAATTGGAATTGGAAAGTGAGCATGGGGGCGCTTCTGGCTCCATCAACATCATTTCCATATTACTTTATATTGAAAAACTGTCACTCCTCTCTCTGTAACCGCTGCTGTGAGCCTCATCATTTTGGTCTTAAAATGTTCGGATTAACCCGCTCTACATGATCCTGGTGTTTTTATTTTGTCCGTATATAAATCTGGAACTCTGACCCAAATTCGCTCCTATAAATGCTGGCCTCATGAGCTTCATTTGACTGGAGCCGAGCACTATGGGTGACGTCACACTCCCTTAGTCCACTATGGTCTAATTCACATGGGACCATAGGCTGTATAAAAAGTACCTCTAAAGTGTGCTACTTTAGAGGTACTTTTGTTGGAGCCACTGACACTGTGTGCAACCCTTTGGCTTTTATTGACCTCAAGTTTGCAGAAGACCACAGCACACTGCCTCAACCACACAACACAACACAGAGACAGGAGGACTGCACACTCCACCGCCATTAATTATCTCTGGGCCTGTCACAATAACACATTTTGAAGCATGACATGGCTCCAGAAAAAAGTATGCTAAAATATATTGAAATTACTTCATGCCACTGACACAGCAATCCTAAAGCAGGAGAATCCAAGTAGTTGTTTTTAATGTACAGTATATCAAATAACAAAATAAATTCTTATCATATTACAAAAAATAGAGGTGCTCCGATCAGGATTTTTGAGACTGATCACAGATACAGATCATCAGAATTTTTGGTCAGCCAATACCGATCACATGCACTTGGATACTGTGGTGCAAAGTATTTTATTATTTGAAAATATGCATGGACCAAAATGTTATAGCATCAATGAAATTTTGCTGACAGTTTAAGCAGACAATGTGCCTCTGTCTGTCCATCAGTTGCCTATGTGGGTGATCAGTATGTATGATTGGCCCATTTTGCTGATCACTAGCACATTATTTTTGCCTTGATCGGCTGCAGATTGATCGAAGCATTGCTACAAAAAAAATTACAAAAATGTCACCACTATTTCAAAACAGGTACCTACGATAAATACTGAGCCCCAAAATATTGTTTTATCAATCATTTATTGAATGATGAATTGAACAAGTAATATACTTGACTAAACCCAAACTATTATGAATCATTATGCTTCATGTACTCGCTTCCTAAGAAAATCTGCAATCAGCTTTGCAACACACAATAAGAACCTGTATACTCTCCACACAATTGAACTGAATAAATAAAAAATGTCAGTGAGTCCAAACAAAATCAGTTCCTCAGACATAAGAAAAACAGTACATACAACAATTCTTTTAGCTGTCCATGAAAAGCAAGTTCATTATTTATAAAGTGCAAAGACTTTTTGAGACACTGCCCTCTGCTGGTTAGAGGACAGTCACGAGCAGGACATGTCTTATCAGCTGGTGGTGAAATAGTTTGTTTTTATCTCCCTAAACACAGTCCAATCTTGTAATGATTTAGAAAAGCAGAAACAGCAGCGGTGTCCTCTGACCTGTGCTTCCTCTTCATGTGGCACTCGGACACACACGCCTCGGCAGGAAATGTTTGTTGTCTTTAGGTTTTCAAAAGACATCATGAGGAAGTGATGCTGACACAGAAACAGCGCGCTCTGAGGTTGGCTTTCCACATCACCCCACTAAAAGAGATTTACTGGTGTGCTGATAAAACAGTCTACTGGAGTTTCACTGCTGTCGAGATCAGGCCAAAAGTCACTGGGACTGGATATATTTAATATTATTCCCATGATCTGTAGTTTACTTGGCATATGGGTGCCAAAAATGCAATGTATGCCCAAACTAATCTACCAAAACATATTGCTGAAGTAAATACACAATTAAAGATAATATTGAAACTATAAAGCAGAATTATCCCAAGTATTCTAAATGTACAATATTGTAAAAACATGCAATAAATAATTAGCAGAATGCAACACTTAGTACACCTACTAATTTGACTGTATAGTTTTAGTTTCATAATTCAACTCTCTACAGCTCAAATTATATCATATCGCAGAAAACATAACCAAAGCATTAAATAAATAGGACGACTTTGCTCTTTACGGAATAGTTTCAACAGAATAGTCTTTATCTTTAAAACAAATTGTATATAAGACCACAAATTCAAGATGCTACATTTATTTTGTGTTGAAAATTAGATGGTGGTATCGACAAGTTAACCTGTTCCTTACTATTGAAAAATACTAGCATGTTGTGTGACATCTACTAATCACATTGTTTTGAAATGTGTGATTGATATAAATCCTGATTATAAACATCAGGAATGTTGCAGAAAAGGAGTAGGAAGCAATCAATGGCAACACATGGGAAGCATTGGACATATCTAAACACAAGCCCATAGTTTGACCCGTCATGGGGCATAGACTTGAAGTCACAATAATTACTATATCGACTTATTGTTCAATATATGAAAGCTGGAACAATATTTTTGGGGGTCAGTATTTAAGTTGTGTACATTTTCTTGCAGTGCTGGGACATTTTTGGTCATTTTTTTTGCTATAAGATTTAGACTGTAAAAGGTTGAATTCACAACTTCTATGACTCACTGCAGACACATACAAACTAAGTACTAAAGCGTTTCATTCTGCTGTTTATTGTTTATTTATTGCAGCTCATTAGTTAGAATAGTTTTTTTTTCTGCTCTTAATGTGTCAGTGGTATAAATTAGTTTCAATAGTATCGTTTATCGTCTATATTTGCTTCAGCAATATATCACACTTCAAAATGTGTTACGGCCAACATTAACGTAGGCTTATTAACTGTCAACCACAGTTAATAAGCCATAGCAGAAATATGGCTTATTAACTGTGGTTGACAATACCTTACTGTCTTTTGTGGAAGCAACATGAAGCCACCTCAGATCTTTCTGTTTACAATATTCCTTCTAATATTCCTATTCCAGGACCAGAGTTTATTTTTATAATTCACCACTTTACAATGGCTCTTTGTGCTATTAATAATTCTCCAGGAGCATGTGTCATACAAAATAAATTAAGATGGCTCTTTTTGAAGAAGAAAGTCCCTAGCCTTTTACCTGAGCAGGCCGTCTCTAGAAATGTAATTGGAGCTCCATTTAAAATTCAGCCCAGCTCTGGGGTGCATTAAAACCGCGCAATAAACAGCAAAGGGCACCTTGTTGTATTGTACTGTGTGTCCCAGGGCAGGAAGACAGCACAGACACTGAGTGGACAAACAGTGGGTGGGATTTCCTCTCCACATTGTCCACTTTCACATCCACACCAAAAATGGATCGCTAACACAACAGCCAAATATGTGTCTGTGTTCAACTGTATACACACCAGGAACAACACAAGCTAAATGTATGATATTGTTCACATTTACAGCCCCTGAATGTAGGCCAAGGTGATTCATCCCTGCACAGTCTCATCATTATTATGCTTATTTATACATGCAACACTATGCCACTTCCAAACAGAAAAATACAAAAGGGCCAGGAGGACTGTATTCTTTATGGATAACAAAAAACACTGCATTTTAGTATTCGGACTAGAAATGCCACATGCTATTTGAATGCAGACTGAAGTAGGCTATGCAATTTTTCCATTAGTCGCCTAGCTAGCATGCCAGCAAAAGATCATTAAATGTAATCATGCATTTTTCTGAGTAAATAATCTGTATGTTTTTGTCAATTCACTATTTGGAAAAAAAAGTAGTATCTTAAGACATCCACCACCAATCCACATATTATAAAAAATATATGTGTGTTATTTTTAAAGAGACATTTTTTTAACTCAGTGCCATATTTACTATTTCAAGACTTGGTTTTGAGAATAATAACTACTGATGTGTTTCAGTTCAGACCTGAGTGAACAGCAATACTGAGTTCACACCACAGTGTTAAAGTTTTTATGGATTGAAGAGGTGATATAAATTCAGGGCCTGGTGTGTGGAAGCATGATTTTTTTATGTTGAGATGACATTGTGCTGTAGACCAAGGTGACCTGCTGCAGAGCCTTAAACATGCGTGCTGCTGCTGTCAGGTGTATATTTATTTATATGTTTCACAGAGTATAAGATCACACAAGCGTCTTGTTATCTGTCAGACTGAGCCGTGCGCTGAGTGAGCTGTCACTGCCGTGTGTCAAACCAAGACAAATATGCCCCAGACCCAGAGAAAAGGTTGCACACATTTTGAAAAATAAACAAGGCGCTGTAGCTGATGGGCTTGATAATGCCAATTTGTTTCTCGCAGAAGTGCATTTGTTGTGGTTATAAAGTACAATAAACCGAAGCATGGGTCACTGTGAATTTGTCATTGAGCGGGCTAAACACTGTGATAGCACAGTAGATCTCAAGCACACTGCAGCGTATCTGTGACGGCTAACAGACAACATGAATCAATATGTTTGAGTGATGTAATGCAGCGTGTCCTGCTTGCAGTGGGTAATGTCTTTAACCTGTCAGATAAAAGGCCTCAGAGGGCACCAGCCCTGACCAGTCGCTCCATCACTGCTGATTAACAGCTTCATCTATGGAATCTCTGCTCACTGCTGCACCACTCAAGCTTAATGAGTGACACTAAAACAATTAACACTAAACCTTACTCCCAAGGGCCCCACACTCCACTGCAGAGGGCGACCTTCTCTGACAGGCTCCTTTCATCATCTGGTTTGGAGATCACAGTAAACATCAAATCATTCTGTATTTTATGTCCTGTCTACTGCCAAAGCACCTCACAGAAAAATCAACTAGTACAGAATTCAGAAACATCAGAAACATCATTTTAGCCAATAATACCTGTACACTGTATATAAATCCTAAACACAATCCCGCAACTCAAACATTTGCTTTGAACATATTCGCCTCATATAGGCACAATTAGGTAATAAAATTAATCTAGTCAAAAGCAGTTATAGTTATATAATATTTTTCAGAATACTGTATAGTGTCACTAAAGGTATAACTAAACCCCTAAAGACTGCTGACCCCTGGCTGTTTACTCTTAATGGTGTGACCCCTCCATGCTAGCAGATCTTGGGTGTAATCCCGAGGGGTCTGTGGACATGGTAGCGTGGTGTTAACAGCGCTACAGATAGAGGCTGCTTTCCCAAAGGAGCTAAACAACAACATGTCCTGCTGCATGCACTCTGAACTCCACCAGGGCTGCTTCTAAGTGCTAGCCAAATGGCACAGGAAAAACGACTCTTGCTCACAATAACACGCACTGACGATGAGGAGCACGGAGCTGGTTAGACAAACCCAAGGTCACTCTTCAGCATTCACACAACTTTAAAGCCACACTTTTCAAAAGACCAATTAAAACTAAGAGATAAAGCAAAGGAAGGTTCATAAGGTTAATAGTATGCGAGGCAGTGAACAGTTCATTACAACCACATCACTATGAGGAATTAAGTAGTGTAGTAAAAGAGAATCAAAATTAAATGTGCCTTGCACTTTAAAATTTTACAATCGCGGATAACCTCCAGCAATAACATATTTGTAAGCTCTTAACATTATAGAGTATCTGGGGATGCAATGTGTTTGTACTCTATTCATTTAGCTAATTGTCTGTATCGTGAAAAATCTGTATGTAATCTGTATGTATATATATATATATATATATATATATATATATATATATATATATATATATATATATATATATATATATATATATATACAGTCCCTGACAAAAGTCTTGTCGCTTATCCATTTTGTAGAAACAAAAGCTTATAACCTGACTTTAAATTAATCGATTGGTTTTAGAAATGTCTCATATGAAAGCTAAAACCCTCCCAAATTATGCTCAATATACTAAAATAAATTTGCTTCACTGAAGAAAGATTGATCATTTAATGAACACAGAAAGGTCAGATTTTGGCAAGACAAAAGTCTTGTCGCCTTGTCATATGATGCACCCAATCCTAGATTACAGCCTCACCTGTGATCAGTTACTGATCAATCAATTAGTGGGTGTGTATAAAAAGAACCCCAGCACACCAGACCTTCACATCAACTGCAACTTGACCTCTGACAACATGCCTAAGATCCACCCTGAGACCAAAGCGTTAATTATCAAGAGGCTGAAGACCAGATCCACTGCTGAGGTGGCTGACACCTTCAATGTGTCTCAGCGTCAAGTACAAAGAATAAGAAAAAGATCTGAAAAGACTGGAGATGTTTTTGACAAGCCCAGGTCCGGCAGACCCCGCAAGACAACTGCTCGGGAGGACCGTTTGTTGATTCGAAAATCCAAGGCCAGCCCCTTTTCCACTGCAGCAGAGCTCCACCAGGCCTGGTCACCTCAAGTCCCTGTGTCAACCACAACAGTTTGTAGAATTCTGTCTCGAAATGGCCTCCATGGTCGAATCAGTGCACAGAAACCAGCACTAAACAAAAGGCAATTAAAAAACCGTGTGGCATTTGCCAAGGCCCACAGCCTGCTAAAAGGATGGACACTGGAAAAGTGGCAGAAGGTGGATTTCTCAGATGAATCCTCGGTTTAATTACATCACAGCCGCCGCAAATATTGCAGGAGACCTACTGGAGCCCGCATGGATCCAAGATTCACCCAGAAAACAGTTAAGTTTGGTGGTGGAAAAATCATGGTCTGGGGTTACATCCAGTATGGGGGTGTGCGAGACATTTGCAGGGTGGAAGGCAATATCAATAGCCTAAAATATCAAGAAGTATTAGCTACCTCTTACATTCCCAACCATAAAAGGGGTCAAATTTTGCAGCAGGATGGTGCTCCATCGCATACTTCTATCTCTACATCAAAGTTCCTCAAGGCGAAGAAGATCAAGGTGCTCCAGGACTGGCCAGCCCAGTCACCAGACATGAACATCATTGAGCATGTCTGGGGTAGAATGAAAGAGGAAGCATGGAAGGCAAAACCAAAGAATCTTGATGAACTCTGGGAGGCATGTAAGACTGCTTTCTTTGCTATTCCTGATGACTTCATCAACAAATTGTATGAATCATTGGATGCAGTGGATGCAGGATTACTATTGCAACAACACAACATCAGTAGGGTAAAACTAACCTGTCTCACGACGGTCTAATGATGGATGCAGTCCTTCAAGCTCATGGAAGTCATACAAGATATTAAATATGGATCTCACAGCACCACTACTTAATTCACTGACGTTATGCAACATATTTTTGTATTTGAAGTAAATTATTTGTTCAGTTTTCTGTAGGCGACATGACTTTTGTCTTGCCAAAATCTGACCTTTCTGTGTTCATTAAATGATCAATCTTTCTTCAGTGAAGCAAATTTATTTTAGTATATTGAGCATAATTTGGGAGGGTTTTAGCTTTCATATGAGACATTTCTAAAACCAATCGATTAATTTAAAGTCAGGTTATAAGCTTTTGTTTCTACAAAATGGATAAGCGACAAGACTTTTGTCAGGGACTGTATATATATATATATATATATATATATATATATATATATATATATATATATATATATACCAGAGACCTGGGAGCTTGAGAGTTCTGCGCAGTATCTTTGCTGTTCCTAGTACTGCACTTTTCTGGACTGAGATGTCTGATGTTTTTCCTGGTATCTGCTGGAGCCACTCCTCCAGTTTGGGGGTTACAGCCCCGAGTGCTCCGATCACCACGGGTACCACTGATGCCTTCACCTTCCAGGTCTTCCCCAGCTCTTCCTTGAGCTCCTGGTATTTCTCTAGTTTCTCCACCACCACGTTTATATAAATATATATATATATATATATATATATATATATATATATATATACACATACACACACACACACACACACACATATACAATTTTTCAATACACATTTACTATTTATGCAGCTAATTTTCTTATCTTATTATTTTCTGTTTGTGTAAGGATTGATTTATGTCTGATTTTCTGATTTGGAGTATTTTCGCAGTACCAGAATTTCACTGTTAGATGTGTTGAGTAATTTCATCAGTGGCGATGCAAAAGACAATAGGATCCTCCTACCAAAACAAATCATGATATAATTGGTCTTTCACGCACGCCCTCTTACTGCCTGTTCCTTATGGTGTGTGGGAACTATTACTCATGCTATTGAGTGTATTGGATTTGTCTTGGCAGTATGGGTGTATGTTTTCATGTCAGGAAAACTAACTATTATTTGTACTTTATAATTGGAAATACAACACAATTTGACTTACTTGAAACATTGATATATCATAGAAATTGGCCTGGCCTGTGTCTCTATATACTGTGTCTATATTGCTAAATACTAAACATAGCGTTCATCCAAAGTAGGCCTATTATTCTGACAATATAGTGTGACTTTATCAGTTATATTGGATTGTTCCACTGCTTTTTTATATTGTATTTTCTAATGCATCTCTATAGATGTTTGGCCAATAAGTAAGTTTTATCACTTTTGAGCTGCTGCTGTAACGGTGTACTAATAAATAAATTAATAACTTACCTGCTTCAAATGAAACTGCAGTCATTTCATCTTCAGGGAATTCTACGCTGGTTCCTGAAAGGGTAAAATGCTTAAAAAGTTGTCCTTTAGAGTAAATTATGGGGTCAGCTTTGTAAGTTAGCTACTAAGCTAAGCTAAAGATGTTTTATTAGCAATCGTTACCTGTTATATTGAACCGGAGAAATTCCTCTGCCATCTCTTCCTCCTCGTCGTTGTTCAAAGTTTTCATGGTGCAAATTGCATTAGTTGTTGTTGTTGTTGATTAAAATAGGCTGAAAGACGAAGGAAGCTAACTAACTTTTTACCGTAGCAGTAGCTAACTTTATACGACTGTAATTAACTGTCTTCAGGTGTTAATGACAGCACAAGCCATGAGGCCACACAGTGGCACATGCTCCGCCCACTTTCCCTCCAGTCACCAGGGCAACGGCCAAAGAAGCGCGGAGGAGAGTGAAGGGGACAGCGGGCAGGAGAGCGACTAGACCCGGGGTGAGGTGAGGGGACAGCGGGCAGGAGAGCGACTGGACCCGGGGTGAGGTGAGGGGACAGCGGGCAGGAGAGCGACTGGACCCGGGGTGAGGTGAGGGGCAGCGGGCAGGAGAGCGACTGGACCCGGGGTGAGGAGAGGGACAGCGGGCAGGAGAGCGACTGGACCCGGGGTGAGGTGAGGGACAGCGGGCAGGAGAGCGACTGGACCCGGGGTGAGGTGAGGGACAGCGGGCAGGAGAGCGACTGGACCCGGAGTGAGGAGAGGGGCAGCGGGCAGGAGAGCGACTGGACCCGGGGTGAGGAGAGGGGCAGCGGGCAGGAGAGCGACTGGACCCGGGGTGAGGTGAGGGGCAGCGGGCAGGAGAGCGACTAGACCCGGGGTGAGGTGAGGGGGCAGCAGACCCTGGGTGAGGTGAAGGGACAGTGGGCAGGAGAGCAACTAGACCCGGGGTGAGGTGAAGGGACAGTGGGCAGACAGCGACTAGACCCGGGGTGAGGTGAGGGGACATCGGGCAGGAGAGCGAGTAGACCCGAGGTGAGGTGAGGGGGCAGTGGGCAGGAGAGCGGCTAGACCCGGGGTGAGGTGAGGGGGTAGCGGGCAGGAGAACGACTAGACCCGAGGTGAGTTGAGGGGGCAGCGGGTAGGACAGCGACTAGACCCGGGGTGAGGTGAGGGGGCAGCGGGCAAGAAAGCAACTGGACCTGGGGTGAGGTGAGGGGACAACTGGGGTGAGGTGAGGGAAGAGCGACTAAACCCGGGGTGAGGTGAGGGAACAGCCAGGGTGAGGTGAGGGGACTGCGGGTAGAAGAGCGACTGGACCCGGGGTGAGGTGAGGAGAGAGGTCAGCAGGCAAGAGTCAGGAGTCAACTTGGGGTGATAGGACAGTACAGCAGGTTAAGTCAGGACTGAAAGCGGGAAGAGGAGAGCGAGCATGAGAGCGACTGGACCCGGGGTTAGATATTTTAAGATATATGATATAGGTCAATAATAGGTCAATATGTAGACCTACTTTGTTGCGCATAGACCACATCTATGACACATCTAATCCTGGACTACCAGGACCAAAATAGGACTAGAACAGGACCAAACAAAGTCTACATAATTCTGGACTAAAGAGGGCTCAAACCAGGACCCAAAAATAAATGTGTGAACTCACCCTTAGCCAGTAGTCTATAATTCCTCATAGGCTTGTTATTAGCATAATATGCCTACAATTTCCATAATTTATAATATAATTTATGACTGCCAAGTTTACCAGTTTCAATTCCTGATTAACTTGCCACCAGATTAATCCCAGGCTATTAAAAGAAATGTGTAGGGCTTTACAGAGTCTAGCCTATATCTGTAGCAGCATCAGCAGCACAGCTTCTCACCTGTATGCACAAAGATAAATAGAGAAGTTTGAATGATTGTGTTTCATAAATAAAATATAGCCTACACCTTGAGCTGAGATGCTTTTGATGTGTTTGAGATTATTTATTCAGTGGGATGCTCAGATCTCAAGGTAAAAGGCTGGTTAGATTCACATCAGCACAGCTGGACCCACACAGAGATTATATATTGCAGTATGATACCCTCCAAATAGTTTATCTTCAGAATGTGGTATGCTATCTCCAAATAACAACAGATATTCTCAAAGATAAGGAGTATACATTTTCCCCATAGCTATTGTTAATCCAGTCACCAAAATCACCTGCATAATTATCACTACATCTTGTTGCTTCTGCTTAATACCTTGTGCTACTGCTTCTCTAACTTTAAAAAACAATTAAAAAGTTTTCTCATCACTATGACACAGAGGACACTACATGCTTTATCAAACCTTTATTACAATGTGTATACAGAAAATATGAACCATCTATGCAAATGACCAGGATATTTCAGTATATAAATCTATCTTAATGTACTTTTTTGCATATCCTAGTCTCATTTACATCCCAGCATGATCACCATACTTCTCATCTTGTGTCCATGTGCTTCCTCACCTCCCTGTGCGTTGATGAAGTATGTACCCCATCTCCTTCACTCTCTCTAATAAGCCCGGGTGAGAGGGCTGGGCTGACAGCTGTTCCAGTTGGCATTATTATTACTCTGCCGTTTCAGTGTTGACCAGGATTCACCACTGACTGCAGCAGAGAGGAGAGAAGAGGAGAGGAGAGAGAAGAAAGAAGAGAGAGGAGGGGTGAGAGGAGAGGAGCAGGTCCAACGAGGAGCTCCCGGCTTCCACATCAATACTGGCATATGGCAGTGTTATGTAATACGGGATTTGCTGCTGCTGCTGCTCCTGGTGGTATGTTGCCATGGACCAGCCAAGAAAGTTCCCCTAATAATTCATTCAACTCATTCATTCAAATTCTCTCATGCTCTTAAAGGTGTACTAAGTAACTTTTCTCTTGGATGGTATGCCACTTGCTTCTCTCCATTGCTTTGCCTAGAATGTTCTATTGGGGTAATAAACATATTTAATATTTATTAAGTCTTCAAGAGTTTATTTTTGTTGCTAAAAAAAAAACATGCATTCTAGATAGAGATAGAAGTTTAATGCCATGATGTGGAGCATTCCAGGCAAAGCAATAACATCTCCATGGAGACAAGCTGGTGGTGGACTAGAAAAGTTACATAGTGCATGTGTTGATATGGGCCAATTGGTGTAAGGATACTGAAGCATTGTTTGCTCAAATATAGTGATTTGAGAGTAGATACATTTTTACCTCCGCCAAGGAGGTTATGTTTTCGCCTGAGTCTGTCTGTTTGTTTGTTTGTTTGTTTGTTTGTTTGTTTGTTTGTTTGTTAGCAAGATAATTCAAAAAGTTATGGACGGATCTTGATGAAATTTTCAGGAAATGTTCCGAATGGTAAATCCAACAGATGATTAAATTTTGGTGATGATCCAGAAGAAATCCTGGATTCTGGATCACTTTGAAAATTTCGTTAGCATTGCGTTAAATGGGGCTTGGCGGAGGTCTGCGCTCTCTGAGTGCTTTTCTAGTTTTTGTTTATGTTTTTCCATGAAGGGTCAGATCTATTTTAATTACAACACAACTATTATTTTGCTACTACTACTACAGCCAAATCTGTTGTTTCTTCATTTTTTTTATGCAGTATTATCTTCTATCTATCTATCTATCTATCTATCTATCTATCTATCTATCTATCTATCTATCTATCTATCTTTTCTTCTATCTAAGCAAACTGTCAGTTATGTAAGAAATTGCTTAAATAAGATACAGCTTAAAATTGCCAAACAGCAAATGTGCACTGGCTTTAGTGGCTTAAGTCATCAGCTGCTGTGTCTTTAGGCTACACCTGCCAAAGGCTATAGCAGCAACTCACAGGATGCTTCAAACTTCACCATTTAATGCTAGATAATTATAACACCAAATGTTCTGGTACATAGAGATTGCTTTGGGACTCATAATGTACAACCATCAACTTTATAAAATAGGCTTACATACAACTAAAACAGGACTGCCTTCAACCAAAAATAAACAACCAAAATAATTTGTGCTACACAGATTATCAGATAATGTCCATGTTATATTCTTCTTTGTTTCTTCAGTATAACACCAAATGTTCTAGACTGCTTTGGGACTCATAATGTACAACATTCAACTTTATAAAATAGGCTTACATACAACTAAAATGGGATTGCATACAACCAAAAATAAACAACCAAAGATAGTTCATGCAACACAGATTTTCGAATGATGTGACATTGTATTCATCTTTGTCTACATCGGTGTTAAACATTTTTGGATAATGGAAAAAAAAAGCCTCTTTCTAAACTATAAACTATAAATATTTTTAACTTTGCATCAGGGGTTCTAGTGCCTAAAAATGTGTTGATTAAGGTTTAAAGGTGCATTGTGTAACTTTTCTGTTCTGTTCTTCATGGAAATGTTATTGCTTTGTCTGGAATGCTTCACAATATGGTATTAAACCTTTGTATCTTCATGGAGACCAGACCAGACCAAGTTACAGATAAGCTCTGTGGAGAGACAACCCCGGTGACAGTCAGAATGTCTGTTTTTATAGGTATTTTTTAGCAGTAAAACCATCTGTAACTGAATAAATGTAAGGTAGAGCGGTTTAACCCTAACCCTAACAAACCTGAAATTTTAATTTTGCAACTCCAAAACAACAATTATACATTTTCGATATATCTCCCACGTCTACTCTAAAATATCACTACTAGAAATTCAACAATAAGAACAATATTGTAAGTATCCGTTTAGTTCAATGATTTGCACTGATGTCCTCTATTTTTTATACAGACTAGTGGAGGAATCCAGGCTGAAGTTTGATGTATGGGTGAGGGGACCTTGATGCTGAGCCACAAGGAGGAAACAACCCCCAGAAAGACATGAAAGAACGGGATTGGTTCGGCTCAGGTTCAAAGCACTTGTGATAAACAGGAAAGCAATGCAGCGGTCGGTGCTGTATATCTGAGGTGCTCTCAACACTCTAAATCTACACCTCTGTACCTGCGTTTGTGCTGAGCTGGCTATAATTCAGATGAGGAGATGTTATGAGCTTCGTCAAACTGCAAATACTATGATTGGGACCTGATATACTGTACTCATGGGGTACACAATATAACACTTAATAGTACATATCCATACTCAATTAGAAATCTATTTTTTTTGCAGTCGCTTTAACACACTTCTCTATTGAAAATTGACATTCGCAAAACAGCTCACACAAAAATAAATTTTTACCTTCAAAACTGATAAATCATCCCCCAAAAGCAAATGTTACTGTCATATTACTCATATTACTGATTTGCACACTGGTGTTTATGGCATTTTATCCAAATACTTGCAAAAAATTTGATATAAAGGTGATTTAAGCTCCTTACTGCAAATGTGATTGGGAGTCACTTGTTCCTTAGCCAATATTTATTTATTAATACCAGTGTTTCCCATTAATAGAAACTACGATGGCCCCCCATAGCTTTATTGTTGCCCCCATAGTCTAAAAATAAGATGGAAAAATTGGTTGATCAAATAATACTTTATTTTTGTAGTATTGTCATAAACATAAGCAGTAATAGTAATATTTAACGATTTGAGGGCATTATTAAGAAACAGTCTACATATTTGTACTTTGAATTGGCCTATATCTGAAATGTGAAGTTAATTTTTCTTTTGTTAATAGCTGCAGACATGGCTTGATGTTCACTGAGATGAAGAAAAAAAAAAAAAAAAAACGATTACAGCTGAGACAAAATATTAATAGGTTAAAAGGGGCAGTACAGTTCTAGTTCTAGTGGAGGGTCCATCACCTGCTTGTCTCCATGTAAATGTTATTGCTTTGTCTAGAATGTTCTACAGTATAGATTAAACCTCTCTATGACAAGGGAGACAAGCAGGTTACAGCATTACACTACATTACAATTCAGATCTGTGGAGAGTCGCCCCTATTTACAGAAGGAATTATTGTATTTTTGAGCAACAGAAGCACCCATAATGAATAAATGCTAGATGAATATGTTTAATGTCATACCGTGGAACATTTCTGGCAAAGCAATAACATCTCCATGGAGACAATAGGTAGTGGACCCTCTACCAGAAAAGTTGCGCAGTGCACCTTTAAGTAGAGGTCTGCCTTCTTCAGATGCTGTCCACCTTGAATGGTTTAACAAACTCATGCCCTTTAACATTCATGCCAAATTGGGTTCACTTTGTACAGTCGTAGGAAGTCACAGTCACTAGTCCATATTTCAAGCCTGATTAGACCATGCGACATTAGGTTTTTAAATTCTCCAGGTCTTTTAATATGAAGTGCCCACTATCATTCCCCCACTCTCTCCATATGCTTTCCCTCTTTCAGTGTATCTGCTCTATTGCACTCAACACATGCTCGACACGCCAACTTTTCCACCTGCCTCTTTATGCGCGGCCCATCAAACACACACATACACACATATACAAATACACTCAGACACACACACAAATATACACACACATACATACACGCATGCACACACACAGACATACACATACACACATACGTACATACGCACATAAACACACACAACATTACACAAACCGCTTGGAGCCATGCCAGTTGCCAGAGCCCCTCCAATGCAATCGCACATTGCACAGGCCTGGGCTGAGCGGTATGCATAGACACCCATTAACAAAAGCATACAAGTTCACACAACGCCACACTTGTACGTCACACTACTCAGTTACAGTGTACTCTATTGGCTGGACTTAACTGCTTTGTAGTATTTTTAGGTCTGTTATTCTGGGCCCTGTACTGGCGAGGCTATGTGTGAGTATAAAAGCCTCCCCTCTTTGCAATAGAGGACCACTCAGGACTGGAAACATCTCTGCCCCAACTCTACCCCACAAGTTTTAAAACTTACTATTAAGGTAAGACACTGGATACATCTGTAAATATTACTATCCAATCTACTGTAAGTATTTCAGATTCAGAATGAGACTAAATTAATGAACTTGACTTTCCATGCAACTACATAAGATAAAGAGCTATTTTGCACACGCGATTTTTATGTTGTATACATAACTTAATTAAGTCATTAATTTAATTTCACCATAATTTAGCTGTGTCTTTTAGTTAGAAAGTTGGAGCCTGTGTGTTTGATGGTGCTGTCTTTTGAAGTATTTTAAATATTTTTGTTAGCTTGTGTCACCGCTGCAAAACAAATCTACCTACGAGTAAAATTAAAGTCACCTGAACTCATTTACCCTGCTACATGCACTTCAGTAGCTTATATTACCTCTACTTGCCTATTACATGGAAATAAAACACTGTAACTGCACCTCCAACTATTTCTGACCTTCATGCATTCACAATTTGAATGTTTGATATATTGAGATTTGTGACTTTTGTTTTGAAACCTGATAATTCACAGTTACTCAAGTGGTCTTCTTAAGCAGTTAATTAAGACCTGCTCCACTTTAACATTGTTTCTGTTTTTTTTTTTTAATGAATCATTATCTTTGATTTACTGTAACTATTGGCTTCAGGTTGTATTGCAATTGTGAAATGAGATTATCCAAAGTTGCACATAGGCCCATCTAAGAAACGCATATTCAACTGCTGCACTGCACTGTTGGATAATACTAACAGAAATTAATCAAGGACATTTTGGTGTATCTTCTAAACAATACTAAAAAAATATTAGGTAAATCTAATAGAAATGTGCTTAAACATGCAGTAAAGGTCACTATGGCAGCTCCCCATAGTGTAATTTTTGTCCCTATAGTCTAAAACAAGCTGAGCAATAAAATGATATTAAAAATGTTTACCCTGTTGTATTCAATATATAGAAGTAACTTCATTTAAGCTTTAATCAGTATGTCACTTACTGCCTCTACTAATCCATAGGGCTAACTCCAGAAATTCAATATATTCAATAAAATTATTCAAATAAGGATTGCCTGGGCCACCATATTCTTATATAAACCTGAGGGAAACAGAAACATGTCTTTATATGTATTAGCTGTTTAAGAGCCAAACAAATGTGAACTGAAAGTGCAGAAATTTAAGTTAAAGTATATATACAACATATAAAGTACAACATATGTAAAATCAACTCTTCTTGCAGCATTTTTTCTCTTTTTTCTCTCTATAAAAATGCATTTTATATACTCAGTATTCAAATTTTGCATATTCTCAAATAACATTCATGCGATTGTTAATCTTTCCCTTTTTTTCACCTCTGCTCACCTGTTTTAATTCTACTCCTAAAGCACATCTGAGTTGGAGCCGAGCCTGACTTTATAGATTGATATCCCTTGAACTTGGCGCAGGTTGTCTTTGTGAAAGATCAGAGTTCAGGGGCAGTGGTGGCACTTTCTCTTGCAGCGCTGAAAGGAAATATTGATTTTGTGAAGGAGACTTGAGCCTAGAGGATAGGTGCCAACATAAAGCCGGAGTAGGGGTCATCCTGTTGCAAGGCAGTTGATCTCCTCCAAAGCTCTGAGCCAAACAGCTGCTCTAGACAAGAATTTAAAGACGATTTCAGCTGACAGCGACATTTCAGAGGCGATTTTGGTGTTTAAAATAAGGTGCACAGACCCCAACTGGCCTAAATATGAAGAGTTTATGCAAGGTCAAAGGGGAGAGTTGTTAAAACACTATCATTCTTGGAAAGCACAATTAGCAAGCATGACTGAATACTTTCCACATGCAGTTGCATTCAGAAACTTCATCACACTGCCAAATAAGTTGGCAATGTTAGTGTTAATGAAGATTATTCAATATTGTTAAAGGTCCTAAAATTGACTTGTGATCTTTAAGCCATGTTATAATGTTGTTAACTCCTCAAAACATACCTGGAGTTGTGTTTTGTTTCATTCACACACGTTTGAGTAATCCTTTATTATTAGTCTGTCTACATCTCCAAAGCTCAAAATGATCTGTTACACCTTGTGATGATACGAAGCAGTAGACTTCAAGTTAGCACCTACCTTTCACCTTTTGTTCAGTAGAGACGGTCAAATTTGGGCTGAAATGATCCAAATGATTCTAGTGAAGGTGTGTGGAGTTTAAAAACACAATGGACCTCTTATAACCATATGACATCACAAGGTGGAACAAAGTGATTTCTGTTTGAGTGAGTGAGTAAATATGCAGGGTATGTTTTTGATGAGGAAACAACATTATAACAGATCAGAAAATAAAGTAATATGGGTCACAGTTTACTTGATTAGAATATCACTACAAATAATGATCATATAGTTAGTGGTATATTGAGTAATAATCCTATGTGATTTTGAATTTAAGCAGATAGTATCACATCATGGTGGCCATATAGGCTACATACATTTCTGATCATTTCTGATCATGTTGGCCAACCCAGTCTGCCTAAGTCATTTTCCAATAGAAACGTGAAGTGGACAGCGCTAATGTCAATAAAACAATGATCTCACTACAGCGTGGTCCGCAGTTGCTGTCTATTTTTAGCCCATGTTCATCATACATAAGTTTTAGGGTCATACTAATCTGGTAAAAAGCCATGGCTCCTCCTCAGTCTCCACACTGACAGTGACAGACGACTCCAACCTCTGTGTTCATTTTGGGTCACAAAGAGACAGAGAGTAATTACAGCTTAATCAATGTCCCAGACTCATACAAGACTATACAATGTACTTCCTGCTACTTTGCTAATAAGCTAAAAGTCTGCAATATGGTGCAGAATCGGGGCCTAATACTAGATTTACCAAAATTATGTGTGTTAAAATTTGACCAATTAAAATGTGGATTAGTAGGTTAAGGCACAAGAACAAACAGCATAATCACTAATGATAATTCACTTTTAGCCAGCTTTACCCCCATGCTTATCATTCAAATGCCACTATCAAAATTTCTGAAGCAAATCACAAGAGTAGGCCTATGTAACATTGTTATAAATAATGAATGCTTTACTTTGAGTGATTTTGCGGAGCAGTATCTAGTTTTTATGTGTGCATCAAAATGACAAAATTTGAAATTGAATCTTGACCAAAAAAAGGTCCAAGATATTTAATAAAAAGACACACATTTCATTATGAGATACACGATGCATTCAGACAGGCACTTCAAGTTCAAGACCTTTATTAGGAACCCAAGGAGCAACTGTTTCGCAGTTAGTGATAATAAACAATTAATACAACTGCACAATTCAAGACAACTGACAAAGGCATAAGAATAAAAACAATATGGTAAAAAAGATAATTTAAGTAAGTTAAAGGTTAAATAAGAGCGATGGGACAATATGGTGGAACACAAAGGCATTCCCTACTGTACATATACACACTCATTGGGCTGAAACTAATCCTAATCCTTACCATAGTCACTACTTGCCTAACTTTAACCTATTTAACCCATATTTTTCAAATCATGTTATTGATCTAATAATAAATAATTTATGACATGGGAACCTGATTTTCGTCCCCACAATGTAATAAATACCCACTCACACACCATATCAAAATTGGTAATAAAATCAAACCTAAACTTGGACTAGAACAACACCAAACCAAGTCTACATCAGGACAAATTTGCGCTCAAATCAGAACCAAATCAACCAAGTGTGAACACACCAGATAAATTTGAATCTTAAATCATACTTTCTCTTGTCTTATCCAGGACGCTATGATTTTAGCATAATGTCTGCTGAGGTTGCCATGCAGAAGTTCTCGTTCCCCTTCTCCTGTGGTGGTCCAGGTCTGTCCCAGCGCAGTGAGACCACCCCAAACAGCTGCATCCAGGTCAAACCTCTGGAGCTCCACAACCTCCCGGAAAACCTCAACGAACCAGGGCTTGTTAAAGTACTGGGGGTGCGTAATGAGGTCCAAGGGGGTCCCAAACCAGAAGACCCTCAATGTACAGTAATGTCCCGGAAGAGTGTGTTTGAAAAGCTGGCGGTAGAGACAGAAGACCAGCGCCCCGTTGCTAAGAGACAGCTGTCCTCAGAGAGTGCAGCCAGGACTATAACTGTGGTGAAGAAGAGCGCGGTAAGAAAGGATGGGGAGGACAATACCAACAATACTAAAGGGGGCAAACCCAAAACTGTCCTGGGAGCAAAGCTGGGCCTGACCACAGCTGGGACGGGGAGGAGGAGGCGCCGAAAGGACCTCTTTAGCAGCTCTGAGGTTTTCCAGAGAGTGGACGATCATGTCATCCGGGTGGGAGCTGAGGTGAGCCCACTTAGGAGCACTATTTATAGTGTTAGTAGATTACATGGGCAGCAACCAGTGCCAAAAGGACAGTGACATATGGGGGATTTAGTTGTAATCCTTTTCCAATTAAATTATTTCTCAGTTTTAAATGCTGGACCTCGTGAGCCACCACATTTGAGAAGAAATATGAGAATGTCTGCAATATTACATAATGGTGAAGAGTGGGTTTTAGTCCCTCTGTGGTTAATTTCCTTGTCATGTGGGAGTTTAATTGTACCATTACATTACCTAGGGAAACAGTGTAGAAATGGATTTAGAAAGTATACCAAGGGCAAAAAGACGTATAGACAAAGGTTAGGCTTGGATCGCCTATTTTTTCCAGTAGGTTTGGAATGCGTGGAGGGTCCGCCACCTGGTTTTTACTGCATTGTCTTGAATATTCCACACTATGGCATTGAACTTATCAATCTTGAATTTATTGCAGGTGTTTTACGTCTTTACTTCGTACTGTGAGTGGGATTGACTCTCCACAGATCTGACTTGTTATGTGACCTGGTGGTAGTGCAACTTACCAAACTTGCCAAACAGTGGAACATTTCAGCCAGGCAATAACATCTCCATGGAGACAAGCAAATGGTGGAAATATCCTATTAATTCTTTACATTTGCTCAGATTTGAAATGATATGGCAGGGTCTATGGAAAGAAGAGATGAGGTTCTGAGGTTGTCTGTCTCATTCTAGCAGAGGACAATTGACTTGAAACCAGGCTATTTTTACTTTTTTGATTGAGGTTTTCAGGTCAAAAACCCCTCCTCCTTTCTTCAACCTAAAACCTAAAAATCCAAATTACTTGTTAAATTTTGGACTGGAAGAATCTTCAATATTGAAAAGAAATTGTAATGTAGCATTTAAACAAAATAATGAAAAATTTATTACAACAGCTGAAGGTTAGTTCCAAAATGTAATTTGCGTAAGAGCATTTGTGCAAATAAATGTTTCAAATTATATATCTATAACCAAACAAACATTTGTGCTCTTAATGGGAAAACTGACAAATTTTTATAGTTACAAAATGGAGGTTATTACAGATTTCAAAATATTCAAAAATACTTTTACTGTATATCAGAAACAAACAGAGAAGAGGCTGAGAGCTTTTGTGACACGTGGCTGATCCGGAGCTGGGTCATGGTGATCCTGAAGTGAGCAGAAAAAAACTACTCAATGAACCGCTCAGTTACAAAAATAGCAGCTTTCATTCAGGGCTCACAACCTTGGGGCTTATGGGTAATGCGGTCCTTTCAATTAAACCTCAACTAGCAAAAAGGAATAGAAGTGCTGTGAGAGGCTGGGAATACTTGAAATAGCTGCTTTTCAGTTTAAAAGGCACACTGCGTAATTTTTGTGGTTCAGGGTACACCATCAGCTTGTCTCCATGGAGATGTTATTGTTTTCCCTGTAAATGTTCCACAGTATGGTATTAAACTTGTCTACCTTCACCGAGATAAGTAGGTACTGCCAAAAAAACAAGTTACATGTCGGATCTATGGAGAGGTGACCACTGCTCCCAGTAGAATGTATTTTTTCAAGGTATTTCTACATGTGGAAAATTTCAGGCAAAAAATAACATATCTGTGGAAACAAGCACCCTCATAATAAAGTTACATAGTGTGCGTAATAGTTGTAAGTAATGTACACCTCAGACACACCTCAGATAGATGTTGAAGGATAAAATAATGAGGTGAATAAGGATTAAACAACTTGGAAGATAGTTCACTTTTAAGTCTGACAACGTTTTGGCTGTTTGTGGATGTTCAAAGCATTAGTTATTTCTGTTTTAGTTGAAGCTAGTCCCTTCTAATAGTCCATTTGTTTACACGTTGCTATGGTGATGCTCAAAGTGTAGTGATACAGAACAGTGATTAACTGTTGCCGGAACTACCTGTGCGGTATTACAAAAATAATGCACATTAAAATTCTCATTGACCATGGTATAATAAATTGATATATGAAATGAGATTACAGTTACTAATAGATTGTAAACATGTTTATTTACACCAGAGTGGTAGATCAGGCTAACCTATAATTCACTTTGTTACTGTGAAACAAGCACCACAACAAGACTAGCCATTTTAATTAATTAATACCAGATTTATAAAGCAGATATTAAAATTTTTTGCCAAATGTTCTTTAAAAATGACCCAAAATCAACTTGTGTCCTATGTCTTTTAAATGTTATATAATGTGACTTGCAGCTGAAGGAGAAGTGTGTGTACGATGTGAAGACCATAGCCCTCAGTATCACACAGGGAGCCAGGACGGAGCTGGAGAAACTCAGAGCCATCTGGGTTTGGCTCTGTCACAACATTGGTGAGTGACTAAACTAAATGTCCCAAATGCCTTTTTAAAATAATTATACGATCAAATGACTGTCCCTGGGGTATTGGTTGCTTTGGTGGTGGTGGTTCCACATAGTCTTTTGCAATCTTGTATTAATACTTTTCTGTGACATCACACTGGGGATGTTCTACATGCATCTCTATTGGCGGAATGTTCAGCAGTTACCTTGGTGACACAATGCACATATTAGCAATGTATATAGCAGGGAATGTTGATGACATCGGCTGCAAAGTATCAATTGACATTTATCTATCTATTATCTATTTTGATTAAATTCTTTACTGGTGGAGGGTTTGTCGGCTTAATTTCTACATGGAGATGTTTTTGATTTCCCTAAACTGTTCCACAGTATGGCATTATTTGTATCTAAGAAGACTAGCAGGTGGCACTACCTGCAAGGTGCATGTCAGAATGTTTATCCAACTAGTTTTGAGCAAAAAAATCACCTTTAACTGAATAAATGCAAGATATGTTGTCAAACCCTCCAGGCAAAGCAATGACATCTCCAGAGTGACCCACCACCAGAAAAGTTACTTACTGCACCTTTAAAAGAACTTCTTCTGACATCATCTAAGCAGTAGTAAGTTTTAGGTAGATACAGGTCCGTTTTGGTGAGATCTATTCCATTTTATCACATTCTGCTGTCCTTATGTCCTTATTTGGCCCAAAATTTAAATATTAGAACAATTTTAGCTTTATACAGAATAAACTGTGCATTTCTGAATGGGCGACAGGTAAGATAAGATAAGATATGCCTTTATTAGTCCCACAGTGGGGAAATTCCAGTGTTGCAACGCACAGTTCAAGAACAGCAGGTGCATAGAAGAACAGCAGGTACAGTAGCAAAGAAAAACTCCCACACACTGGCTTACTCTTAATAATTTGTTTACTTTTTAATCTTTTGACTTTAACTTCAAAGTATAGTAAGTTTATATAGTAAAATTTAAATGTTATTTTCATAATTTAAAATGTCTGTACATAGAAGGACTAGATGGTTTTAATTAAAGGGCCCATATTGTGCTATTTCCTGATCAAAAACATGCCTTAAGTTGTGTTTTGTCTTACTCACACATGTTTAACACACAAACCCTGCATATTTAACTCCATACATATTCACCAGAATCAGAACCTGAAATTGCAAATCTCTTCTCAACAAAAGGTAAAAAGTAGGTTTTTAACTTAACATCTCAAGGTGGAACGGAGATGTAGACAGATAGTATGCTTTTGTAGGGTTTGAGGTAACAACATTCCAACATGGCTTAAAGCTTACAAGAATCAATTCTGTGTAATATAGGACTTTTAAGTATGTGTTTTTCCTGACCTCAGAGTACGACATCAGTGGGTTTCTGGGTCGCTCTGAGAAGTTGAGTTCTCCTGAAGAAGTGATTGCTGCTGGACGAGGGGTCTGCTGTGGCTACTCCAGTCTGTGCTCCGAGATGTGCAGGTACAAAATACAAGCCGAAATTATAAAAAGTATTGATACTTTTCAGTAAAACAACATGGATTTAAACACATGCTCAGGTGATTAATAAAAGCGTTCCTGGTAACATTTAGGAGTCTGATTTTCAGCAAAAAGGTGAAAGTGACTAACTGAAAAACTGTTGGTTAATGTGTAATTTTATGTGTGAGAGACTTGTTTAACAGCAAAAATAAGCTCACCTGTTGTAGTTCCAGCTAAGTCAATTCTTTAAGGACATTGTCTTCAAATAAAGCACAGATTAATGTCTAATAAACCCTCAGACAGAGCAGAGCCTACAGTTAGTATCACACCCCCAGGGAATGTTGATGACATCAGCTGCAAAGTATCAATACATTTAAGTAAGAAGTGTTACCAGTCAATCTTTTAAGCTAAAATAATAATGATATATTTAAAAGAAAGTGGTGCACAAAGTAACTTTTCTGGAGATTGGTTTGCCACCTGCTTGTTCCACAGTATTGTTTATTACTGTTTTTCCATCATATTTTTAAGCAATAATACAAATATGTGTCATGAAATAAAATGCTAGATAGACCAGTTTAAAGCATTAATGTGAAACCATCCAGTCAAAGCATTAACATATCCATGGAGACAAGCAGGTAGAGGAGCTTCACCAGAAAAGTTACACAGTGCACCTTTAGGTTATTGGGCAATTAACATAAATGTACAAAGCATCAGGGTATTAATTCTGTTATTTTGTGCCCAGAACTTTTTTGCCCAGCCCAGTTTACTATTGTATTTAAATGATCTGAAATGTCTGCTTTAAATACATAAGTATGCCAGAAGAAAATGGAAATGCAAACTCAACTCACAAAGTGGCTCTATGTAGTTTTTATGTATACTTTCTTAATATTATTTTTCTGCTTATAAAATATAAAAAGACATATACTTGAATAGTTCCAGTACATCATGTTGAAGTGCCTACTCAAAAACAGTAAAAATAAATCAATTATCATTATCAACATAGGATATTTTAATATAGATTCTTATATAGATTTTTCTGCATTATTAATGGTTTGAAGCAGTTAAATGGACTCAGAAACATAAGGTATTGGTTGTAATGTGTGGGTTATGTTTACTTCAGAAAGAGAAAGATAAATTTAAATATGAAAATTAGTATTTCCAAATACGGATAGAAGATTTTCACCACTTAAAATGTATAGTAAGGACAAAAAATACAGTATATTAAAACAAAGTATTGTTATTGCTGTAGTCATTCTATGTTTTATGTTAGACTGGTCTACTACCAATTCTACTACCACCACTACTTTGTACTCGAGTCTCTACCCATCTCTGTTCAGTCCTGTGTATTCACTGCACTATACTGACTGCTTGGTGCTTATTGTCCAAAACTGTCCATATTCTGCAGGGAGGTAGGCATCGAGTGCCAGGAGGTCCCAGGGCACAGTAAGGGCGTGGGCTACAGACAGGGCCAGAGCCTGAGGGGCGTGAAGTCGGACCACCTGTGGAACACCGTGCTGCTGTCGGGACAGTGGTTTCTTCTGGATGCCTGCTGGGGGGCCGGACGAGTCAATATGGAAAACGAGAGCTTCGTCAAAAGGTTTGAGAAAGGAAAGCAAATATACACTCTAAAGTTCTTTCATTGTTATTGTTCACTTTTCTTGTCATTGTTCAACGTTCTGGCCTTGTTTAAATGTTACCGCAGACTGTCTCAATGTAAAAATAGGAATTTAGTAAATTAAAATGTTAAAAATAAATAAAATAACAGCAGTGTGTTAAACACACTGTGAATTTCAATACAACTGAAATAAAATGAATAACCTCTTAAAATGAATAGCCTCTTGTTTCAGATTTGTAACCACTGAATTATTTTCCAGTTCAGTTCAATTTTGTTGCAGGCCTGATGTTGCTCGGGTGTGTTGAAGCCTTAAAAACATAAGAAGGGCCGCTTCACATGCTAAGCAAGTCAAAATAAAAGCACTTGCACTGTTAACAATGGTACTCACGAAACTGTGGGTCAGTCAGTGCGTGAGCAGGGCAAACGCGTCCATGTCCATGAGCTTGCTCGAATGGCGGGCTACATCTGGCTCATGCAGGAGCAGCACATGTGGTGGAATGAGACCACTGACATCCACAGCACGGGCCAAAGAGAGTGGCCTTGGTCTGCTGAGCATTAGAAAGTCTCTCATTATCATATTTATCCTAATAAAATCTCTATACTTTGCATACATAATTTACTACAAGGTTAGCTTTAGCGTTAGCATGCCAAGTTGCTAACTTGCGATTAACATATCACATTTGTTTGTACAAAACAGGTCGTTTTGATCATGGATCCATAGTTCTATAGTTCTATGGCTTTGATTCACAAAATAAATACATTGAGTACTCACGTGCATCCACGGCTACTTTTGTTAATTGTGTGACTTGTTTTGTTTTTTTGTTTGTTTTATTTTCTACTTTTTCTACATTGATGTGTGCTTATATATGCTGAAGATACATCAACAAAACAACAAAAATAAATAAATAAAAATGAAATACAAATACTGTCAGCCTACACTGCTGACAACCGAATGCCATCGGACCAAGATGTTTCTAAAGTGTATGATACTGGAACACGCCCATTCTGATGGGGTATCACCAGTACATTATCAATTTAAATGACAGAAAACAAAAGACTGACATAAAATAATGTTAGGTAGTGCACTGACCATGCCATGCTTATGTACAGTTATAACAAACTTGTTTGAAATTGACAAAAACCTTTAGTTGGCTTATAACGTTTTAACTATTTATAAGATACACTTTTAACTAACAAATCAAGCATATTTATGCAATTCTGGGATGTTTTGAACACATTACTTATTTATTACACTGTCATATTTATTGATTTTTTTTTTTTTTCATTTTTAGACTGGGCTACACTTAAAAAAAAATTGAAACCAGAAACATTGCATTAAAACTCTACACACCACACCTTTCACCTACAAATTTTTAGACTATTTTGATTCAGTTTTGTGTTACACTTTTTGTTATTTGTAGATTTGATGACTTCTACTTTCTGACGGACCCCGAGGAGTTCATTCACTCGCATTTTCCAGATGAAGAGAGGTGGCAGCTCCTGGACTGTCCCATCTCCATCGAGGAGTTTGAGAGAAAAGTTTTCAAGACCTCCGCCTTCTTCACTCTGGGACTGAGACTCATGCAGCCTCACCAATGCCACATACTCACAGGTGTGTGTATGAGTCATGTACTCAGTGAATCACATTTACAGAGGCCAATTTTATCCCACAGTCTAGAAAAAATATAAGATTCCTTACTATTATACAAGCGGAACAACAATAAATTGCTATAAAGGGCCTATATTAAGATATTTTCCGATCTATGTTATAATGTTATTTCCTCAACAAAAACATACCTGGAGTTTTGTTTGATTCACACGTTTAACACACAAACCCTCCATATTTAGACCGAGTTCTTCTCTCAAACAGAAAACACTCCATCTTGTCATGTCATGTTATAATACAGGAAGTGCTCCACAGTGTTTTTAAACTTTGCTGACAGAGGGTCCACCACCACCTTGTTTGCAGATGGTATTGTTTTGCCTGAAATGTTTCACACTATGGCACTAACTAATGTGTCTCAATGGAAACAAGCAGCTGACGCCACCAGGTCTAGTTACGGGTCAAATCTGTGAAGAAGCCCCCCCTGCTTACAGTAACATGCATGTTTTTCAAGGACTTTAAAACACCTGTCACTGAAGAAATGCTACAAATGAAAGATTTAATGATATACTGTCGAACATTCAATTCAATTACGTCTAAATGAAGACAAGCAGGTTACTAAGTGCACCTTTAATCCAAAAATATCTTTAGATTAGATTTTCAGTTAGTCACTCTCACCTTTTTTATTGAAACTCATAAACAGGACCATGAACGCTTGTATTGATCACAGGTCCTGAAAATGTAAAATGTAAAATCCATTTTGTATTTTTTCTTGAGTTTTCAGACTTACATCTTAAAACGTTTTTATACTTATTGCTAATGTGTGTGTTATGTCACCATGGTAACTGCTGAACATTCCGCCAGTAGAGATACATGTAGAACACCCGCAGCATGATGTCACTGAAAAGTATCAATAGAAGAAAGCTTACAAGCCCACTGGGAAGTAGGCATTCAGTTACTATAACAGTAATCACCTTCTCTAATATGTAATATTTTTTCTCAGATGATGGTGAAGCAAACATCTCCCTCGGCTTCTCTCGTCCCACCACATTCACTTTTGAGACCACCTCTCACCAGGACCTGCTCCACTCCGGGTCCTCGGAGCAGTGTGACTCCCCGAAATTCTCATTCGGACTTTTAACCGTGTCCCATCGCACCATGAAACTCCAACTAATGCCCCCCGCCACAGGAACATACGACGTCAAAATCTTCGCCCGTCCTGAAACTGCTACTACAAATCTGAAGTGGGTTTGCTCTTTTACTGTGGAGTGTCCCGTGCCCAGAGCCACGGAGGAGATCCCAGAAAACCCCTTCTTATCTTGGGGTCTTCAGCCAAATGCGCAAACGCAAGGGGTCTCTGGAAGCAACTTGGGTAGTGAGGTATACCCAGTAGAAAAAGGATCATGTGAAGTTGTACTAAAAACATCACGGCCATTGATGTTAGTGTGTGAACTTGTGCATCCTAAAGTAGACCCAGCTGTAGCAAAGCGTTGCCTGGCTACGCAAATTCAATCAGATGTCCTAACTTGCCATGTTTTATGCCCACAGCGAGGATTTTACCGCTTATCAATATTCGTCCGGGACTATGAGAAAACAGATGTCAAATTTCACAATGTTGCTAACTTCCTGCTCCATTGCAAAGGGAAAGTAACAAGTCTGGAAGAGCTGTTTCCATCGAATTTGGGCTCAGCTTGTGGTCCCGGGTCACGCACTTCCGAATTTGGGTTTTCAAAGTTCAGCCACACGACGGGGGTAGTGAGCACACAGCAAGGCAAATGCAACATTACTTTTCACAACCAGCAGGACCTAGAACTTCATACTGTTTTAAGTCAGGACGAAATAACAAAACAGAGCAGCCTACCTCTGTCCCGGTATCTGTTTTGTACATACACAGACAGCAAGGTGACTGTGAGCGCCTCCTTGCCTAAAAAAGGGGTATACCGACTGGGACTGTACGCAAGGACCACCCCGGGAGACAACTTCAACCCAATGTGCGATTTCGTTTTGAGGAACACCTGTGATCAACAGGGGGCGCCGTTCCCATGCGTGTACTCAGCCTGGAGGAAAGGTTGCGTCCTCTTTGAGCCGAGAATGGGACTTTTGGAGCCCGAATCGTGGGTGAGGTTTAGGGTGAGGGTCCCAGGAGCGCAGAGGGTGTGTGTAGTGGGGGAGGCAAGGACTGATCTGAAGCTGAACAAAAGCAGAGTTTGGGAGGGAGATGTTTTCACCGGGGGAGGGGTCCCACAGCTCAAAATGGCCGCTGCGTCGGGGGAGAGCGAAGACATGGCGGTGATGATGACCTTTGACATCAGGCCGACAGAGAAGGAAGAGTGAAGGAGAAATGGTAACTTTTATTGACAGTATTTGATGGGCAGTAAGGATGCACCAATACATTAATGATATATCTGACTGAATTATAATTGTGTATTGGCAAATCAATTATAACAAGAGTCAGTAGTGATCAATAATTGAGATATTCTGTCACATTAAAGGGCATATATTGCGCTATTTTCTGATGTTATAATGCTGTTTCCTCATCCAAAAAAATATGGAGTTGTGTTTTATTTCATTCGCACATGTTTAACACACAAATCTTGCTTATTTAGGCAGAGTTCTTCTCTCTTTTTTTCTTGTGATGTCATGTGGTAGTACAGGAACTGCTCCACTGCGTTTTTAAACTCCATATACCTTCCCTAGAATCATTTGGATAATTTCAACCCTGGAATTGCCAATCTCTACTAAGCAAAAGGTAAAAGGTAGGTAGGTCATTAACTTGAGAACTACAGCTTCATAACATGACAAGGTGGAACAGAGCATTTTGAGCTTTGTAGATGTAGACAGACTAATAATAAAGGGTTACTAAAACATACGTGAATGAAACAAAACACAGCTCCATGTATGTTTTTGACGAGGTAACAACATTCTAACATGGCTTAAAGCTCACAAGTCAATTTTATGTAATATAGTATCTTTAAAGGCCCCATCGTACACTTCTATATTTTGTAATCTCAATATCAGGATTTTTTTTTTTTTTTCGTTTTAGTTGCTTGTCATTTTGTTCTTTTTTATATATATATATATATGATATGATATCAACGGCCAGTGGTATGTTGTTGTTGAGATTTCTTATGTGATTCTATGCAGATGAAGCTAAAATGAGGTACTAAACTGTAGATGTACAGTATTGAACCGCATTCTTTTTCACTTCGTTTATGTTGAAACTGCTACAGTCTCCTTGTATATGATAACACATTAACCATAATTTAAACTGGTTGAAACTGATTCATTTTTAAAGAACCATCCAAACACATTGATGCATCCTTACTAGAGTAATATGTTGACATAATTAATAAATAATATATACTGTGATTACTTCAGGTTTACGTACACAACACCACACACCTTCTGCAACTGTGTCACCATTGATATTTGTAAAAATGAACTTAACTGTACTTTTATTGTTATTTCTTAGAGTTATATTTTGTTTTTATCTGTAGAAAGTTGATTAGCTCTTACTAGATGAAAGATGATTTGAAAGCTACTGGCTAATCCTGAGAGCTTAGGGCTGGTTGTCTCTGGTGCTCAGCTGTGGTGCTAAACAGTGATACTGTGTTATGTAATTCTGTCGGTATTATGACATGATGCTTCTGCAAAGTTATGTAAATAAAATCACTGACATTTGACATGCACCTGCTTCTAAATGTGAAATGTAATAAACTTGATATAAGACCATTTAAACTCTCACTGTATGTGTTAATGCAAATGAACCACAAAGAACATACAATAATCCTGCAGACACACTTTTTCATTTATTTTTCTTCTTTATTTTCATGATTATTTACTTTGTAGATTCTCATTTAATGCATCAAAACTAGGAATGGACACATATGGGATATAGCAAACAAAAATAAACTGAAGATAACTCAAAACTTTAATAATTTAGAAATAGCCGTCCTTTGCTTTGTACCCTAGTTTGCATTTTCGCATTTCTTGACCCTGACAAGGCAAACCTGAAAACCATTTCAGAAGCTCATTGAGAGAAGGCCAAGGGTTTGCTGTGCTATTGACAGCAAAGGGTGGCTACTTTGAGGATTTTAATATTAAATATAAAAAATATTTTGTTGAGTTATTTTTTTTTTCTATTTTTAGCTAACTTCATATATTTGATGTCTTCTGTATGTATATATATATATAAAATGTAGAAAGTAGTAAACTAAAAAAAAATCTATGAATGAGAGGGTCTGTCCAAACTTTTAGTGTTTATTTAAGTCCTAGTAGCCAGTATATCAGTGACTATGCACAGTCAAAATGCACACTTAAAATCTGATTATTTTTGGAATTTTGGAGCTAAGACTGAACCATGCTTAACTATTTGTTCATTATGAATTAAGTCTTTCTTCATGCTTTATTATGGCTAATTAAGGTCTGGTTATTATGAAGGGCTACTTAATTTCTCAGATATAATTTTTAGAGGTAAATATAACAAAACTGTTTATTTATAAACAACATAATATAACAGCTTGAAAATAAATTTATAGTCACATGCACCCTTTTAGCAGTGTAATTTTTCCAATCACATCTAATTCTATTCGCACCTTTGCCCTTTTGATAATAGAAAATTCAATGCTAACACATAGACATGTGTAATTTTCATATAACAATAACTCCAAAAATGACAGCGCATTTTTTGTAATATATTTTGCAATGTAACAATGTCATCTTAAGCTTTGATGTGAGCTAATTTCATCCAAAACACCCCCTTTTGCCTCTCAGCATCACTCATCACTATGCCCCCCCAGTAACAGATGTAGACAGTGGCTTAAAAGGTTAAGTAAGGTCATTATCATTTACTGTCCCTTGAGTTTTTGAGGCCATATAACTGACTAAATATGGAAAAGCAAGCCTTCATTACCTGAACACCAAGCATAGTTAGCTTGTTTGTAGAGACTTACAATATATATCGTAATCCATATAGTAAACAATGCCATGGTCATGACCTAAGTTGCAGCATAAAGTATTCAAATTCAGATTTCTACATGGGACATTGCAGTGCTGTAAATGTATTTACTCAGTCCTTTCCATGGCAGTAGTTGACAGGAGATAAATATTGACTAAAGGTCTAGTTGGGTCACTGTCTCTACAGGGTTTGTATGAATGTAGAACAAAATGTAAGGCAAACAGTATTCAGAAAATTGTTTCTCTGGTGTGGGCTCTGCTTCCTGCTTGTCTCCATGGAGATATTATTTCTTTGCATGGAATGTTTTACAGTATGGCTTTAAACATCATTAATTTACAGACATTTTTATTGCAAAAAAAAAAAAAAAGAAAAACTTACTGTGAGCTTGCCTCTCCACAGATCTTACCTATAACATGGCCTGGTGGCATCACCTGGTTTTCTCTATGGAGATATATAACTTTAATTTCTTACTCCATAACATTTCAGGCAAAGCAGTCACATATTCAGATATGAATAGTGCACCATTAAGGCTGTATATTTAAAATAATTCTTTTCCCTTTATAAAACAGAAGTGTCTCAGGAGGAGGAAGAAATGTAAAATATTAGCTAAAAAATTGTAGAACTACCTGTCAATTTTTACACCTCCATCACAGTCAACTTTGCAAAATAAATTACCTGGCTAATTTAAACATAATGTAGACTTTAAATAACAATCAGAAGCTCATGTTTGTAGTATTAAATTGTCATGCATTGAGTTGAAAGTACAAATCCCTTATTCTGTACTGAGCTCTATTATTGCAGTGACCCAGCTTTGGCTTTCTGAGTGATGACTGTTTACATGGGGCTGTCATAATACCCCTCAAATAGACCTGGCTGGTGCCTAAAGTTAAAACACAGCATCAAAACAAGGGGGGTACAAATGTGTAGCTAAACAGACTTGGTGCCAATGCGTTTCACCGTGGGGAGGAGGGTGAGGGGGGGTCCTGCTTGCTTGAGTCGCTGGGTAGAGATTGCATTGATGTCAGAGGTTAGCCATGCGGGCTGCTAGATCTGCCTGGCAACAATACAAGGACGAGAGCTCCTTATGTGACCAAGCTGAAATAAAGTGTGCCACAGTGGGACAGTGTCAAGTGGAATTCCTCTTGGAAGTAAAGTCCAGCTGTGTGTTAAACTTGGACAAACTGAAAATATCTAAGCACCAAAAGATGATCATAAAAGGATCTGTTATAAGGGCTGTGGTTGCAGGGAAAGGAGAATAGATGTTTAGATCCAGTTGGTTCACTTCCCATTTGACCACGTGTCTTGATTATGCAACTCTGTAGGAATATTTAGGTCAATATTAGGTCCTCTTCTGCACAAGTGATTCATAATTCAAAATTAAATGCTGTCTTTTTGAATAGGCAGAACTCCTCAAAATGAATAAGTGCCCCTGAATTTCATATGGAATTTCTGATTTATGTAAAAAAACTAACACTTTTTTTTTTATTGCTCTCAGTATATCATGAAGTATATTCAACATAACAGCATACCAGAAACAAAAGCTTGATCTAAAAACTGATAAACTGATAACTGTGTATCTTCAAAGTTAAAGTTACTATGTAAAATTGACTCGTGTGAGCTTTAAGCCATGTTATATGATTGTTACCTCATAAAAAAACATCCCTGGAGTTGTGTTTTGTTTCAGTCACACATGTTTGAGTAACCCTTTATTATTAGTTATCTCCAAAGGTCAAAATGCTCTGTTTCACCTTGTGATGCCACGAAGCGCTAGTTTTCAAGTTAACAGCTACTTTTTACCTTTAGTTCAGTAGAGATTGACAGTTCAATTATCTAAATGATTCTGGTGAGTTTAAAAAAACGCAGTGGAGCACTTCCTGTATTACCACGAGATCACAAGATGGAACAGTGTTTTCTGTTTGAGAAAAGAACTCAGCCTAAATATGCAGGATTTGTGTGTTAAACATGTGTGAATGAAACAAAACACAACTCCAGGTATGTTTGTGATGAGCAAACAACATTATAACATAGATCAAGCAATAGCATAATATGGGCGCTTTAAATAAAGAGACAAAAAAACACAATAATTTATAAATATTTAATGGATTACTGTGAGTCAATAAATAGGACAGATTATAAAAGCTTCAGTCACAGGAAAAACACAAGTTACAGTAGTGTTTGTGCAAAAGCATTTGAGTTGGTTCACTTCATCTGAACATGTGAAGGTCAAATTGGCACATTTTCTTCACAAAAGAGACAATTAAAAGTTATAGTTGTCCTCCTTGTACTTTAAACGGCCTTAAGTTAAATAGAGGAGCAGATATGAGCCCTTTGATTTAGTCCCAGATCTAATCCTGCTACCAATGATTTTAACAGCAAATAAATACGTAACTGTATAGAATCTAAATTATATCAGGTACAAGATATTTGTACATTACTTTTTTGTTCCCTTTGGACCTCAATGGGGCAGAGCAGCCATTTACAATCAGGATTTTAGAGATATTTGGTCTTTTTCAGTAAACCATTTCCTCAAAAAGTACCTTAAAGAAAATGTATTAACAAAACTCCAAATTGTTTCAAAATCTTACCAACAAAAGAAAGATCCCCATTGAATAACAAGGACTGCTGTTCCCTCTATGCAATACACCATGTTCATTTATAAATATATTTTCACCAAACTTGTTTTAGTCCCATAACATCAGCTACAGAAGTCTGTCCACACCATAGACTGTATAAATAAGTGGACTAAGAGAGTGTGACATCACCCATAGCGTTTGGAGCCGATTCCATCTTAGAAACAGGGTAAAAACACCAGGATCATGTAAAGTGGGTTAATACGAACATTTTAAGACCAAAATGACAAGGCTCGCTGCAGCCGTTACAGAGAGAGGGGTGACCATTTTTCAGTGTAAAGTCAATTGGAGCCAGAATCAATGGAGCTGGAAATGCCCCCATGCTCACTTATTATTCAGAGCACGGCGGCTAGCGGGTTAGCTATGTCCATTTATATACAGTCTATAGTCCACACACAGGTAAAGTTAGACAGAGTGTGGTGCAGAGCCATGTAAAAAGGCTGTGGAGGGCTCAGAGGGACCCCAATGTGTAATAAACATGGGTCAAAAGTTACATTTGTTCAATCACATATTAGCTGGTTTTGAATCTCTCCAGATTGGATATCAAAAGTACCTGTGCAAATACATGCAAATCCTGTCATTTGTTGTAAAATGATTATTATTGATGAGTTAAATCTGAAACTTGTGCACAAAATAATGTTGCATATTTTTGTTCTCCTGATATCCAGCCCGTATTTGGTCCGTTTTTACCTGAAGTACCTAAATAGTCTTGAGCCCTCCAGTGGCCTGTGAGTTTACAGCTGACCATCTGTCAGAATAAAAACACGATTTCCTTTCACCAACACTTTTCGTTTGAATCCTTCAGTCCGCTGCGGAGGCACTGCTGGATCAGAGAAACCCGATATGAGCCCAATCAGATCCTCTTGTTGATTTAAAAATTGCATCTTCTTCTTTGTTTTTGTGTAACTTGTGCGAATTCACAGTTTTATAAAAATACTCTGCTTTGAGATAATTTAAAATAGACGTGTTTACTCTATGTTGGTGAAAGGCAAAGGTAGGATATATACAAAGTAGTGTATTTGTGATTCCATTTTTAACATGCAAAATAGTATCACCTATAGATAAGATATAACATTTAACCACCTTTTTATGGAAGAGTTTTGTAAATAAATGGTTGCTTGCTGCCTAGTTCCCCCCTTTAACAGGTATCATGAAAATCCTGTTTTATTACATCTTCAGTGGTCATAATGTTATACCTGATCTGTGTACATGTAGTAGTAGCCTTACATTGAATAGCATAGAGTGAATATTACATGTTAATGGCACCTTAAACAATCCCAGGGTCTTTAAGGACTTGTATTTTGGTCAACTAAGCTGTTAGTTAAGATACCCCCATCTCATTTGTGTCCTACAGCTCTTTGCTTAGATCTTAAAATATCTGTTTAATATTGTCATGTCCCACTTTAGCTGTGTTTAATACGTGTGTAGTGTTAATGTATGTCAACCAAATAACTGCTTGTTTTAAAATGGCTTCAGTATTTTTAGGCCTTGTGAGTAAGGCCATACTCCAAGCTGTGAAAGACTGACAATCTAGCAGCTCATTTGTCTCTTTGTCCTTAAAGATCTGTTTGAGGGTACAGTTGAGAGAGAATACATAAAAACAAAGTGGAATTGCACTTCTCAAAAAAACATTTAGTTAAAAAAGGTGAGAATGGACTTTGAGGTCAGTCTGTTTGTGGACTCCTCTTAAAGATAGTTAAAAAAAAACACATTTTGTGTTGTTATTTTGCTCAAAAACAGTGGGGCATGTGACTATGGCTTAATTTGACAGAAATAATTTGTCAATGGAAATATCCTATTCATTAAAAAAATTTTATGAGCTGTTGAAAGATATTGAGGCTTAACACAGCACCCCAAACAATTATATTGTAATATATACTTTCATTTTGGACTTGACATTTAGTTATCATTGTATAATTTTAACTGTTACGTGCCATGTTCATTACAAATATCTGTAATTTCTTTTAAATATCTTTTATTTATATACTATATTTCTATTTCGTTCTTTTTAGGGTTAGAAACACTTCAAAAAGACAATGGATAGTCAACAATCTGTGTGAGCTATGGAAAAATGCCTAATAATCTATCTAACTAATAAATTGATTTTGCCTTTTTAATCAAAGAAAATGTCTAATGTTGGACAACTGCTGAATCTGTAAAGATCAAAGTAATTATGAACCATTTTTAAAATATCAAATCAATGTGAAACTGCAGAGAGTCCTTCTAACTGTTGTGTTTTAACCTCATCTGGAACCTGCAGCGAAAAGGAAGACAAACTCAGAACAGTGAACTCCAGCTCCTTCACTCCACAGCACACATCTGGATTTATGCAACATTGCACCAGTTGCCACACTGTGATCCAAGGCTGCACACGCTCTGAAATAAACTCAAATTCATCCACACATAATTCAGCCCAGGTCCAAACTAGGACAATAACAAACATAAACATGAACTAAACCTGGTGAATAATAATTTGAGTGTTTTGTTATGACAGTTCTGTAACACAGAGAACAGATAACTACAAAAATAACTGGAACAATCAGATAACCCAGTAATTAGATTTGATTTTTGTGTTTACAAGCACAAAAGAAATCTGATCATCAAAAAACTTGGTGACATGTGTCAGTTAATCAATGGATTTTTAGAGCAACTTTTGAAATAAAATACAAAAAGACAAAAGATAAAAAAGGATTTCATTTTTGTCTTTTTCATATTATGCTCTCAAAGCCAACACAGGTGTGAACAATGAGATAGAAATCAGATGGAACTGAAATCAGAAATTAGATAATGATGAGATTTTTGGTGTGCATGTAAACATAGCCATTGGAAAATTAATTGAAACTAAATGTAATAAATTGAAACTAAACGCAATAAATCCATGTAGTGATTTAAATGTCTTGTATCTTGTTAAATTCATGTCTTTATGGACTACTAAATACTTGGACCCTCGCTCACATCTCAGTGATGTAACTTGTAGCTGTGCGGACGCAGCTGCTGTGACACTTGGCTTGGGGGAGTCGCGTCTGCTTTATTGCACTTTCATTACATTCACTTTAAGAGCCTTAAAATAAAGAGCGCGATGTGATTAATGTTAGCGTCCATCAGTTGTCATCCAAGAGCAGTATCAGTGTTTATCGCGCTCCCAGGCCCACTGCTGCCTTCACCATGGCAAGCAGACAAGCTAACAGGTGGGACCCGGATTGGGTGACAACAAGAAGAGGAGGAGGAGGTGAAGGAGGAGGAGAGGGCTTCTTGAGAAAACCCATGAGGGAGTCCACAAGTATCACACGGCTATCCAAGCCAAGCCCAAAATAGAGGGCTTAATTTGCCAACTCTGATAAACAAAAAGCTGCAAGGAAATTCCCCTCAATTGTGCAAGATTCACGAACCCTGTTAAGCTATATTTTATGTATTACTGTATATAAACTTCAGTAACGTTTGTAAATTATTAAGTCAATTCTGCTTTTAAAGAAGCGCAGCGTCACTTTTTTGATAGAGGATCAGGCGCTGCTTGTCTACATGAGGATGTTATTGTTTAGCCTGGAATGTTCCAAAGTATGGCCATCTCTATAGAGACAAGCAGGCAACGCTACAAGGCTACAGGTCAGATCTGTGGAGAGGCAACTTCACTCACAGTGATAATTCATGTTTTTCAAGATATTTTTGAGCAAGATAGATACGTTTATTTCAATATTGTTGAACATTCGGGGGAAAGCGATAGCATCGCTATTGAAAAAAGCCAGTTACAGATCCCTCCACTTTTGAACACTGCTGCTTAACTATTCTACCCACCTCTCCTTGTAACTTACAGCCTGGTGTCATAGTTCAGCAATATAACATTTGTCTCCATTTGTAATAACTCATAACTTGTCTGTACCTACAAGAACTACATCGATTTCCCTCTTCAAGTCGACAAATGCAATCTCAACGTGTCTGCTGCCTCTTGAAGGGTGATGTAATTGAAACTAAGCGGCTTTTAACTTTTCCGTGGCTCTGAAAGGAAACACAAAGTGGCGTAGCTGATAATAATGGATCAACCCTTGCAGCTGCCAGTGCACTTGGACATTTAGGAGGAATGTAGAGTGTATAGTGCGAGCCCTGTGCCCTGCCCCGCCCTTGCCCCTCCCAGTGTTTCTGGTGTAGAGATGGTCAACATACAGTTCATTCATGGGTCAAACAGGTCGGGATGAGGGTGTAACTCCAGCTCTCGGTTGAAATGCTCAATTTCTTTGTTGGCTTCAGCGATGTACTCGTCAATGAACTGGTCCATGTCTGAGGAAGCACTGATGTAAGGGAAACAATATACTATATAAACAAATTAACAATGAGCTTTACTTTAGGAATCCTGTATGGTTTTGTATTCAAAGTTTGAGAGCTCAGAAAATTGTTTGTTTTCACCTTTATGCATACAAAAATGAAAAAGGTCATGTAGCCATTTTACATGAATATAGTTTTAGGTTTACAATACCAAATATCTGAAAAAGCATAGTATGTCTTATGGTATATGTAAATTAACTGTAGATCAAGCAAAGGATACTTGGATGTAGGTTTCTTTTCTCCCCAAAGAAGTTCACAAACTGGTAACCATTGTAGAAGTAGCCTGCTGGTAATGGATCCAGATGCCTGGCTGCCTGCTCAGATACACAAATGAATTCACATCATGTTAATCTATGAGTCATATGAAAACATGAATACTCACATGTATTTTGTTAATTTCGTATGAAGTGAGGTTGGCTTTGGTCTTCTTGGTCTTTAGTAAGGGTTTCTAAAAAATAAAGATACATTTCAGTTTCTGTCTTGCTTGGAACAATCAAAACATTTTGAATGAAACCTATTAGTACCTGCTTGAGATATGACAGAGACACAACAGTTCAATAATAAAGCTAATCCTCTGTTGTTGTTGTTCTGCACGTATTATAATGATGTAGTTGCAAAGGCTAATCTCAATAAATGTTTGTTAAAGGTGTACTACAAAACATTTTTGGTGCAAGTTCTGTCACGTGCCAGTCTCCATGGATATTATTATTTCTATATTATATTATTGCTTTGCCTGGATTGTGTCACAGTATGGCATTTAACCTCTCTTTAACTTCTCTTTGCAGAAAAGCAAGCGACATCATCAGACCAAGTTACAGGTCAAATCTGTGGGGAGGCGACTCCACTCACAGTACGAATGCATGTTTCTCAAGGTATTTTTTTAAGTTATAAAAAGCTGTATATGTGACAGATAGGTTTTGTCCTACACAGGGCTATAACACTGCAGCTGCAAAGGCTAATCTCAATAAATGTTTGTTTAAACAAGCAACAGACTTAATTTAACAGTCAACATGTTTTTCCACCTTAATGTAAATGTGTTTGCTGTGTTTATGGACTTATAATATTACAAAACATTCGGGCTCTGTATACATGTCTACCTGCTTTGTGCACAGTCGGAGCCAGTCCTTCAGTCCATCTTCAGTCAGACCCACACCATCAAAGACCAGGAAATAGGAAGTGGTCTCAGGGCCACTGGCTGGGATAACACTGAGGGTCCCACTCACTGTGTTGTAAGTCACCTCCACAGTTTGGTCGGAGTCTGGAGGTCCAAAGAAGAAAGCCTGGTTCACGCCTCATAAGACACCTGCCACAGAGGCTCTACATGCTGCCAGCAGGTTGTCCGAGCGCTGTTTACGCCTTTACATATGACCTTTGAGTGACCCCAATGGTTCCCAGAAATCACACATGTTTAATGGAAAATGTCTATCAGCAAAAACATTAATATGGCTTTAACAGGCAAAGGGGGGTCTAAATACAAGGATGTAACAATTTCACTTAGGCATATCTATATACTAACTAGCTAAATATATTCACAAGTTCTATAGTTTCTAGGAATACCCCTCATCACTAACAACACATAGAGAATCTTCCTACCATTATCAGGCAAGTCTTCAAGGCAGGGCGAACTTTTTAAAATTAACAATGAAAAGCAAAATAAAATAAATTCTGTTTACTTTTCTAGTCACATTTAATTCATAATAGTTCCTTACCAGAAAAGCACACTTTGCCTGAAATATTGTAGACATTTCCTTGGAAGGGGTTGGATTTCAAAGATGATTTTAACACTGCAATGAAATCAAATAAAAACATATAAATATAAAGATTTAACAAAACTATACTGCTTAATTACAGTATTTAATTATATTTACCAATCCCTTTATTAATTATGTTATTTCATATGGGGCAATTCTAAGGCTCATAGACAAATACTGTGTGAAGTTGTCACCATATTTGGCGGTACAGAGCTTATATAACCCTGGTCAAACTCTGCCCACTTGTATTCGAGGCTCGTGTCACGTGTAAAAGTAAAAGAGGGCCAGGCATTTTGTTCCATCTCACCTTTGCAGCAGGCGACAAATAAAGGCCTCTCCAGGGGCCGAGCGAATGCCAGGCGCTGCTGTGAGAGGACCACAGACCCAGCACCAGTGAAAAACCGCCCTTTGCACCTAAACCACAACAAAGTCACAAAATTATGTCTAAAACAACTCAAAGACTGGTTCAGGATAACTGAGGAGCTTCTACTTTAAAGGTCTACTTCTATATACACATATACAAAAAAATAAAAGTAATTGTTTGCTTCCTGTAGCTGGTATGTGTGGCCTCATTTTACAATGCTTCAAAATACTTTCAAACATGGAATCAAATGGTTTTCATTGTTCTAATCAAAATCTAACAAGGGCAAATGTCTTAAATTACCTGCAAATGTAATCAAAATCTGTCATCATGCATTTTAATTACACTGCTACAATACAATAAACCCTTGTTAGCACAAACATTTCAATATTGAAGTTTTCCATTTTACTCGAGAGACATTTACCTCAATTAAAGCTCAGGTCAGTAAAGGTAGTGTCACATGTGTGTGGATAGTGTATATGGGATTTACTGAGATTCACATTAGGCTGAGCACTGAGGCATAGCCCTGCTCCAGAGGAGGCAGACCCCCTGTGTGTACACGGCCGTAGCTTGTTACTGTGCTTCCAGGAGGCAGCTGGTGAGAGAACACAAGCCGTCCTGAGGGGCTTTACAGCAATCAGCCCCCGATACCCCCAGCACTCAGGCCGCCAGGCAATTAAGCCACAGGGAGGAATCCAGGCTGCAGCCAGAAGAGCCAACTCTGCACCAGGAATCAGGACCAATCTGCTGCTTGAAGGTTGAGTGGACAGCACACAGGGGTCACACTGAGGAGTCTTACCAGCCAGGATAGAGGACGTAACGCGCTCTCAGCATCTGCGCTTCATTAAAACTGTTGTCTGACAATATCACATTCACATCTTCAGTCCTACAGGAGAGAAGAGGAGATATATTATTCTAATTATGGCAATTAAATACATTTTACAAGAGAATGGAACAATCCTGGCAGATCTCTGTTAATCTTTTAGTTCAAGGACAACTTAAAGTTTCCAGTTAGACTGGCAAACCAATACATTTTGTATGTATTAAATAGTCATTCAATAATTTGTTGAACTTTTGTGTTGGCATTCAGATACATTTTTACTTGTAAGTGACTGTAAATAGACTGTAACTGGACTGTAATGATAAAATTACACAACTATAATGAATACAAATCTGACCATTCTTTTTTGCGTAACCCTGCTATTCCACTAAAAGAAAAATTAACAGTCAATAGTAAACCTTAACCTTACAAGCAGAAGTAAAAATATGAAAGATCCCGTTCACAGAGTCCTTAAGTCTTTTTTAAGTAAGGAGTCTATCCAGAGAGGATTTCACAAAGCTTTGACTGGACAGATTTAGACAGTCGCCGGTGTAAAAAAGAAGTTGTATCCTGTAGTGAATATACTGTGAAATGATAAAGGCGGTAAAGTGAATGTTTGTGGCATTGATCATAATTCAGTGGGAGTGTACCTGGTGACAGCTCCTTTCTCAGCCAGGATGAAGGTGGCGGTGGGGTTGGCAGAGCGTACCAGCTGCTGTACATGCTGCAGGAGGGGGTGCTTCTGCTCCGCTGTCAGACCGGTGAACACCACTGTACTCACAATACCTGACACACAGCAAAGAGAAGCAAGAGGGAGAAAAAAATCACACACATTTCCAATTTTATGTATATAGCCATGGCAAGAATAGCACTCCACTGAGGTTCATTTTGATTTCAGAGTGGTGTGTCTCGTTGGCTTACCTTGGCTGCATTGCTCCAACAGTTTGGGGAAGGCAAATCTAAAAACAAAAGGCAGCGTTTAGACAGCGTTTATTACAAAATTCATATTGAAACTCCACTGTAAAGTGTTCTATTACTTATGTTACATCACAGAGAGAAGGTTTCAGCACACAGCACATATAACATCAAAGCTCTCAAATATTTGTATGTAAAATCCCTCAGTCGTCCAGGTAGAATCCATGGCAAAAAAAGGAGAAAATTTAATTTGTCAACTGGACATAGTTTATTTGGTTGAATACGTTTCGCAGCTCATCCAAGCTGCTTCCTCAGTTCTGGTCAGATGCTGGCGGACACTGCTTTATATCTGCCTGAAGGGAGGAGCTTAATTACAATGAAAATTACTCTGAGACAACACATATTTAAATACAGTTTCAGTTGGTCAGGTGATACAATATGGAGTTGTTAACAGTTTCTGTTAGTCATGTGAGTCTATTCAATATGGAGTGGGAGTGGGGGAGTAGTTAGCATATCCATTCAGGGCCATGATGGGTGTTTTCACACCTCTGGACCTGACCTGGCTAGTCCCATTGTTTTCCCAGTTTGTTTTGATTTAGGTTTGAGGATAGAGTTATAGATGGGAGACAAATGATGTCTGAGACCCCCATTTCTGTTCAAGGAAGGATTCTCTTTCTTGACAAAAATAGCTTCCTACAAGCGCAGAGGGAAAGGAGAAAGAAGAACAACACGTGGAGAAAGCCCTCTCCGTTTGTGGATATCCTAAATGGGCTTTCAATAAAACGAAGAGAACAAAGAAACAGGACAACAGAGAACCAGAGCCCAGGAGAAGGGGTGTAACTATTCCTTACCTGGCTGGCGTTTCCGAAAAACTACAGAGGATCTTCAGACAACATGAAATCCCAGTCTATTTCAAACCCACAAACACTTTAAGACAAAAACTGGTCCATCCTAAGGACAAAACTCCGAGCCACAAACAAAGCAATGTGGTCTACTCCATTCAGTGTAGTGAAGACTGCAGTGAGCGCTACATTGGAGAAACAAAACAGCCACTTCACAAAAGGTTGTATCAACACAGACGGGAAAACCAGGGTGGGCCGCAATCTGCCGTACATCTCCACCTAAAAGCCACAGGCCACTCCTTTGAGGACAGCGAGGTCCAGATCTTGGCCAGAGAAAAGAACTGGTTTGAGAGGGGAGTTAAAGAAGCTATTTTTGTCAAGAAAGAGAATCCTTCCTTGAACAGAAATGGGGGTCTCAGACATCATTTGTCTCCCATCTATAACTCTATCCTCAAACCTAAATCAAAACAAACTGGGAAAACAATGGGACTAGCCAGGTCAGGTCCAGAGGTGTGAAAACACCCATCATGGCCCTGAATGGTTCTGCTAAGTACTCCCCCACTCCCACTCCATATTGAATAGACTCACATGACTAACAGAAACTGTAAACAACTCCATATTGAATCACCTGACCAACTGAAACTGTATTTAAATATGTGTTGTCTCAGAGTAATTTTCATTGTAATTAAGCTCCTCCCTTCAGGCAGATATAAAGCAGTGTCCACCAGCATCTGACCAGAACTGAGGAAGCAGCTTGGATGAGCTGCGAAACGTATTCAACCAAATAAACTATGTCCAGTTGACAAATTAAATTTTCTCCTTTTTTTGCTCTCAAATATTGTTCAGTTTTGTTTAAAGGCAAGCTCTTGCCATCCTTTTAGATTAAGGGATCTGATTTCATTTGAAAATGCTTGTAATAAATTGCGTGTGTGTAAATTAAGAGCTAGAAGAACATAAACATAATAGCCTTACAAAAAAATATTTTTTTCTGGTTGTTGGTAAAAAATCTGAGCAATCTGAATAAAAATCACTATAGAACAGAAAAACAAAATGGCTATTCTTACATGATGGTTAAGTCATGTTAAATTTGACAAGAGATCTTTCTCAAATGACATCATTACTACTGGCCAATGAAAAGGCTTTTTGTAATTAAATTTCATGTGGATTAGAGAAAGCACTATTTATCCTGAGATATTTTTAAATCGATCAGTGGTTGGCCACTGAACAGCCATTCTGAGAGGGGCTTCATGTTATCAAAGCCGCAGCAGCACAGTGCAGCTTTTAGGAAGCCTGCTTGCGGAGGCTCTTTGAAAGGCATTTATCTTTCTGTCCTGATGTAATGAACTGTCCACATCCATCACAAAGAATGGATCATGACTGACTGATGAGCTTCAATGAGTAGCGAGAGTGGGCCGCTCATGTGGATCAGGGAGATTAGCGGGCTATGCTGTGGGGGTGACAAGCGGGTCAGGCCTAAGCTGGGCTAACCACACCCAATTAGTGCTACACCGGGGTCCAGAGATATCCACGCTGCATCCCCTAGCAACAGCAAGTGGCAGGGGGCCTGCTGAAGATGTCTCAAATGGAAAAGTCAATACTAACTGCATAGCTGACTAAACCTCTTATTACACATTTTTCCACTGCAGAGTTGAGTGGAGCTGTCACTCTGAAAGATCATCGCAACAGGTCCATACCCAGACTCAAGATGTCCGACACTAGATAAGATCTCCATATATTACACAAATACTTTATTACAGTAAAAATAAACTCTAAATGTAAACTAAACTACAAAATGTGTTCATATGACTTCATATGACTTTGCAGCTGATGTCAGCAACATTCCCAAAGGGTGCAAAGCTATCTGAAAGCACTACTCTGTTAGAAGCTCTGTTACTCAAGTTAGACTACTGAATACTGTAATACTGTTTTATTTTAACACAATCTGACCAGAAAGAGCTGACTTGATTGGAACTACAACAGGTGAGATGATTTGTGCGATTCAAAAGTCTCTCACACATAAAATTTACAGTCACAAGCCAGAGTTTTCACACTTAAAATCTTAAAAGATTTTTGTCAGTGTTTGTGGTGTGTGCATTATGTCACCATGATAACTGCATCAATTGCAACATTCCATCATACATGTAGAACACCCCCAGCGTGAAGTCAATAGTGCAACAGTAATGAGAAAACATACGTACATATTGTTCTTCTGGGGACCAAATTGTGACTTGTAACTATTTTACACTTTGCAGCCTGTATTTTTTCTGTCTTAGGTATTTTGTGCTTGTATCATTTAATTGTAATTTTCCACGGTTGGAATATTATCTTTTGAGAATAACATAACCCTATATCTTCAAATGTACATCACCCAAACACTTGGGTGGAAATGCCTCTTGGTGGAACTTTCAGTAAAATAATTGCTGGCCTTGCTTCTCACAGGGCAGCTGAAAAGACTATTAAACAGAGTGGTATGTCTTATTGTGTGGAGCAAAAGAGTCAATCAGTGAGAAGCTTGGTAAGCTACGACCAAAGCCTGTGACAAAAGCACAGTCAGATTAAATGTGGGTCTGATCCTCTCTCTGAAAAGCAGCAGGCCTTGAGTTTTAATAACCAAAAGTGTCACGTAACCTCCTGGAAACATTGAGTGCTTTTGCAATTTATCAACATCCTCTGTCTGTCTTACCAGTGTTTGCTTGGGTCATTGCAAGACACAGAAATGCAAATTAAGCCTTTTTGGTTATTTCGCTGCATTTTGACTTGTCCGAAGTTAAAGTTTTGTTTTCAAGTTCAGTGCTTCTACAAGACTTAAAGGTGCACTGTGTATCTTTTCTTTTCTGGTCCGTCACCTGCTTGTCTTTATGGATATGTTAAAGCCTTATCTGGAAAGTTCCAAAGTATGGCATTAACCTGATTGATCTAGCATGTATGTGATTGTGGGTGTTTTTAAAGCTCAAAAATACTCATGTTCATACTGTAAGTGGGGTTGCCTCTCCACAGATCTGGCCTGTAACTTGGCCTGGTTTTCTCCATGGAGATAGATTCATTTAATGCCATACTGTACAACACTCCTGTCAAAGCCATAACATTTCAACAGAGACAAGCAGGTGCACTCTCCATTAGCAAAGTTTGTTAGAAAAGTCTGTTATCTGATAGGTCATCAAAATGTTCAAATTACAGTTAACAGGAGCAGACCTTATATATTATTACTGTTATAGATATATATAGTCTTGTGCAGTAGTGAAATTAAAATGCCTTCTTCAGCTCGGATAATGAGTGGCCAGTGTTAATCCAGGTGTGAACTCTCTCGGTCCTGAAATCCATTACTTATGGCACAATGGGAAGCTGGGGCTGCTATGAGTGGGTCTTTGTGCTGTGTGAATGGGAAGAACCAAAGCAGATCTTCATTATGTTACCTGTGCTCCATGCAGGAAGCTAGAGGGTCAATGCAGGCAGTGACTGCGCCTATGGTGAAACGTGCCTGGGTGGCCGGATCAGGGTGGAACAGAATGGCTTGGACCACATCCAAAACATCTGTGTATCTGTGGAAAACACATTCACTTCTTATTAATAACTCTCCAGTATGTTGTGGAAACAACCCAGCTAGTGAGAATTACTACACCTTCTGGTTTTGGGTCAGAATTTAGTGATAAATAGACAAATAGAGAGAAAACATAGACATTAAAGATATTGAAGATTTGTCATTCCCATACACAAATCTATGTTCTTTCTTTGTTAGATATGGAAAGAATAGCATAACCATCATCTGTTCTTACTAGTTGTACTTCTAACACACTGCAGTCAAAGGAAGCTTAAACATTTTTTTTTAACCATATGGAAATGAAAAAGTATATATGTTTTTTAATAGATCAGGTATTCCTATTTACAATATCCTGTAATCTTCCTTGATTATCCATGAAATGCCAAAACTATTTAGTGAGAAAACTATTTAGTGAGATAACGTTGGCAGATTCCTCTACTGAAGCCCTTGTTTTGTTTGTTGCAAAGTGGTGTAATGCGGTGTCTTAGTTTGTGCTCAGTGTGGGGTAGGTCCCGGGGCGTCCCTACCCAGGTGAGAGCAGCAGCAGACGGGCTTTGCCTCTCAGGCCTGGGTGGCTCTCCAGGAAACCAGACAAGAACTGCTGGAGGTGAGAGGCTGAGAAACGGTCGCAGCTGTCAGAACCAGCCTCATATACCACCCACCTACAGGGGTATCACAGAGCGCGGAAGATTTCAGCTGTCAGTATTAATAAGTTAACAGTGATTCAGCAACATTTAAAACATGAACAAGTGTTTTCAAGTGAATTCAAGCCTGTCACTGAGTAAAAAAAGTAAAACAACAGAATTTTTTCCAACACAAGAACACATTACTACGCTAAAATTAAAATACATATGAAGAATCAGAAATCCTTCTCAATTCATAATTATAATTTTAAATAAGTTATTTCACTGTCCATTAACAGTACGATGAAGACAATGTATACACAGTATCGTTTGAATTTACTTGACCATTTATAACAATATTCAATACTTTGCTTGTTCCTATAAAATGACTAATACTGCCATTGGCTTAAAGGTCTTGATTTTCAAGTTCAAACTGAATTTCTTAAAATGGTTCAGTAATATATTGCAAACCTTCCACATTCTTGGCTGAAGTTCACCAGAAATTGACCAAGTCTAGTTTTATGGTTCCCAGGCAGCCCAGTGATGATGGTAATGACAGCCTTTAATACATGAAAAAGCCTGGGTCAGATAAGCACACCTTTACAGTCACTTGGTTAGGATAATAAAAAGGAAAGGCCATCCTCTACCTTGTCTCCTTGGCTCTTGACTGGTTTCCTCAGCTCAGTGGAGGGGAAGAGTGCCCCCAGGTGATCATTCAAAATGGGCTCATGACTAATGCTACTTAAGGCAAAGTGCTGCAGAAACCTGGGGAGAGCAGGATATGGGAATTAGAATGGAGATTTTTTTTTTTTCTGCTCGAGACTATTTGGCACGGCTATATATTAAGTGCATTAAATTATTAAAACAAATGTTGATATAGTCTCTAAAATTATGGAAGAACTAAAAGATTCAGGATTAAAGTCAATATACTTTGTTAGGACTTGAACAACAAAAGTCAAAACAAGCCATCCTTAAATCATAAATAAAAATACCCTCTTAAATTATTTTGGAAAGATATAAATACAGTTTATTATGAATGGGACTTAGCATCATATTTTACTGGGGGTCTAGTCGAGCTCTAAAGCCCTGTATCAAGATTGGAAGCTGTACTGACATGTCCAGCTCTGGCAGCTGAGAGCAGGAGGTCTTCATATTTCCTCTGCGTTTGGCCACTGGAGGCTCCTGACTGTCGTGCAGCTTCTGGAGTCTGCGATGCCTGGAATAAACAGTCTGAATTACTTTTTTTTACAAACTCAGGATACAAACAGTTAAATTACACACTGGTATAAATTTACTGTAAAAAGATGGGTTTAATGCATATATAGTCCCTACATGTTTGTGTGGTTCCAGCCCAACTGTTCTTGGTCCACAATATGTAGAGTCAGAGCCGAGTCTGAGCTTTGCCAAACAGACAAAACCTACAACAATAAGAAAAATATGATAAAATCATAAAAATCACTGAAAACTCTTTTTCAAATACGTTTTGTGTAATGAAACACTGTATGTGTATAATCAAGCAGCAATAGACTTCTGTAATCATTGTGCATAGAGACAATGATAAATAACTAGATAGGAATGCATCCTATGCCATATCTGATCTCAGAGGAAGATTAAATAGTGTTCAGATTCTGCTGTCCACAGATGTCTCAGTGATCCAAAGAAAAGGGGACCCTCTCGTAAAGTTTTTATCCTGTGCTAACACCCAGAATGTCCTACCTTGGAGAAAAAGGCTCTGTGGCTCTTGGACCGAGGCTGTAGAGCAAACACCAGACACTGGTCTGAGCTATGCAGAGGAAATGGCAGGTGTGGAAGCAGTGTTTTCTCATACTCCACAAACAGAGAGGTTAAAGAGCTGGAGTCCTATGAAAGTGCAAAAAGAAAATTTGTAAGTAAGTGAGAATGTGTTTACAAACAAATACAATCACTTACTGTGTCATACAGCTTAATGGAGCTAATGTGATCGCTTGAAATAGTGATACTTCCATATTGAGAGTGGATAAACAAGAGCCCCTCAGAGAAGAAAACAATCTTCCCTAAAAATACAAGCAAACACTGTGAAATGCCATAGATACACAGAACTGCAGATAGAAAGTAGCTTGTAGCTAAATCTGGCAGCAAATAAATCAATCAATCACACATTATACATAAAAACTTGACAATAAAGTTTTCATCATTACCTTCTTCAGGTGTGGAGAGGTTACTGCTGGAGTGCACATAGGCAGCATCTGCAGCAGTCAGAGGAGACCCCAAACAGCCGCCTTCTTTCTATTCAGAATTCACAGAAATCTCTTCATCAACTGATTTCATTTACATACATCTACATCGTAATGCTTCTGTTTTAATTGCACCTTAGGATTTACCTTTGTGAGATTTTGTGCTTCTTCAGATTGTTTGACATCAGCTTCCAACTACATTTTAAATAAGAAATAAAGGGTAAATATAAAAAAACATATGCCACATGACCTACTAGTATTTAAAGGTTTATTTTCTGCTGCACACAAACCTGCCAGCAGGCGTAGCAAGGCACTGAAGTTGTGAGGACAGTGTAGCAGCTGTCTGAGGACACAGTGCCATCTAGAGGAGACAAAAAACAGACAGAGAGAACTAAAGGAAACCCCATCAGCTGAATAATGTGAAGATGATAAATGACAAATGTTGCCTCAGAAACAATGAAATATTTTTAGCATCTGCTGCTTTAAAATTACTAATGATGTCACGACTGACTTTAAATACATGAGTAAATTAGATATGGTCACAGAATCTATCAATCATTGTCTAATTAGACATGATCAAATCAGGGCTCGACCTTTTTGTTGAATGTTGATGCTGGACTCCAGGAAGGACTCCGAGAAGATGATAGAGCCCATATCGCCCCTATCCCACTGCAGGTCTGGGATGTTGTGCACTGTCATAGAGGCCTTTAAGCACACAGGGACAGACAGAATCAGACTAAACCCTTAATGTGGTTAGTGTATAGAAGTAAAACAGAGTAGAAATACTAGTGAATGCTGATCATAAAATATGCAGTTTTTTCACATACATTTCTTGTCTGCTTTAGTATTATGTAGGATGCAATTATAATTATATAGTGAATAACCATACAATTATAATCACATCATAACACATCTCCTGAACTCAGTGCTGAGTGCAAATAAAAAGGGTATAGACTGGCAAAAGTAAATCTTTTACTAAAGTCTGGGAGAGTTATGTATTTTAAAATACCGTTTTCACTAAGTAACTGCTGCCATCATCGTCCAGTGGTATTACTCTGAAACAGAAAAATAATTATTTTTTTGTAGTGCAAAAGCTGTAAGTCATATTATTTTGACGGTACCTTCCTTCGTTATCCACTGCCTGAATATTGAATTCACATTTAGACCTTAAAGAAGAAAAATGCAATTCAACATTTTTCACACACTGATATCATGTTATTAATAAATAACATGCTATCTGTTATTACTTCAGAGCACTGCGGTATTGACATAAACTCATGGAGTCTAAAGCCAACAAAAAGGTATTCTCTGCCACATCCTTAGCCTAGAATAAAATGACAAATCTGTAACTTCACAAGCAGAAAACAACTCATGATGTTGTGTTAAGATACTGTGTTAAGATACTTACTTTAATCAGACTAGAGGTGGATGAGTAACACTTGATTCCTGATAAAACGGCCTGAACAACTGCTGCATAAATCTGTGACAAAACTCTGTAAAAATAAAATAAGAAAAAAGGAGAGTGTACTCCCAGGTCAAGAAAATTGGATTCACAACATGAAAAAAAAGGAAATCAAAGAAAAGCAACTTACAAAACTTCAGAGTTCTTCAGTTGTGTGTTCTCACATCCTGTAGGTGCAACAACCAAAACAACACATTTTTTAGATTCCAACAAGCCTCTATCCTTTTGCACTTGTGATATGTCGATAAAAAAATAAAACTACACCTAGCACCAGAGACACACCACCCCAGGGTACAGAGGGGCTGAGCTGGTTTAAACAATGAACAAACACTTACCAATGAACGGACTGTGTGTGGTCCCAAAGAAATAGGTCCTTGAGCAGGAGAGAGGTCCTTTAGGTGCCACACACTGCAGAACCTAGGGTAATGGCTTTGTTAGGGCACAGTTAACTTAATATCACAGGCACTGGCAACACTTATAACTGTCTACTATACTCTGGGAATTGTTAATTACATAGAAAGAATACAATTGTATTAGTTAAGACTTTGAACTTAAAATGACAAATTCTTGCTTGTGGTGCCAGTACATTTTTATTTAATGTGGGCTTTAAGAATGTTGCAACTTGAGATTCTGAATGAATGGTTGTTGTAAGAATAAATACTGAGACTATTTCTGCCATTTTAGCAACTTTTTCATCTCTTCTGCTTACCATGTGTCTGGCAACGGAGCCCTGGGGGCCAGTGTTGCGGACCTGGTGACTCTCTGAGGGAAAGTTGAATGAGTAGTTTTCAAAATCCTCAGATGAACTGTGTCTTCCAAATAGCACAAAGGGCTGCTGATTTTTACTGGAATAAAAGAAAATAATAAACGCATTATAAGAATGACCAGTTTTGTAATTATGTATACACAACAAATTGTTTTTAATCACCTTTTATCAGCAATATTGCTTGAGATAAGTCCATGAGAATAGTATGTTCGAAAAGACTGTGGGGAAAAAAAATGAAACAGATTGATTTATTTATCCGGGATAGCTACAAAATTTCAATATTTTAGACAATGGTGATGAAATGATAACAAGCACATACAGGCAAGCATCAATATGAAAAACTGAGGTTTGTTCTTTGACAATATTATAGCCGTAATTATTATCATATGACTGTACTCATACAAAGGATAACGTGGCAAGCCTGTTGTTCTGTTTCTGTGTTATTGATCTAATAATGTCTAAACTGACCTCTCCCGCCTGAGCTTCAGACAACTCGAGGATGGACAAATGGCTCTCCAGGTCCATGCTGGAGAAGAAACTGCTCCACTGCTTCTCAAATGTGACCAGGTCCTAAAAGAAGAACATCATTTACAGTACATGTTGTTTTATACAGCTGTGATGACAACAATAGATATACAGATGTGTTACCTCTGAAAGAAAATGCTCAAGAGACACTGGGTCCAGTTTGTTATACACCTCCCACAATTTCTCACTCATGTCGATGAGCTTAAAATAATAAACAGCATCAGATGTTACAGTAGCTGTCAATAATATCTGAAGATGTAACCAGTGTTAAAATGTACCTTAAATTTTAAGGTAAAGAAGCTCCCTCCACCAATGCCTTCCAGAGCAAATGCTTGAATTAATGGCCATTTTTCAACCATGAACATGTCAAACTTTTGAACATGTCCTGAAACAAAGATATCCCAAATAGGGTACATATATGTATTATTAATTATTAATATATGGATGGCATGATTGTGTAATTATTATGTATTTACCTCTTGAGCTATAGGGTATTCCAATATTGTAACAGTCCCGCACCATAGTCACAAAACTAGATATTTTAAATTCCTCTGCAGCTTCCTCATCTTCATACTGGAAACAGGAATTAAATATTTAGAAACAGTCAGAAATATTAGCTAAAGTGTAACACCATAGAAATACAAGCATTACAAACCTCTGCTTCTGTCATGCAGTAGAGATGCAGGTTCCTCCAGTGAGAGACATAGGGCAAAAGGTAGTTATAATTCAGAGGGTTGCAGTAAAGATGAACACACTCTGACTTAATCAAGAGGATGACATCTGAGAAAAAAGCATAAGAAATTAATATGCAGTCAAGAATTACACAGTTTGAGAGAGAACAACACACCATCAAGCATCTCCTCAGAAAAATCCCCACTAGTATTATCAAGATTGGGCTGTTTTCTCCCATATAGTCCGTAAAACAGGTATTTGGCAAGCTCTGTGCATCCTTCATTATATCTGCTATCAATTCCTGCAAAAAACAAAACGTTAACATAATATAGCAAAAAATACTGGAACTGGTATTAACACAATAACAAAAACTTACCAAGAGAGCACAGTATTCCGTCTGGAGTTGCAGTGCCGCTACAGAGCAAAGACTGGACCTGGCGCAGTCGACAGCAGCTTAAAGAAAGAAAAAATACATCTGTAAACACGGTTCATAGAACATACTTGATTTTGGGAATTTTGTACAACAAGTGACAAGTGAAAGGTTTCAGATTTCAGGTTTTCATTTATTTTGTCTCCTTGTGGCAAAATTTGGCTCAGAGCAGGGATCAGTAGCATTAACATAACATACAGACAAGACATAAAAAATAAGGTTGAAGTTATTATTATTACAATAGACTAAGCCTATTATTAAATCAATTTACCTCACCACTGTTTGAAAAAGAAATGTGCATGTAAAGGACCTTTTTGTACGCCATAGGAACTAATTAATAGTTCTCTGATTTAATCTTATGAAGGCTTCGTAGTACCAAGATTCTGCAAGGTGTAAATTATTGTAAATAACATTATAATATACTGAAGTCACTTTACTGAGATTTATTCTGTTCATATGCTGCACTATTACTTTTATTGTACATAATAGTTTTTCTCTGGTATTTTATATTTTTGCTCCACCGAAACAGTGTGTTACATTAGAGTCTATTTTAAGTCTATTTTTAAATTATTTCCTAGCCATTATCAATTATCTTGTTTTTATTGCATGTTACCATTTTCCTGCTGTTCTTGAACTGTGCGTTGCAACACTGAAATTTCCCCACTGTGGGACTAATAAAGGCATATCTTATCTTATTAAAAGATGAAATACACTAAAATGTAAGGCATGGTATTACACTAGTATGGTTTATTAAGTAAAAAATGTCTTTTACTTTCTCACAAAAATGTACCTGATAAAACCATTACAGGATAACTAAATTACCACTTAGTTTGCAGTTAGCGCTTTTAACTGCCAAAGAAATGTCGATACAGCTGTTCTGCTAACGCTAGCTTTATTGCTTGATTACAGTTAATATCGCCATTACCTTACAGCTGGATTGACACCAGAATACTTCCCATTCACCCTCCGTATACCGGCCATAATGCCACCGATATAACTTGTAGGAGTCGAAATGCCTCAAAAATACAAACAGACGTTAAATATTTTCAGGCCCGATCACCGGTTACATCTTCTCCATCACCCTGGAGAATGTCTACAAATAACGCAGCAACGGAGCAGACCAACGCAAATGTAGGGGTGTGGAACTAAATATTTACTGAAATTATAAAGACAGCATAACCTTAGTAGATCTACAAAAATCACAAAACATGAAAAGCAAATATTGCACATAAATATACATTCAGCAATCATGCATAAAGGAACTGGAGCGTTTTGTAAATAGGTATGTAAAACGAAAACCCACTTTTTGTGCTTTAGTGCAGTCTTGTTTTGGGCTGTTGACAGCGTTAAGGAGCAAAGGCGATGGTGCAATCCCCCGGCAATGAGTCACGTTGCTCTGCTTGTTTCTTACTTTTTTTGTAGATGCAAGACTTAAATGAACAAACCTAAAGATACATTCAAATTAGCATGTTCGGGAGGTAATAATATATTTCTAAGAGACCAGTTACACATTTGATAATCTGTTAATTCAACCAGAATGATTAAAAGTGTTTTTCCAAAACATTTTAATACGTATTTTACTTTTAAAATCGAAGTAAAACTGGCATAAGGAAAAAAGAACGCGCAGCTGAAACGCCCACCTCGTGCCAAGATTTGACCAATCAGATCAGCCGGAACAGCTGATCTGTCACATGACCGCAGCTAACACGCAACTAGCCGCTTAGCATAATACTTAAGCGATCAAAGCACAGGAGTGTTACGGAGTGTAGTAGTCCCAGATATGGGAAATGCCACTCAAGTCTATATGTGAGTAACTTGGATGTAAATTAAGACATCATTAATGCTTTGCTGTAGCGTTAGAGTTAAAATAATTGTGGGCAAGTTGCAAGCAAAACTGAAGTAGTTTTAGTAGCTTCAGAAAGTCAGCAAATTGGAAGCTAATGCTAACGAATTCAACTGATACAGAACCAGGGATTCAAAGAAAATGATAATGACATTTTCACAAACCGCTGTGAAAAGTGACTCACAATGACACTGCACAATGTTGTATTTGAACCTGTTGCATTAAAATAGCTACTTTCTCAGAATGAAATGCTCAGACTGTATTTGGAACATTTTGTTCAACTTTTAAGTTTTAAATATGGTTATGGTTGTTCTTACCTTCTCATGCGATGATTAATAAAACACATACTCTTTATTATCGCAGTCTGATTAGCACAATGTAGGCTTTATTTTACTATAAAGAATGAATAAGTTAGATTTTAAACAATTCCAAGATCTGTTGTTATGCCATCAGTGAAATGTGTCAGTAAAGATTACAATCTCAACATAGATTATTTGGTTATATGTATTTAGATATGTATTTAAATAGACACACTTTGCTTGTATGTCTGAATGCCAATTTTGATAAACAATACATTTTCTTTTGAAGGTGAAGAATGCTCTGCAGTGCTTTGAGGGCTATTCTGTGTGAAGGTACTTGTGTGACCACTGCTGAGCAGAGCACCAGTGAATGGAGGTCATGCATCCTTTTGGCCGTGAAGCAGAGACCTCACTGGAGGACCTATTTGTTTACTTTAAGAAGTGTCTGCAGCATGGCGAGTGGGAGCTAGCCAGCGCCTGTGTACCTCAACTGGTGAGCTCTACTGGGGGACTCACAGAAAACCTTTGGGACATAGTCAAGTCTATAGTCTGCCATCCATATGATTTAAAGTGAGTTGTTAATCCTCTATGTAACTTTTATAAGACTGAGGAAAAGTGGAGTTAGAATGGCTTGAATGCATGTTGCTGTGTTTAGATGGCAGTCCTTGGGCAGTCCACACAAACTGGCTTGGTACTGGCTTCAGGTTTTGGAGAAATGGTCAGAAGAACAGGTAGGAATAACATAATTCTACTTTCAGTCAATCATGTGAACCTATTACATGCAGTGTTTGTGTTATCCTTTTACAAACACAGCAATTGAATCATTTTACCTTGTGAAATTACTTCAAATCACCCCATGATCCATTTGACCATTTGATCTTTTTCCACAGGTTTCTGCTACTGTCAGAAGAGAGCTGGAGTTTTTGCTTCTTTTGGAAGAGATAGGGTCAGAGGGCATACCAACAACACAAATCAAGGTAATCTTTGTTTGATAAGAAAAATGCAGTGTCATCTTTGTCAGCTAAATATCAATATTTGTTTTTCTAGGAATTACACCAAATTTTTACAACCCCTTACACTGACAAAACAACCCCAGATGTTCTGAGAAAAACAAATGCTGCGATTGAGACTTGTCTTCATACATTACTGGACAAAAAGAGGCCAAGACTTGCGCAGTCTTTTGTGTGCTTCTTACAGGTATAAACTGTTGTTCACTATTGTGTTATTAGTTTTGAAGCATTTGTCAGCAGATGGTTTAACAGTGAGAGGACAGTAACTTTTGTATTCAATGAATATATTATTAAATGCATCATTACAATAACTAATATAACTATTTTGCTAGTCATGCTCAGAAGAATCTACCCTTCAGCAACCATTCATCCAGCACCTCACAAAGAAATTGGAGGCACCTGAGATGAGTCCAGAGAAGGAGGAGGAGTGGGTAAAGGACATCTATGCTGTTCTGTCAGTGATGCCATGGAGCTCCAGTGCAAACAATGGACAGTTTGAAGTCTTGTGTGAGGCGTTGTGGGCTGCCAGAGAGGGTCTGCTCAAAGAAGAGAGGGTTCTGAGCGCTCTGCTTAGGCCACGATGTAATACACTGGTCTCTGTGTACTGCTCCACTGCTGTGATGCTTCAAAGGGACCATCTTCTCAGGACAGGACCCAGTACACCAAGTATGGTTTGTTTTAACCCTTAACATCAATGTTATGACTAGAAATTTACACATTATGTTTTTGGTAGAATATTTCTTATAGTTCATCACAATTTATTATCCTGTCCTGTCAGATGAAGCCCATGCGTTGGTTTTGTAGTAGTTCCATACATTCTAAGCACAGTTAAATCATGTTCACAACTACAATTAATATATATATATTATTGAATAACATTATGCATTGTAGGTCAGTACTCTATTTAGCTGAAACTGAATTTTACTTCTAGCTTTTCTTTTGCCATTTGAAAGTGGTCAGATTCAAGAACTGACTGTATGAATATCAAATGTGCAATTCTCACTTCCTCATTTGAGCTAAATTTGTGGTCATTTTTATATGAGCACTTGTACAACATGCTATATTTATTTAGGAGAGGGAGGGTGCATGTGCTTTTTGAATGATTGTCACATTGGATTAATTACATACCAATGGTTTGACTAGCATATTTAACAGCTAAATACAGTGAAGTCAGCTGCATTAATAAGAAAAAACAGATTTTCATCTTAAACATCTCATGAATATAACTTTCCAATACTAATAAAAGCATTCTGATTTTCTTGTTAGTTGATCTCCCTGAAGCCCAGAAGCTCACACTTAGCATATGTAGCCATAAAGATCGTCCCTCAGTTTGGAAAACCATCTATTTTGAGTGCCTTAGTAGTGGAAAACATTTTCTTGAACAAGTTTTGGTATGCACTCTTTTCCTGTTTGCATTTTGGAGTTGATCATTGTAATTACTTGTGATACAATTAAATAATGAGTGTAATTATTTGCTGTAGGTTACTGCCCTTGACCTGATTAAACATGAGGAGTTTTCTCAGCTCAAAAATTTGCTTCACTTGGAGTTTCGGCCTTTGTCTCGCCTCATTTTGCTGCTGGGATGGACTCAATGCCGCAGTCTAAACTCTGGTCAAACACTGCTCAGTATCCTCCACAATGAGCAGGTTAGATCAGATACCAAACTCTATGCATTGTGTTTTTTTTTTTGGGGTTTTTTTTTTGTTTGTTTTTTATCAAGCATAATGTTATTCTTTAGTGTTTTCTTACCTGTGTCCGGTCCCTATCCTTTTAGATGGCTGCTAATGATACAGTTCTACAGGAGTTTGCCAATATTTTATCATCTCAGCTGGGGATACTTGAATGGTGTAAAAACAACAACCCGTAAGCATTTTAAACCTACTGAGATTTATTTTATTTTGTGTTCTTCCTATTTAGTTATCATTGATGCTTTTGTTTGTAGTATTAAATGTTAATGACATGAGAGTATGTGTGCCTTTGAATGGTTAAATACACGTTTTCATTGTTGCCACTATTTTGGAGGAAAAAAAAAAACAGTGCATTTTCTCCCATGTTGTATGTTTGCAGGGAAATTTCAACAGATGCATTATTGGCACAACTTCACAGCCTGGACAATCACTCAGCTCTTTACATTCTACATTCCTTAACTCCACTGGCTCAATTTGAAGAACACAAAATACTAGATCTACTAAAACAACTGCCAAAATACCAGCAAGCAACAGGTTAGTTTCTTTGTCCCTCCATAAAAAGGTATTGATTCTACTGACTTGCTATAGATACTGTATAATGTATATTTATTTTGCTTTTCCAGATGATACCGAGGCCATTTACAGCTTTAAGAACTCTGGTGCCCATAGGAACATTGTTTTGTTCCAGGGTTTTTGTGCCATGAAGTATGCAGTGTATGCCTTGTGTATAAACGCACATAAATACTCTAACTGCCCTGAATGTGGGTCCAAGCAGCAGGACGAAGCGTCTCAAGCAGAAAACCACCAAACCCCAACTTCCTCTGAAGGTTTGCAAAATGGCCTTTATCCTCCTTGCGATCTTAATATGACCATGAAACACATGATAAAAGCTCACTTCTAGTACTGTTTGATATAGTTGATGATACAGCATATTATTTAAGAGTCACAAGACACATCCAGTTTTATATTTACTCTTGATAAAATGTGAGCAAAGAATTGACAATCCACACAGAAACTTGTGACATGGTTTTCTAGTGTTAATGTATTCATTTATGTCAAAGCAATTGGCCAATGAAAAGATTATAATACGTACACAAATCCGATGCTAGAAAGTGATGTTGCCATACTCCCATCTAGAAGTAGATTTCCCTATTGATAACATATATCCAATAATAGTAATATCCAAAAGCTAAATTCACAAATGTTGAACCTGATCATTTCTATTATTCATTAGACCCAGAAACTCATTGTATTACCATAAAAACCTGCATTTTAACAATATTAATTTTAGCTCATCTATATTAAATATTAAACTATAGAATGTTGTGATGTCAACTGAAACCCAGCAACACAACAAAACAGCAACCAGCCAGCACAACATTTGACATAGCATTTCATTTACTGTCTTGTGTAATGAGAAATGTACAGTATAAACTCTCAGGTTAACTAGCTATTTTTGTTTTTCTCTATAAGGATGCCAAGTGGTTTTCCAGCGCTACCTGTCCGAATGCCAGCGTTACCTAGAGGCCGTGCCTGCTATGTTTCGCCTGGAGCTCATGGAAAACATCTTTTCACTACTTTTCTTATCCAGCACTGACTTTATCCAGCCAGTTATCAAAGACACAACAACATCATCACAGGATTCAAGTGCACAACCTCTGAATTCAGCCAAAGAGAGGACAGAGGAGGTTGAAGGCTACAGAGAAAGTGAAAGCATGCCGCCATCTTGTTCAGCACCGAGGCATCATTTGGACTTGGCACATTTCGTCCAGGGTTGTAGGGGTTTTTTGGTGGATGCCAGTGCTATGGAAGGACTTCTGAAGCTTTTGAAAGAGTTGCTGGATGCCCTGAGTGCCTTGGCACAGCAGGATGCCCTCCTTGTTGATGCAGAGTTGACAGAGGGCATCGGCTGTTCTGTGACTCCAGACTCCTTCATAGTCCGGCTACAGAGGCTAACCAAACGCACTGCAGAAGCTCAGTGGAGACTTCAGATCATCTCCAGTAATCACAGTACAGATGGTGAGATGCATTAGACTTAGGCAAACTTTATTGAGCCACAAGGGAAATTATGTGGACACAGTAGCTCACACATCACAATATATTAGAATAAAAAATAGCAAAAAAATAGAAATAGTAATAATATATAAAAGGTAATAATATTATAATAATAGTGTGTTAAATGTATTACAATTAATCACATATTTAGGTCAACAGAATTTGAGCTGACTTTGATTGAATCTCGAATAATTATACACAAGTTAACAAGAAAATATAACCTAAATTCACCTCTATGATGTGTATTTTTGTCAAATCCACAAGCTTGTGTTGGAATATGAGACTTTGTAACTTTTCAGCACTAATGGAAATTGACTATAATAGGTTTTATAGGTATTTGTTCTGTATTTTAAAAAGTGAGATACATTGCATGCATATAATTGAAAGCATTTTTGCAATATAAAAGCCACGGATATACAAATGTCCAAATATATTATGTTCTAGGTGCAGACAGCCCACTTCAAACCTCAACATTTAGTTTTCCTGCATCGTCTCTGGGTCGTAATAAAAGTTCAAGTCTGAGGAGGAGGAGACGACATGGAAGACACTCAGTAGAAAGAGAGAACTCAGTGGAGAAACACAATGGAGAAATGAGCACCAGTGCCTCAGGTGAAACTCATTTAAACCAGGAATAACTGATCTGCTCAGAACATAAGTGGGCTGTCAAGCATCACAAAATACACTCATACATACTCGTACATACTCTGATACATACACTTATTAATACTGTAATATTTTACATCTCTTTCCTAGATATCCAAATTACTTTGTATTCATGAAATCAGTGGTATTTTTTGTGTGAGCCATCATTTTACCAAACCAAAGTTTTTCTGAATTGAAAGAATGAATTGGTATGTAAAAACTGTGCTCTCAATTTAAAGGTGCACTGTGTAACTTTTCTGGTAGTGGGTCCACCATCTGCTTGTCTCCAGGATGTTATTGCTTTGCCTGGGATGTTCCACAGTGTGGTATTTGAACAACTCTTGTATTTATTTAATTGCAAGTGTTTTTAATTCTCAAAACTACCTCAAAGACATAAATTCTTACTGTGAGCGGGACCACTTCTCCACAGATGTTAAAATAAATAAAAAAATATATACCGTAGAACATTTCAGGAAAAAATAGACATCTACATGGAGTCAAGCAGGTGGTGAACCCTCTACCAGAAAAGTTACACAGTGCACCTTTAAGTAAAGTCCAGTAATAAAACACTTCATATACCTTCATACATTGTTATCACATTTATATTGTTGCTTTATATTGCATTGATATTGTTTTTTTTAATAGATATATGTATATTTTCTTGTAGATTGCAATGGAGGGTCTGCATCTACCCCAGACCTGGAGGTTTGTCCATGTGGAGGACCTCACAGTTGGCTGGTCCCTGCCATGTTGTCTTCCCCAGAGTCTCTGCTCATATCCTGCATCCGGAGAGGGAACTACATGGAGGCACATCATGTAAGAGAAACACTGTTAGTTTATTATACCTCAACTGTTTGTTCAAGTGTATGTGTAAGCCAAAAATTATACCCAGTCACATTGATCCTGAACAGTAACTCAATATATGTTGTATGAAGTAGCAACAGGATTGATGTTTTAAGTGTCTACACCCAAAAAATGTAAGTTTAAATACTCTCTAAATCATGCCATACTTTTATGTTAAAAGAAAAGCCTGATTATTGGGCATTGGTCTAAAAAACTGGGACAATGCACAGGTTTACAACAATTTGAATTAAAAACAAAGATATATCTGTTACAAAAGGACAAATATCATAATGCAAACAAATCAATATAAAACTAAGACAGAAACCTCTTTCAAAAAACTGTAAGTATTAACAGTCATCTGTAGTATCTGTAGTTTTATGGTACCTCATTAGTGCGGTTCTCTCTCTAGGTGTCTCAGATGTTTAACCTGGAGGCATCTGCGTGCTATGGAGAGCTGGTGTTTATGGAGCACTATAAGAAGGTGCTGGTGGAGCTGGGGCAGGTGGAGCAGAAGATGGAGAGTCAGTCCATGTCTTCATCCTCGTCCTCAGAGGGACTGGGGTCTGTGGTCCCGGCTGGAGCAGGGAGGACCAGACTGGGCAGCAGCGGGAGGACTACACTGCAGGCCATTGGAAGTGCCGCTGCTGCTGGTAATGGGAACTTTATCTGTCTTATACTGTATGTTTGTATTTTCATTTCTTCTTTAATTATTATGTTTAATTTTTTTTTTTTTTTTTTCATGCTTATATTGTATTTCTGTTTGCATTTTTATTTTCTTCTTTGGTCTGAAATATTACTTTGTTTGTTTTGAAGTGTATAATTGAATTATCTTTTTAAAATATAGTAATAACTTTTATTTGTAAAGCACTTTTTTAAACAAAAGTTACTAATTGATTCACAGTTCAACAAAAATACAGACCCCATAATAAAACAAGGAAGAAAACTGCAACAACAACAAAGCAATAAAACACATTAAATACATTCAAATATTACCAAAATGATACAAAATAATACTTAATGCATGTGCCACTCAACACATTGTTGGCATTTCAGTTGATAATATTTTTCATTAGGCTGTCACAGCAATTAACACAGTAAATCACTTAACTGTCACTGTTTTCCATTTACATTGATACCCATAATTAACCCTTATCTTCTCCATATTTCTCTTCTTCTAGGTGTTGCTTTCTACTCTATCTCTGACATAGCAGACCGCCTCTTGAGCACCGCAGCCCACCCTTTGCCCTGTTTGGAGGAGGATTACTGGATCCGTCAGTGCCCCTCTGATAACTATGGGCTCCTGTACACTCTGCTGGAGGAGCTGAGCCCGGGCGCCATGGCAGCGTTTGACCTGGCCTGCTGCCACTGCCAGCTCTGGAGGACATCGAGACAGCTTCTGGACACAGCCGAGAGGAGGCTCAGCACCAGTCATGAGGATAGAGGTATGGGAGTGGTAACTGTAGGTGATATGTTCCTAATGTTCTACAACAGGGGTCTCCTTACACAAAATTGAGCCAATTATAAAGTTAACAACTATACCTATAGATATATTTCGAAGCCTATAAACATAAACCATAAATCAATATATTAGATATATACAGTATATTAGACATTTACGATCATAACAGACATATGAATTGGTGAGAATGTTTTTTTCTGTACTTTACATTCTGTATATTAGGTAATCATTCAGATTCTTAATTGTCTAATTTTTGCAACATCAACTACTTTATCCTTCTACTACATTGTCCTGAATCTTAAACATTTTTTTGTAATATAAATGATATTGATTTTTAGTCCCAAACAAATTTCCTAATAAAGTTGTTCCACTAAGGAATTTATATTTTTATGGTATCCAAACATTCATTTTATTTCTCCAGGTTTAAGAGTGGACCCCAAACTACCCCATTCAGAGGGCATCTGTGGATTTCCGATGGTTTTACAACAAATAAACAAGATCTTGAATCATTCTTCATCTAATAAAAGCTCCACCAAAACAGGTACAATGATGATATAATGATTATTGATTGATAAAATAACATATGTCCCTTTACTTCTGCATTTACTTGTACTTTTATTCCCCTGTTCACAGACTCTCCAGTGGATGAGGTGTTTTCGAGTCCGTTCGGTTTCTGTGTGCAGGAGGTGCTGTTGTGTTGTCACTCGACGCTCAGTGAAGAGTCCATCTCATCTCGTCTCACTTTGGCTCAGAGGCTGGAGTCCACTCTGCAAATACTTAGCACGGCCACTAAAAGCGCAGGTCAGACTTATTTATATATATACTGTAGATATAGAGAGAGAGCGAGAGAGAGAGAGAAAGAGAGAGAGATGTAGATCCTGGTGGTGTGGATCAGTGAGTCGATGTCTCGCTCGCTCTTAGTGTTCAGCTTGAGGTCATCCATGTAGAGGAGGTGGCTGATGGTGGCCCCGTTTCTGAGTCGGTATCCACAGCCAGAGCGGTCGATGATTTGGCTGAGGGGGTTCATACCTATGCAGAACAGCAGTTTGCCATTGGTTTCAAGGGTGATTTTCCACAAACACATCGAGTTTGCAATGAAGGCCCTTAGAGTCCTATTGATATTGTACAACTCCAAGCACTCAGTGATCCATGTTGAATCATAGGCTTTCTTGTAATCAATCCAGGCAGTGGACAGGTTGGTCTGATGGGTTCTGCAGTCACGGGCGACTGTTCGGTCAACTAGGAGTTGGCATTTGGCTCCCCTGGTGTTTTTGCCGATGCCCTATTGTGCTGTGCTCATGTATTGATCCATGTGCCCACTCATGATGCCCGACATGAGCTTCCATGTTGTGGAGAGACAGGTTATTGACCGATAGTGGATGGGACTGTACCCTTTGAGGCATTCTTCAGAATCAGGATCGTATGCCCTTGGGTTAGCCATTCAGGCTGAGTCCTGTCCTTTAGCAGCTGGTTCATTTGTGCTGCCAGGCGCTCATGGAGTGCAGTGAGCTTCTTTAGCCAGTATGCGTGGATCATGTCAGGGCCTGGTGCTGTCCAATTTTTCATGCCTGAGACTCTTTCCTGAATGTCTGGCACTGTGATGGTGACTGGGTTCTGTTTAGGGAGGTTGCTGTGGTCTTCTCTCAGAGCCACCAGCCACTGTGCATCGGTGTTATGTGATGCCTCCCTCTCCCATATGCCTTTCCAGTACCTTTCAGTCCCCAGCCTTGGTGGGTCTGCTCTGGTGTTATTGCCATTGAGCGTACACTTTCGCAGGTTGTGTTGCGAACAGGCGGTTTATTCTTCTGGTTTCTTTATCTTGCGTGTACCTCTTTAGGCGGCTGGCTAACGCTTGTAGCCTTTGTTTGGCAGTTTCGAGTGCTTCAGGTATGGACATCTGGCTGTACCTCTTGGGTACTTGCTTTTTCATTGCACCTTTCTGGGTCTCTGACAGTTGGCACACTTCTCTCCATATTTCCTTAATTTTAGCCTCTAACCGTCTTTTCCATGGTGGGTATTGTTTCTCATGGCTCCCATGGTTGCTCTTATAGCCCAGCACCTCTAGGATCAATGCTGCTGAAATGTATATCAGCTCATTGTTTTCAGTGATGCTTGTGGTAGGGATCGCTCTCAGTGCTGCATTCACATCTTCTAGGAGACTTTCAGATGGTACTTCACTTAGCCTCTGTAACTGGCATCGGGGTTGCCTTGTGTTCTTCTGGGCCATAATTCTCTCACATCCTGTTCATGTAACCCCTCTGACTAGGGTTACTGGAGAAGCAGCATTCCAACAGAGCCTTGTTCTCGCATCTCACCCATTTCCACCTTGTTCCAGTAGCCCATTTTCCATCAAGGTGCAAGCAACATACAAAGGTGACATGCCTGTACTTGCCTGTACTGTGACATGTACTTTTCCAGAAATGTAGTTGCCAATATTGCGTGTGAATTAAATTTTTTGCATCTTTCCAACTGCATTAGAAATGTGTTAGGTCCCTGCTGTTCTATTCCCCTTGATGGCAAATGATTTATTGATCTGAAAAGGCTGCTACTGTTCCACTACAAGTCGTTTACTACTACTACTACTACTACTACTACTGCTACTGATTGTGATATTAGTACTGATACTACTAACCACCACATCTCTCCTTCTTTCTCAGAGGGCACAGTGGGCAGCCCTCTCCTGGATCTCCTGGTGGAGCAGTCCCGTCTGAAGCAGGCTGAGCTGGACTCTCACCCGGTGCGCTCTAACATGAAGCAGCTGCTTCGCTCTCTGGACCAGCTCTGCCTCTTTGAGCCTGATGGAGCTCTCTCTAGACCCGACTATGTCCGCAGTTTCCTTGACTACGTCAACATCCTGGCATCTGTTCTAGTGCGCAGCCTTGGGACAGATGGTAGGGATCCTGGTCACCTTAAAAACATAATAACTCATTATCAAAGTTAATATTAATAATAAATATTAATATGTTTTTACCTGTACAGTTTATTGTAGAAAATAACAAAGCTAAAGATGTGAGTCAAACTAAACCATTTTGCCTTTTGTATTTGGCTTGTTGTGTTTAAAGAAATATTTGAGATGTGTACTGTTTCTGTTTTTTTTTTTTTTTTTTTTGCATTAATAATTAATTAATAGTGAAAAAAACAACAACTTGGAAAACACTGAAATAATTGTATTCTGCATGTTCATTACAAAAATAACATCTAGCTCTACATTTTGGACTTACTGGATATATTTGTTGTTTCAGATAACAGTGGAGAAGTCAAACTTGGAAATCCTCTCTTGGTGCTGCTTCAAGCTCCGTCTCAACTTCTGTCCCACCTGCTTTTTGACAGACAAGTGTCCCCTGACAGGTATCCACAAAACTGTGCACCAACATTTAACAATATTTTTATTTAAGTTGTATTTTTTTATAGCTCAAGTATTCCTTGAGGCATTTAGATGAGATTACTTTGTTGTCAATTCACATGGTATTTATTAGAGATACATGAAAAAAATTAAAAAATTATGCTGATGTTGAAATTTCAAAAGTCAAAAAATGAACACAATAGTTAATTTAGCACACACCATAAAATGTTTGAAATTATATTATGTTAAAGGTACACTGTGTAAGTTTTCTGAGCTGCCACCTGCTTGCTTGACTCCATGTAGATGTTATTGCTTTTTTCTGCAATGTTCAGGATGGCACTTAATTTAATCTCCATGGAGACAAGCAGCCACATCCCCCAGGTCAAATGAGAGAGAGAAGAGAAGTGGGCCTGCTCGCAGTAGTAATACATGCGTTTGTTGTAGTTTTGAGAAGTAAAAATTTTTATATTTGAATACATTTACATATGTTGCAAGATATGTTTGTTTAATGCCAATAACATCACCATGGAGACAAGCAGACAGAATGGCGGACCCACCAGAAAAATTACACAGTGCACCTTCAAAAATGCTATGCCTCCATAAAGATTCAAAGATAATAATTTAACCATATACATGTTTCAGGGTCCTGTCTTTGCTGCAGCAGGAGCATTTGCATCTCAGCGTTCAGGAGGTGATTGTTCAGAGATGCTGTGAGCCTTTACCTGTTTGGACCTTCTCTCCAGGATCTGACTCTGATCTAATTCAAGACCTCAACAGAAACAGTATTTTTGGAGTTGCCACTTTATCACTTCTGCTCCAAGAACACATGCAGGAACATATGTCTACTTTGGGAATAACGAGGGACAGTCAATCTGAAGTTGGCTCTGAATCAGAAAACTCAATGGAAGATCAGTCGACCACTCAAAGCAGCATCTCAAACTCCACACTGTCCCTCACATCTTCACAACCTCCACCAACATCATTCCTTATTACCCCATCTGCGTTAACATTTCTAAAATCACGCTCCCCTTTATTAGCTACATTAGCTTGTCTCAGTGCTAGCAAAGGAGAACCAGCCAAAACTCAAAAATCTTTCTTCTGGAGTGACCGCAAACAGGTAGTCCTAGATGGAGAACAAATCGGTAAAGAAGTTGATAGCCTTCTGAAAGAGTTTCCTATACTGCGGTCTTATATCTATTCAATGGTGGAACCGATCTTGGACTTCCCATTAGGAGAGGGGGACGAAGTTGGCCTAGGCACTGTCCTCTGTGGGAAAGTGCTAGTTAGTTTGCTATTTTCAGGACCACATGAGGAGGTGACACAAACTGTGGCTGCAGAGGCGTTCAAACAAGCCCTAATCTCCAAAGATCTGAAAAGAGCACTAAACCTGCTGGAGCTGTATGGACACGGCTGCAGCCAGGAGGGGGCACTAAGAGACAGACTACTGGCCTGCGCTGCCCTCGAAGGTAGGAAGGAACTTAATGTGAACTTATTTTGGGACAAGGAGTTCTAAGGGGTTTAGCTATTGCACATAACATATTACATAATTAGGAAAGGGCTATTCTGTACATTTATAAGCACATCTCAATTATCAGTGTATGGGTATGCATATTTCTTTCTTACTACTTATTTATACTTGTATAATTATTATCCCATAAAGTTAATATATTTATTAGTAATACCTCTAATTATGTATAAAAGATTAATCCAAAAATACAAATACTGTAGTCATTATTGAATCGAGTATCACATTTTAATTTATAGCAAATAATTTTTAACTATAATTTTTGGTATTAGTCCCTACATATATAACATTACTTGTATTTTTGCAGGAAAAAGCATTATTTTATTTATGTTTTAATGAATTTTAATATTTTACAGAACTAAAACAAAAATAGACAAAAAATAAAATTAAACTAGAAAAGCACTCGGAGAGCGCAGACCTCCGCCAAGCAGCTCAGTTTTCAAAGTGATCCAGAATCCAGGATTTCTTCTGGATCATCACCAAAATTTAATCATCTGTTGGATTTACCATTCGGAACATTTCCTGAAAATTTCATCAAGATCCGTCCATAACTTTTTGAGTTATCTTGCTAACTAACAAACAAACAGACAGACAGACTCAGGCGAAAACATAACCTCCTTGGCGGAGGTAATAAAATTCTCCCATGCCCAACCCCTCTCTACACACAACATTTCACGAACATCATATAAAAAAAGGGAAAAAAAAAACATTCTAACTTGGCAGAGTATAAATCAGTTATTTGAAATGTAATTTTGATTAAGTACCACTATAGAATAACCATTCATATAAACACATGTACAACTTTTATTGCTTGAAATTCCCACATTAAAATCCATGCTATTATGTAATTTTTTTGTTCATTGTTCAGATGGGGACAGTGGTATCGGTCACCTCTTCCGTGTTCAGGACCCTCACCTTCGAGCCCATGTGACCCTAAAGTCCCTGGAGCGATGGCCCCTGACGTCCTGCCTGGAGCTGCTGGAGTTCTGCCTCAACGACCCCCTCACAGACCCACCCCTGAGAGCCCACCTGGAGCTCAAGAAGAAGGAGCTGGATATCTATCACTGGGTAATGCGGTGATCGTGTAACAAAGAGCAGTTCATGTTAACTTTAACTTCTTAGGAGTAGGTTAGTTTAAAGGTGCATTGTGTGACTTTTCTGGTGGAGAGTCCGTCAAATGCTTTTCTCCATAGAGATGTTATTGCTTTGTCTGGAATGTTTCACAGTATGGCATTAACCTTTCCATCATCATGGAGACCAAACCAGACCAAGTTACAAGTCAGAATGCCTGTCTTTCTAAGTATTTTTGGGTTATAAAACCACCTATAATTAAATAAATTTAAGGTAGAGCTGTTTAATGTTATACTGTGGAACATTCCAGGCAGAACACAGAAGACACACAGAAACAACCAGGTGACGGACCCCCAACCAAAAAGTTACATAGTGCACCTTTAATGTTCAATCTATATGCAACACCCGAGTTGCCAAATCTTAAAGTTATTTATTTAAGCTTCACTTTATTTTGTATATACTTCAGAATTAGAGTCAAGAATATTCAGTGAAATGATAATCATGATTATACTATTCTCAATGTACTAATTATAAAAAGTCACAGTTAAAGCATTTAAGAAATTTTAGACAATAATTGGCAAAATCTGAGTTGGAAGAATTTCCCGTTCGTTATTCATATTATCCTGTTGCCTATTAAATTAATTGAACTTCTTTTGCCAGATGTTGAATTTACAGCCACCTCTGCCCTGGGTGACTTGGCAAGAGCTACGTGTCAAATCAAGAACAAACTCTGAACTCTTAATAACTACGATGCTGGAGGCGAAGGTAGTGTGCATGTAAAACTTAAGATACAGTGTAGTGTGTGCCATAAAATTATACTGTTATTATTATTATTATTATTATTATTATTTTTTTTTTTTTAATTATTTATTTATTTATTTATTTATTTATTTATTTTTTTTACAGGAGTTTGCCCTTTGTGCCCAGTGGGTGGAGCTGTATCCTGTGTCTGACCAGCTGAGGCTTAAACTCGCCACTGAACATTTACTGCATCTGTTGGAAAAGGGACAGACTGACGAAGCTTTTCAGGTCTTTATAACAAAAAAAAAAAAATAATAATGGTACTTGCATTTGAAAATATAAAATAATGACATGGGACATTTTCAACATTTTGGACACACTAAATAACTTTCTGGATATCCCCGAACATTACGATTGGCCTTTTGGTGTTTATTCATAACTATTCATTAATCTCTCCCTTTTTTATTTATTTATTTTTTTTACCTTTTTACAATTTAAAAGTTAGCTAGAAATCTTACATAACTTAGCTTAAAAATTGACAGTTTGCGTTAATGAGTGGCTCAGTGGTTAGAGCACTTGTCTACCAACCTGAAGGTCAAAAGAGAGAAGTGCTATATAAATACAAGGCATTACTATTAATAATCTTTATTTAACCTTCATTCAATAATAATACTACATTTTATATGTTGGTGCCTTTCCAACACTCAAGGGAACAATTAAAATTGGAGACCATAAGCAGCTTTGAAAAGTTGTTTTTTTTTTTTTTTTTAAATGGGATGTACAACCTATACACAAGACATTTCATACTACATACATATTATCTGTCTGTTACATCTGTATATTTGTAACCCATTATTATGTAGTACAATGATTTAATCTTCTTTTGTTTCTCTCTCTGGTAGCTGCTGGAAGGCCTCTCAGATTACTCAGTGGGGCTGGAAGTGTGTGAACAGGCCCTGGATAAACGGCCTGGTTTGTCGGCCTGTCACTTTTTGGCCGATTACCTCACGCTGCATTTTGAGAGACAGGTGTCACCTGCCCGAAGGCGGCACATACACGCTCTTCACCTAGGGTCAAAGGTTAGTTCACTGTCAACATACTTGCATACATTTCAATATTGTCACTACTTTTCAAGTTACTGAGGTTGATGTAATATTGTTTCCATAAACATCTATTTTTAGAACAGGGGTAAAAAGGGTAGATAGACCTTTAGACCTTGGGGTTATTATCTGCTCCACTGCTCCTGACAGGTTATCCCAGCGACATTAAAGGATGGGTCAAATGCAGAGCTCAAATTTCCCTACTGGGTCAATAAAGTGTACCTTAACATTGCATCATGCAAATACACTATGATTTTTGGATTTTTAGTATTTCTGGTCTCTTATTCTGAATGTATGTATTTTTTTTTGCAAAATGGTTATGAAGGCTACATTTTAGATACGTGGGAAAGATTACATCAGTGATCCAGCACAGTCTTTTATTTTCTGTCCAAACATTTGTACTGAATGCTATCGTATTCTCCGTAATGCCTTTCCACTAGATACCCTTGACGTCATAGACATGTTAAATCTTGTATACGTTCACCTCTTAATTCTGAGTAACGTTTAGCCTCCTATTACACAAGAAACAAGTCCTTCGTCATTGTCTGCAAAACAAATGGCTGTGGTTGTCCAGTAACATTTCACCGTGTGACTTATTGACTTTTTTCCAAGAACTGTTAAAAAATTAAAATTCTTAGAGTCTGTTAAATAGTTTTGATGTGGTCTTTTACGCAAGGCTATCGGTTAAGTGCGTGTTTTAATTTGTTATATTCTGAAGTACAAAAAAAATGCCTCCCTCGGGAGGGGCATGTCCCACCGGGAGGAGGCCCCGAGGAAGACCCAGGACACGCTGGAGGGACTATGTCTCTCGGCTGGCCTGGGAACACCTTAGGGTCCCCCCGGTGGAGTTGGAGGAAGTGTATGGGATGAAGGAAGTCTGGGAGTCCTGCTTAGACTGGTGCCCCCGCGACTCGGCCCCGGATAAGCGGGAGAAAATGGATGGATGGATGGATGGACAAAAAAATGGAATGAAAACACCAAAATTTAGTATTTCCATCATGTTCTGTTCTCAGTAATGTAGTAATTGTAAAGTGTGGACCTTATGTTGGTTTGGCAAGATATCACTGAAAGTCACGTAAGTATTATTCTAATATTAAAGGTCCTGTATTACACAAATTTGACTCTTGTGAGATTTAAGCCTTGTTATAGTGTTGTACCGCCTCAGAAACATACCTGGAATTGTGTTTTGTTTCATTCACACATGAGTAATCCTGCATTATAAGTCTACATCTCCAATTCAAAATGCTCTGTTCTACTTTGTGATATCATGAAGCTGTAGGTTTCAAGTTAACAGCTCTTTTTACCTATAGTTCGGTAGAGATTGGCAATGCAAGGGCTGAAATCATCCAAATGATTCTAGTTAAGGTGTATGGAGTTTAAAAACACAGCTGAGCACTTTGTGTATTACCACACGACATCACAAGGTGGAACAGAATGTTTTCAGTTTGAGAGAAGCACTCAGCCTAACTATACAGGATTTGTGTGTTAAACGTGTGTGAATGAAACAAAACCCAACTCAAAGTATGTTTCTAATGAGGAAACGACATTATCACATAGCTAGGAAAATGGTCTAATATGGGTCCTTTTAAATAATTTATCAATGTAGAATATCTGCCTGCTGCATAAATCAAAGTCTTAGCTAAATGAACTTCAAATTACCACACAAAACTGGCTATAACTCTTAGGTGTAGGACCTACACCTAACTCTTAGGTGTAGGTCAATGTTTGTATATGCAATGTTACTGATAAATAAACAAATAAACCAAACTATAATGTATATTTGTATATTTTACGTTAATCTAGGTGTTACTGACCCTGCCCCCCACTGCGAGACAGGACTACTTCCCTCTTCTGTCTGAGCCTCTGCTGATGCTAGAGCAGCTGTTGATGAACCTGAAGGTGGACTGGGCGGGGCTGGCTGTGGCTACGCTCAGGGGTCTTCTGGTGGGACAGGAGGCGGGATTCAGCGCGGAACATATAGATGAGATTTTAGCAGATTACGCCTCCAAAGCTCTGGATTTCTCCTGTGCACCCAGCCAGAGATCACGGTCTGGTATGTGACACACTAACACATTTCAAAACATTTAAACATGTATTTTACTTTGTTATTGTGATAGTTTTGTAATGAATGATAGAGCGTGGTGCAAAATAAAAGGTTTTAGCACTGGTTGTGGTAAGGTAAAATAGATATACAGTAGTAGAATGTGTATTATTGCATGATGTTGTTCCCATAAATGAAGACAGTCAACCATATTGTCTAGCTTAATGGTTTAAGGGGCCCATATTACGCACTTTTCTGATCTATGTTGTAATGTTGTTTTCTCACCAAAAACATTGTTATGTTTCATTCACACGTTTAACACACAAATCCTACATATTTAGGCGAGTTCATCTCTAAAACAGAAAACGCTATGTTCCACTGTGTGTTGTCATATGGTAAAGCAGGAAGTGCTCCACTGTGTTTTTAAACTCCACACCATTTTATTAGAATGACTTGGATAATTTCAGCTCTGGAATTTCCGATCTTTACTGAACAAAAGGTAAAAGGTAGCTGTTAACTTGAAAATTACTAGTGACTAGTAATAAAAGATTCAAATATATGCGAACGAAACAGAACATAGCTCCAGGTATGTTTTTGTGGAGGCAACAAGATTCTAAGATGGCTTAAAGCTCACAAGAATCCATTCTATGTTATATAGGATTTTAAATATATTACACTTTCTGTCATAAGGCTATTCAACTGTAAAATTATTGTGGATGAAACTGCCTTTTACTGTCACACCAAAGTCTTAATGCCTCTAATGTGACACTATTAAGATAATACTAATTAACATTGTGTGGAACATTTCATCCAACTTTTGTATGTTGTTTTTACTCCTAATTTTGCAATATCTTGTTTGAGGTCAGCTATTAAACAACGTCATAATGACCATGTGTGTATTTTCTTATAGACTCTGTGATAAGCCTCCAGGAGGGTCTGCTGCAGTGTCCAGCTCAAGACACCAGCTCTTCCTCATCCAGCCGAATTGAATCCCCAACTGGTTCCACAAGTAAGAACATTTCCACATGTTTACATAAGACAAAACTATTAGCAGTGTTTCCCATTAATAGAGGAGAATACGAGGGCCCCCCATAGTCTAATCGCCCCTCCCCATAGTCTAAAAACTATCTGAGCAAAAAATTGGTAAAAAAAAAACTATGCTTGTATTGTTATCATGAACATATGGAAGTAAACATTTCTAATCTGTAATCAGTGTTTTTTGTTCAGTAGGGGCAATAAGTGACAGTTATACACCAAAATAATGTATTAAATAAAATGATTAAAATATGCATCTCTTGTGCCATCATAGTCTTAGTGTAAACCGGTGGGAAACACTGTATTAGTATAACCTGTATTTTTTTATTAAATACTAAAATATTAACTTATGTTCACAGACAGCACGCCGACTCACACACCCTACTCAAACAGCACAGAGAAGGACAGAGACAGGGTGTCAGCGGGTAAAAAGCGCCGTCTATCAGTGAAGTTTCAGCCTCCGGAGCAGCCTCCAGCTCAGAAAGACTGGGTCCCAGACACTCAGCACAGTGTCTGTATGGTCTGTCAGAGAGAGAGGTTTACTATGGTGAGTCCCAAATATATTTTAATGAACTTATTCCAACCCTGACTTAGAGTCATATTACATTATATGGGCACTGATCCATGTTATAATGTGGTGTCCTCATCAAAAGCATACCTGGGGTTGTGTTTTGTTTCATTCACACATGTTTAACACACAAACCCTGCATATTTAGGTTGTGTTCTTCTCTCAAACGGAAAACCCTCTGTTCCACCCTGTGATGTCATGTGGTTTTAAACTTCATACTCCTTCGCTGGAATCATTCACGTACTGAACTAAAGGTAAAAGGTAGCTGTTAACTTACACCACTGCATGACATCGCAAGGTGGAACGGAGCATTTTGAGCCTTGAAGATGACAGACTAATAATCCAGGATTACTCAAACGTGTGAACGAAACGAAACACAACTACAGGTATGTTTTTGATGTGTTTATAACGTGGCTTAAACCTCACAAATATGTTTAATGCTTTTTGTATGTGCCCTTTATCCTGACTGTTATTGACATAGCATCACTAAAAATATTTATTTCTATTCGGCTTTAGTTCAACCGGAGGCATCACTGTCGGCGATGTGGGCGTCTAGTTTGTCAGGCTTGTTCTGAGAAAAAGATGAACGTGGAAGGATGTCCCGGAGAGGAAGTCCGAGTCTGTGATCAGTGTTATGCCTTCTTTCACCCAGAGTAAGACACTACACATATTGTATTGTATCCTAGTACTTTTAGATGTTTATTAGGATACAATTATATATTAAGATTATTTTTAATTATTTTGTGTTTGTCAATTGACTTATATTTTGGGATACATAATTGTGTTTTTGTTTGCAGATCTGACGATGAGGAAGAACCAGATGAAAGTAAGTGTCTATAGCCATATACGGCTCTATTCATAAATCTGTTCATAAATTTGATTCTTGCACACCCAGTCACACCTATTCCCAGTATGTAACTGATCTGTATATAAATATGCCACCTAAATGGTCACATGGTCATTTTATACACAATAATTAAGGTCTGGAATTGGGCCAGGGTAGCAAAATGTATTTTAGTGAGCTTAAAGGTGCACTGCGTAACATTTCTAGTGGAGGGTCTGCCACATGCTTGTCTCCAAGGAAATGTTATTGCTTTGTCTAGAATGTTCCATAATAAGAATAAATCTATCATGAGGAAGACGATTACTACAGTACTACACTACATTACAATTCAGATCTGTGGAGAGTTGCCCTATTCACCGAAGGAATCGTTGTATTTTTGACCAACAGAAACACCAGTAATGAATAAATGTAGATGGATATGTTTAATGTCATACCATGGATATTCCAAGCAAAGCAATAATATCTCCATGGAGACCAGTAGGTAGCGGACCCTCCACCACATAAGTTGCACAGTGCACATTTAAGGAGACTTATTGTCAGTAATTTCATTAATGAGGCAACAATATTGTAACCATATTTTGGTGTTGATTTTTTTTTTTGTAGACCCCAGCAGTCCCAGAGCCCCAGAGGAAGCTGTGGAAGGGACACTGCATCTTCCTGAAGTCACCCATCGACAAATCCAGCTGAGCACAAACCCTGCAGAAAACCAACTGCTTAGAAGTGAATTTTACTTTGAACAGGTCTGCTGTAAAGTTAAAATCACAAGATCTAGAAATATAGTAAATACTCGTAGGCTCACAGTACCAACCACACATTAACACAGTGTACTTGCCAACTTTTTATTTTGTTGAAAAGTTCCAATTAATCATGTTATAGTACTTGATCTCTCATCACTAATATTGACCAATATTTGCATAAATTATTAAAAAATATATAATAATCTTCTGATGATCCCTGGCCTTAGACTCAAACAGCCCCCGATATGCACGCCATCACAGACTTTGGCCTGTTTACATCCAAGCTCAAAATGTATCTATTCAGACTGGCTTTTTACACTTAGTGATGCAGTGACACTTTGCACAATTTGTTTTATTTCATTATTTAATGTTTTGAATGTTTTTATATTGTGTTGGTTTTATCGGAAAGCACTTTGGTCATCTTGAGTGTTAAAAAGGCTAGTAAATTGATGATTCAATTGATGATTGATTGATTGATTGAATGATTGATTATTGACTTCCTAGATTGAAAATGACATAAAAACATAGAGCCTTACCCAGTATATACTCAATAAAACTAATGTACCTTCTATTCCTCCCCATAGGCCCCATGTGCACACCTCTGCGTGGCCATTTTGTCTCTACACAGTGACCAGAAGTCCTGTGGTCACCAGCTCATCGCCCACTGCTGCTCCCTATCCCATAAACTGACCAATCCAGAGGTGGACGCATGTCTCCTCACAGGCATCATGAAGCAGCTTCTGTTCAGTGCAAAACTCATGTTTGTCAAGGTCGGACGCAGCCAGGACCTTGTCCTGTGTGACAGGTCCGTACTACAGACTTCTTGTTTATGGGTGCCATTTTGAGTACCTTTCACCATTCAAAAGACGGATGGCTTTGTTTTGAAACATTATATGCAATGGCAGCAACAGTGCTATTTTTTCACCCCTCTGAAATCAATAAATAACCTGAAGTTTCTGGGCTAATTAGCATTAAATGATAACCCTGTGATAGCAAAATAAACTATGAGGCAATACCGGTACAAACAAAAAATGTTGGTATCGAAAACTGGCATCCAAAAATATGTATAACTTTTAAAATAAGTTTTGATTTGATACCTGTCTGGTGGGTTCCAACACAGATCTAAATAAAAGGTAGGTAGTCTCAGTATAAACAAATGATAAACAATTGGCTTGGCTTAAAGAAACTGATTTTATGAATGTAATTTTTTAAATAATGCTACCTATTAGATATACACAGCAAAGTTACTTGTACCTTGAACCAGGTATATTTCAGTACTGGTTCCAAACAAATTTAGAGGTACCCACCCATATTTGTTTTGTCTTTGGGCAAAACATTCCACTCATCTTTGCTGTGTGCGTACTTGTTTATATGCGTATATGTTTTATTTTCTCATGCTAGGGCTGTAATTAAAAATTAACTGTAATAACCTTAATATGTGTTTATGCACGGTTACAGTCTTTGCTAGTTAAGGATATGCTCTGTGCTGGTTAATGACATCCTATACTGTTTCTGTTCTTTTATGTGTCCAGTTACATAAGCAAGGTCGACGTGCTGAAGATTCTGGTGATGGCCAATTATAAATATATTCCTTCATTGGACGACATTTTGGAGACTTCAGCGGTCACACGACTTCGTAACCAGCTGTTGGAGGCTGAGTACTACCAACTTGCAGTAGAGGTACAGCATTCAATGTATACATTTACTTGTTTTAAAATTGTCTGACCTGGAGTAGCCTCTGTTTAGGCTATTGCGCAACCTTACTCAAACTAACACTGGCCTGCCACCTAAAATAAGACTGGACCTCCGCCAGACTTTTACTGTTATGGGATCAACACTGAGTCGTTCTCAGGTTATATCTCCATTGAAGCTTCCAGGTTATTTAAGGACTCAAACAGTGGGTGTGTGTGGATGTCAGTCAATTTGACTTAAAGGGAATGTGAAAGCTAAATAAATGTAAAAGAATACATTTTATTTTTGTGTTTGCATTTTGGTATTGGATTGTGAGAAGTTCCCAGACCACACCACCATAAAGCAGGTCAAAATATTTGCGTATTGCAGTACTAGATAAAATTTCTACCTCAATCTCACAATAAAACCTATTCTCATTACTCACCATTTTCAAGTAGTCTTTTGTATTGGATTCTACTTAAAATAAAGGTGCATAAAAAGAAGCCTGTAACTTTTATGGTGGAATGTCTGCCACCTCGTCTGCATAGAGATGTTGTTGCTTTGCCTTGATTGTTCCACAGTATGGCTTTATACTTGTCTATGTCCACGGAGACAAACATGCCATCTGGCAAAGTTACAAGATCTGAGAGGCGCCCCAACTCATGTTTCTTTCGGTATTTTTTTTTTTTTTTTTTTTTTTTTTTTAGCTTTAACACTTCTAATTGAATAAATTCAAGATGAATAAGTTTAATGGCATACTGTGGAACTTTCCATCCCAAGCATTGGACCCCACCGACCTGAAAAGTTGTAATATAATCTCAAAGTTTGTATCAGGCTTGACATTTGATTGATTTTAAGTGATTCAAGAAAAAAATAGCTCGATATAAAATGTATTTGTTTTCTATTTGTCTGTCAGGTTTCAACCAAGAGTGGGCTGGACCCCAGTGGAGTGTGGCAGGCTTGGGGCATGGCCTGTCTGAAGGCGGGAAACCTCTCTGGAGCCAGGGAGAAGTTCGCTCGCTGCCTGAAGCCCCCAGTGGATCGAAACCAGCTCAACCAGGGCCCACTTCTGCTACAGGAGATCATACAGAATCTAGAGACCAGTGTTCGGCCTGCTACCACTACTGTAAGACCACCAGAACAAGCTATTTAACATAAAGGCTGGTAAATAAGCACTATCTGTAGCTTTCTTAGAGGGTCCGCCACCTGCTTAAATCTATGAGCAAGAATGTTACAGTGTTGGCTTAAACTTAATAATCTTGTATTTATTAAAATACAGATGTTGTTATTGCCCCAAAATACCTTGAAAAACATGCATTTTTACTGTGAGCCCTCCACCTGTAACTTTGTAAAACTGTTGCATCACCCCGTTGCCCTGCTGTGGAACAGTTTAGTGATTGCATTAACATCTCCAATAAGACTTGCAGGTGGCATACCCTCCACCTGATAAGTTACATAATGTTCCTTTAAAGCCATTCTATTTATTATAAAACTGTATATCTTGTCATGTGTTTAATAGGTACAAAACTGCCCTACAAACTCTAGTATGTCAGATAAGGTTGTTAGTGTTGTTGTACATCCAAAGTTAAAAACACACATCACTTCCTTTTGTGTAATGTTTTCAAAAGTGGATTGCAAGGTGAACTGCAGTCTAGATTGTGTTGTATAATAAAGCGGCTGTAGTGTGCCACCCAGGCCTGATTCAGAATGAGCTGGTGGTTTCTCACAGTTGCATGACAGCAGCTATAAATCACCCCTGTGTCTGTGCTGTAAAACTGAAGGTGCCTTTGTCTAACACCCTGAAGGAAATGGCGCTAAAGCCTTGTATAGTTCTTAAAAGTGCACTGTGTAACTTTTCTTGTATAAAAAAATATTGTGGAACCTATAAAATGTGTATAATTTTTAAGTTTTGAGTTAATGCCTGTCTGGTGGGTTCCAGCACAGATGGAAATAAAAGTTAGGTAGTCCGAAACAAATGATAAACAACTGGTTTGGCTTAAAAATTGATTATATGAATGTCATCTTTTTTATTTATAATGCTACATATTGATTAACAAAGGAAAAGCTGAAGATGCCTTTGTCTAACACCCTGAAGGACATAGTGGTAAAGCCTTATGCAGGTGCACTGTGTAATCTTTCTGGTAGAGTGTTCCTTTGCCTGGAATGTGTATTTATTTTGGATAGCCCCTTGAAATGAATTATCTCTTTTTAAAGGGGGTCAAGAATGTTCCACAGTATGCCTTAAACCTTATGTATTAGGCATTTATTCAGTTACAGGTGTTTGAGTTCTTATTGTGAGCAGGCTTGCCTTTCCACAGATCTGTCCTGTAAACTGGTGGCATCATCTGATTGTCTCAAATTACATAATGCAGAGATTATAAAACATTAATATCTGAATTACAGTTGTGGGTGCATCTAGGATGTGGATATTAAGTAGGAAATTTTCCGAAAATGCCTCTGCTCAAGTGGCGTGTAATGAAACACTAAAGAATTACGTAACAGAAAAAACTTGTATGGTGGGCTACATTGAAATTCAGCTTATGTAACGTGCAAGATTTAGGACCAGTAATTTGTCAGCGTGATTTGTAATGGAACCGGAGCTGTGGTAATGTTAGCACTGTCACCTCGCAACAAGAATGTGGCAGACGTTTCTGTACGGCCAGTTGCCCCGTGTCTGTGTGGCTTGGGCTGGAGTAGAGCCTCCAGACACAACAATGCTATTGCAAGTTGTATGGTGAGAACAAAATGCCCCTCTGGTAAAATAAAGCCTTACTTTTTTTTTCTTTTCATTATTATTATTATTATTTTATTATTTTAATTTATCAATCCTCTCATATTGTCCTGTCTAGTCATTTGTCTTGGTAGATGAGATAAAATGTGCATGCAAAATTGAAATAACAATAATGAAATTTGTAGGAATAATTATATCTAAAGTAAATAAAATACAAACTTTGCCAGTAACAGTAGAAGCATATTCTGGGCCACATCAGAAATTAGTCTCTTGTGGGACTAAACCTGGAGTAAATGTGCACTAGAACAGAACTAAACCAGAACTAGATCAGGATCAAACCAGAGCTACATCAGGCCAACCCGATCTCAAACCAGGAGCATGCCAGGACATGCCTACAAAGCTTATACATACAAGTTTATTACAAGTTATTAGTATTTACTACAACACTAAGGCTTTGCAATATCCTACTTTAAAGGCACACTATGTAACTTTTTGGTTGGGGGTCCATCACCTGCTTGTTTCTATGGATATATCATTGCTCTGCCTGGAATGTTCCACAGTATGACGTTAAACAGCTCTACCTTACATTTATTAAATTACAGGTGGTTTTATAGCTCAAAAATACCCAGAAAAAACAGACATTCTGACTGTGAGCAGGGTTGCCTCTCCACAGATCTGACCTGCAGCTTTGTCTGGTTTGGTCTCCATGAAGGTAGAAAGGTTTAATGCCATACTGTGAAACATTCTAGACAAAGCAATAACATCTCCATGGCGAAAAGCTTTTGGCAGACGTTCCACCAGAAAAGTTACACAATGCACCTTTAAATAACCAATTATCTTATTTTGACATAATGTATTTTCTTGTTTTTCAGTCTTTTGTCGAGGATATTTTGGCGTCTTTGTATGAGCTGGAGGAGGCCCTGAATGAGAGTGGTCCCATTGAGCGATCAGACGGACAGAAGCGAAGCAGTTCATTTCACCAGGAGAGTCTGTTTTACCTGAACACGTATGGTACACACTTGGCTCTCATCAGCTTCTACATGCGCCACGACTGCCTGCTGGAGGCTCTCAAATACCTGCTCAACAAGGTCAGGATCTGCATGAACATTAAATCATGTCAGTAGAGGATATATATGTTTGAAAGGAATTACATTAATTTATGTAGCTGTAAACACTGATTTAAGGTTTAAATTTTATGTAAGGAAATTACATGTCAACTGATCCAACCTGTAATAGCATCTGTCAATTAAAAGTCATTATTATTTGCATATCTTTTAAAATACCTGTGGTTAAGAGCTGTTTTATTCCGCATCTGTTTGCACCCTAATAATTCTTATCTAAAAGTAGAAGCCATTATTTGCATTGCATTGTAGAATAGTGCCATGTAAGGGTGTGTGGGTGTCCACAAAGGTGATTTAAAGGCATGCTATGTAACATTCCTGGTAACATTACTGCTTATGCTGATGCTATTGCAGTGGAATGTTCCAAAGTTTGACAGTAAACTTGATAAAATAACGTTCTTGCATTGTTACAATTAAAAAGAAATACACTTGTCTCCGTGGAGATAGATACGTTTAATGCCATATTGTGTAGAACTTTATAAACTGGAGCCTCAAGTACTCTTCACCAGGAACGTTACGTAGTGCACTTTTAATGCTATTATGTTTTATCCTCAAAAACACACTTTCTGATTCAATAATTCTGGGGTTCTGTATTTGTTAACTTGTCTCAGGAATGCCCGGATGAGGTGTTTCTGGAGGGAGTGCTACAGCCCAGTTTGGAGCAGGGGCGTCTTGCATCTCTGGAGGAAGTTTTGGAAAAGCTGGACCCAGGTTTAGAAACATGCAGCCGATACCTCATGGCCTCCTGTCAACTCATGCAACGCAGAGGACACTTTCACACTCTGTACCGACTACAGCAGTTTATGATGGTGACAATATTTTGCTTATGAAATCAGAAATCTTGACAATTCATTTTAAGTGTTATGCAACGAAGGAGGTAACATTTGGTCATTTGTTTGTTCAGGATCACGTGCGAGCTGCCATGACTTGTATTCGTTTCTTCACATATGGAGCCAGTTCATACCATCAGCTCGGAGAACAACAGGTGCATCATCAAGTATTACAGTACAGAGTTCTACAACTGCAACTGGTTTGATAAGCCAAGTTCAGGAAAACTTGATGATTAAAAACAACATCAACCCCACCTCATTCTTTCATCCATATATACAGCAATTTAAACAGAAACATAAAACATAAAGCTCCTAAAGGTTATAGTACAAAAAAAAAAAATAATAAAAATTGAGAGCTGAAATTAGATGGAGACGAAGTAAAATAATAATAATAATAATAATAATACTTTAATTTAAAACATTTTTTTTAATAATAATGATAATTTAATTTCAACAAGTAATAGTTTCAATTAAAAGCAAAATTAAAAAGACATGTTTTGAGTTTATTTTTAAAAATAAGAACACTCACAGCGGACGTTAGATCCTCAGGTAGACTGTTCCACAGACGGGGGCTGTAAAAACTGAATGACACCTCACCGTGAGTTTTAGTTTGGACTCTTAGGACAGTTAAAAGATGACCATCTGAGGACCTGAGAGTCCGAGAGAGCTCATATGATAAAAGCAGATTAGACAAATAAATAGGACTAAGACCGTTAAGAGCTTTATAAGCCAATAAAAGAACATTAAAATCTCTCCTGAAGCTCACATGAAGCCAGTGCAGAGATTTGAGTACTGGTGTGATATGCTCTCTCTTCCTGGTCCTCGTCAGCAGCCATGCTGCAGAGTTTTGAAGTAACTGCAGTAGAGCTGTAGTTTCCTTTGGAAGATCAGAAAGGAAAGAATTACAGTAGTCAGCACGGTTTGTAATAAAAGCATGCATTAAAGTCTCTGCACTGGTTTGTGAGAGAAATGGTCTGACTCTGGCTTTATTTTTAGATGATAAAAACCAGATTTAGTGATAGACCTGATGTGTGGCTAAGCTCACTATCAAGAATAACTCCTAAAGGGGTTCAGTTAGGTTTGGAGCTTAGCTTTGAGCCTCTCTCTGAGCTTCAGGAGCTTTGCTTTGCCCTGGTCGAGCTGGAGGAAGTTTGCTGCCATCCAGGACTTAATATCTAAAATGCAGTTAAAAAGTGTGTCGATCAGGCTTAGGTCATCAGGAGACACGGCGATATAGAGTTGGGTATCATCAGCATAGCTATGAAAGTTGACACCGCATGTAAACATTAAAAAGGGTTGGACCTAAAATTGAGCCTTGCCGCCTATTTGAAAGCAACTATATTGGAAAAATAGACTGGTTAAACTTTCGTTGTGTCCTTAGGCAAGACACTGCACCCACATTGCCTAGTATGAAAGTGGAATGTGCGTGAGTGATGGTGGTGGTCGGAAGGGGCGGATGGACAAATTGGCAGCCTTGCTTCCGTCAGTCTGCCCCAGGGCAGCTGTGGCTACAATAGTAGCTTACCACCACCAAGTGTGGAGTGAATGAATAATGATCTGTAAAGTGCTTTGGGTGTTTTGAAAGCCTCTATATAAATGCAATGATTAATTAATTAAAAGATTAAATGTGGGCAATACATTATATGAGAATAAATATTAAAATGAAAATTATGAGCACCACCTTAGACCCCCTGGAAAACAAGGAAAAACTAAGTAAAGTAAATGATCATCTCTAAATTATCTCTACGTAAATTATTGCAAGTCTTTGTCTTTTGGTGTTAGAGATGATGAATAAAGAACACAAAGCTTATAACTTATTTACTTAAAGCTTCTGTGTCTATGGTGACAGCTTTTTTTTGTTATAATCATCTCATGCATTTTGTGGAGGTAAATGCCACTTCCTTCTCACTTTGCTGAATATATTTAATAATTTTTGACCAGTCACTTTTATATGTTTATGATTATAGAATAAGCAACCAAGTCTAATTTGTTATGCCAGTATATAGTTATATTTAGACTATGGGAGAGAATTGTAGACTTCTTTTTCTTTTTTGTTTATGAGAAGCACTGACTCATGTCTTTTATGTCATGTCTGTTATTTCTGTTTTCAGAGCTGGTTGGTCAAAGCCAAAGATCATTTAAAAACATATCTCCAGGAGCAGCAGGGCAGAGGAGTGGGCCGGAGAAGATCTCAAGTCAACTCCTTCAGAAAAACTATGTCCGCTAGTGATGTTTCAAGGTTAGAAATGATCCTCACTTAATTAAAAACTATGAAATATAAAAACAATACAAGCGTAAGTTATTTTTTTATTTAGGCATATGAATACCATTGAGCTGCAGTTGGAAGTGACTCGGTTCCTTCATCGCTGTGAGACAAAAACACAACAAACCAGTACGTTATCGGCTAAATCTGGATCACATTCGCCCCCTACACTGTTCGGAGGAAGTGCAATGAAGATCGATGTTGCATGCAAGGTTTGATGCTTTCTAACAATACAGATTAATGTGCAGTATTATGTCCAAAGCAGTTTTTTGTTTTGTTTTTTATGTCAGTATTTTTGATAAAATACAATGTTTTTATATTTGCAGGTGATGCTCGGTGGAAAAAATATAGAAGAGGGGTTTGGCATTGCATACAGAGTTATACAGGTAGGCAACTCAAAAGACTATTAACTAATTTTTAAATCTGTATCTAAACCAATCATAGGGCACAGACAAGCCAGCAAACTAAAGACATCGCAAGGTGGAACAGAGTGTTTTCAGTTTGAGAGAAGAACTCACCATAAATATGCAGGGTTTGTTTTGCAAATGTTATGACATAGATCAGAAAACAGTGTAATACGGGCCCTTTAAGCTTACTAAACGCAGATAAATCATTGCACTATTTTTTTCTCTGTTACCTGACCCAGTTTCCTATTTTAATCCTACATTATTACTCAAATTTAAGATTTTATACTGAATAATATTTTCTTCTACATTTTATTCTGCATACACATTATTATTACGTTTATTTTTTCGTCAGATCTCATAATCGTAAGTTCAATTAAATACTTGGCTTGTATAGTAAAGAAGTGAAATGCTATCAATTATTTAAAACTGGTCCCATAACAATGACACAATTTTTACCATTCAGTTGAAAATGCTAATACTTGCGTAATTCATTAGTTGCTTTTTCATAATTAACGATTTTTAAAGTCTTATGTAATTTTTTTCTTATGTAATTTTCAGGATTTCCAGTTGGAGGCCCAGTCTGTCTACACACGAGCTGGTCAGCTGCTCATGCGACAAAGGAAATACTCCGCTGTGAAGCAGCTCCTGAAGTGTGTTGGAGAATCGGGAACAGCCACGAAAAGTGACTGTGACTCCCTCCTCCTCAGCTGTGTGTCCAGTGCTGACAAAGCCCCGGCCGATGTGAGAGAGACAGACTTTAGGAGGAAAATTACTTGATAAATAATGAATATGACATATTGCAGTGTATGTGATTATGTGATTTTATGTATTTTATCAACACCAGGCAAAAGAGCTAGAAAGTCTCATTCTGGAGATCAAGAGCACAGAAAACAAGGTATGTTTGTGTGGGTACTATACAATACAGAATTTACATATATGTACATATGTTCAAATATTTTTACTTTTTATTTCACTTGACTGAAAATTGGAACCAAGCCCTCTGTCCTCTGTCGGAAGATTCCCTTCATTTTTACCACTTAGCCAACGCAATGCTTTCCTAGAATATTAAAAATTATGTAATGTATGTAATTTTAACACCGTGCTGGCAAATCCACATTGTAAAAATACTTAATTAATTTTACCATAGTTTGCTATAGATTGCTTTTTGCTGTTCATTTACTAGTTGCCACAATGGGGCTGCAAAAACTGTAGTAGTACAAACTGTCATTGTGTGCGTAGGCAAGACACTTCACCCACCTTGTTTTGCAATAAGCAATTCATTCATTAAAGTTTTTTTTTTTCTTTTTTCTTGTGTTTAGATCAGAGCGTACCTGTCGTGCAGTAAGTTGCGGCCTGCGTACCTATTGGCGGTAAAGCTGGACTCGAGCCGCGCGGGGCCCCTGGTGCAGGACGTCCTCCAGGCAGCAGAGGAGGCCAAGGACTCTGTGATGATGAACATTTGTCAACAGTGGCTTTCAGAGCACCTCAAGTCTCCCACACAACAACGTCAAGGACGAACCAACGCCAGGTGAAAGGAACAGAGGGGTGAACCAGAGGTGAATGGATAACTGGATAGAAGTCATAACAAGTCCAGAAATACTCTGTTACCATTTCTTTCTAATCCGTAATATGATTGGATTGGCTTGAAAACTTGCTTTAAATGGACTTTAGTGCAATACCATGCAAAAAGAATACTACATACATTGTATGGCTTTATCTTACCTGCCCTTTACAGCAAATAATTATTCTCCTTATCTTCAGTTATTTACATTTTTTTGTTGTTTTTACGTCAGATGCCGTTTGTGCTGCAACCTTCTGTTTATCTGGGCTTAAGTAATTTGATTTCCCATCTGTGTTAGACCATTTCTTTACATGAAGATTTAAAATGTACAATATCACGAAATTGTTATATTTAAGGTCATTGCTTTGTTGTCCTGAATTCCTTTATAGGAAATACACAAATACACTCACTTAGGTGCTAATTGGCAAGCATGGAGTGCTCAAAATTAAATATTTGTAACTAACTACTAGAATTGGTTAAATTATTGGTCTAAAAAAAGTCTTAAAATGTATGAATCACCACAGCGCTTTACTCAATGTTCAAAGACGGAAAATAAACAAAAAAGTAGAATTGAGTTTATTGTGCAAATCTGTGCTACCTCAGCCAAAAGGGAAAAGCAGAAACGTAACGAAAGTTCAAATCTTTTATGTCTTTGTCTCTTTATCTGTGACTGTTTTTATAACTTGTATGAAGATGAACCTGAACCCTCAAACGTGCCCTGATCCAGACCTTAACCTAAACTTAACTTTTGCCTTGTGTCTCTGTTTTCTGAGATTGTTTACCATTTTAGCTTTTCACATATTTATCACACATTGTTATCAGTATTTTTCCTTTTTGCCAACTGCACTGTAAAAGATATTTAAGGGCATTTTGTTTTTTCACAGGCTATGGTGAGCTACTAAAGGGATGTCACACAATTCAACCAATGTTTTTAGGTTATTTTAAATGATTTCTTTGGGAAAACTGAAATTATTTTGAGTGGTAACCCTATAAGTCATGTTTAATTGTTTCATGTCATGTGTAATTATTTTAAGAAAAGGGAAAAAGTGCCCATTGTTTCTTGTTCAAATGTACTGTCTAACACCTGAAATTATGTAAGTTGCCTTTTAAAAATCCCGTGTACAATAAGTTTAGATTAATTATTATATTATTTACATTTAAATTGGTGGTTCACAATTGGTGGGTAGACCATAGAGAATTTAACTTTTTCAGGATATTTGAAGTTTAAATAATGTTTTAATGATTCTCACTTGGTCAACCTGTTTTTAAAATAAGTGTGCCAAAAATGTTGTACAAAAGGAGTAATAGTTCTGTGATATGTGGGTTATAATAAAAATGAATATATAACAATTTATAATAATTAGGGATGCACCAGCTTTTTCTGTTTCAATACCGATGTCGATACTTTGCTGATATTTTAAGTATTTGCCAATATCAACCCATACCAGTGCAGACTGAACACATTATTTATTTTCTTTACACAGAAAAAATATTAAAAGGCATTTTGAGCCAACATTGTCCAGTAAATCATCTTACTACATCAGTTTATAGACCAAAATGGGATATCGTCTGAACCAGTATCTTGGGTTCGATATCTGATCCATCAAAAAAATGTCCATATCTGCACCGATATCTGATACCAGTATAGTATCGCTGCATCCCTAATAATAATAGCATGCCACAAAATTGGAAACCCACCAGTTGTTAACCACTATTTAAAATAACTCACCAGTTTGTCTTTATCCTGTTTAAAACTATTTTGAAATCCTAAATTAGAAGAAGACTTCATGAGACAGAAAAGCCAGTTTGAGATGCAGGTCTGACATGTTTGCACGCTGATCTTTGTGACTGTTGTCTCACCACTGCCGCACTTTATACTTTATTAAATTACTGGTGAACTTAAAAAAAAAAACCTGTAAAAATTAGTCCTGCACAAATGGGTAGAGAATAATGCTTTTCAATTGTAATTAATACTTTTTTCTGTGTAAATTAAAATGTAATTAAATAATAAAGATATCACATGTCTTTTTTCCAATTTGCTTTGATATCAAGTGTGATTTATTTGAGAAAGTTCTTTAAAGTTTAAACGCTAATTTAGCAAGTAAGGTACATCTTGGTTGCAGTTTTTAGTTACATGTACTTTTTGCGGACAACTTCAATTAACCAATCCTATCAGTGGTAAAGCTAAAGTAATAGTTATAGTAAGTACTTTCTAAATAAGTAACAAATGCATTTTCAATTGGAACTTTGTGTTTTCTTCTGATAAGACAAATTGTAATCTATGAGCCAAGGTAAACACCCCCTCATCTCTGTTGATGGTCCGCTTCCTGATTTCAATAGCCTCTTGTATCCATCCATGATGAAGGCGCAAGTGCTACCACCAGAACATGTCAAGTAAATAAGCTATTTAGCTTTTTCCAACTTGTCTTCATTACAAAAAAGTCCTTATAAAGAAAGAAGACAAAATTAATTTTCTAAATACTGAGAAACTATTTCAAATACTTCAGCTGGGCTTATGATTTTTCTGTTAAAACAATAACAGATCTAAAAAAAATACATAGTAGTAATAGTCCATTTTATTTACATCAATGTAAACATTCAACTCTGAACATGAATGGAAATGTAGTAAAGGCATGAGATTCTGTATAAAACATTGAATAGAAACTTGGCAACTTTTGTACTGAATATGTGAGCGTGAAAACCATGAGAACAGTGCTCTTGCTTTGGGGATGTGTTCATTTTGGCAATGAGAATAATATATAGCAATGGCACAACCTTATAATTCTAGGTAACTTATTTTAAATACAAACTCTATGTGAAGAATAGCTTAATGTTTTGGTGCTAATATAGTCTAACTTGACAAAACAAAGAGCAGTTGCAGCGTTCTAAATTTGTAGAAGCAAACACTGAAGATGTTCAACAGAGCCCTATATTTGTAATCTTTGATCCAACGTGTCTGTATGTATGTAACCCTAACCCTAACTGAAAAACTGTTGGTTATGCTATCTTAACTGTGACTGTAATTTTATGTGTGAGAAACTTGTTTGACAGCACAAATCATCTCACCTGTTGCAGTTCCAACCAGGTTAATTCTTTCTGGTCAGATTGTATTAAAATGAAGCTCAGATTAAGTCTAACTTGAGTAAAGGAGCTCCAGACAGAGCAGTGCTTTCATTTAGCCTCACACCCCCAGGGAATGTTGATGGCATGTAGCTTTCAACATGTGGAAACCGTAAACATAAAGGGCTGAACACTCCATTGCTTTGACAATATTTAAGCAATTATTACTGAAGCTAATATAGTCATTTCCTATTTCTACAATTATGGCATCTTCAAGTGTCTTTATCTTAGTAAAATGCAAGCAGGTAATTTAGCTCAAGCTTATAATGCGCAAGGAAAGGACTGAATTAAAATACAGTATGCTGGTTGTTTACCCTGGTTTGACCCTTCACAGTATCCTACAGCAGTACACGAGAAGTTGCTTTTTGCCTACATTGTATTCACATTGTTTCACAAAAATATATAGTTAAAAAGTTATTGTTCATTACAGAATAATACTGTCAAGTGAGGTTGGCTTTTTGCCTGTTGTTGTGCAAGAAACCCCCAAGTATTACTACAGCACTGTGCAAAAGTCTTAAAAAGAAAAATGTTTAGTAATGTACAATACATGAAATAGAAAAATAAAATGGATGGAACAGTGCCCAGATATGATCTCCAAGTCAAAGATTTTCCAGTTTTGTGGTAAATGCTTTTTCAATGACACAAAAAACCCTAAAATCTTACGATGATAATTAATATAAACAAATGATTAGTTCTTTAAACAAGTGAGTTTGGTGTACAGGTCCACATCTCAAAATATGACATAAGAATCCCTTAAAACATAATCTTAATCAACACCAACATTAATCAATTTCCCTATGGCACATACTGACTAAGCTTACATTTTGTATATATTATAAAACTCTTGCACTATGCAACTACCTGGTTGCTCCGTGGATATGTTATTGTTTCGTATGGAATGTTCCACAGTATGGCATTTAACTTGTCTATGTCCATAAAGAAAAGCAGGCCACCAGACCGAGTTACAGGTCTGATATGTGGAAAGGCGAGACCACTCATCATAGGAATGCTATTTCAGGGTATTTCTTTAAATAATACCTGCAATTGAAATAATGCAAGATAGATGAGTTTTATACCATACTGTGGAACACTCCAGGCAAAGTACCAACATCTCCATGGAAACAAGAAAATGGCAGACCCCCTGACCAGAAAAGTTACATAGTGTATCTTTAAACTTTTGCACAGTGCTGTATATCTAAGTACTTACAGCAATATCACACAAAATAAGCAAATTCACATTATCGTACAGCTTGTAACCTGGATATAAAGATTGTATTCAAAATCTGATGAGGACAAATCAGATAAAACAATTGAGAAAGATGATACTTTGAAGGTTAAGCCCTCCTTTTGGATCTAAGATAGGTATACAGTAAATTTATTATAAAAATCAGTCCCATTCTATGCCAAGGAGCTCACAGCTGGCCTCCCAGAGTCTGCGGGCTGTCTCTTCGCTCCTGCCCTGGGGAGCGACGAAGGCAGGGGCGCAGTCACTGGAACAGAACAAAATCAGATTAAAAAGTAATGATGCGGTTAGACTTACAACAGTGGAAAGTCCTGCATGCTTAGAAGTGCAATTTTAGTGAATTACAAATAACAGTGGGTTTTTGAGTTATAAAAAGGAAGAATATTTAAGATTTTATTTATGGGTTTCAGCTTCAAGTTATATGCAAAATTTTGAGGACTTTTCAACATTAAAAGATACAATATTTGTTTTAAATTGCTTTATCTGCTATGGCAATCTATGTCCAGATTTTCATAATTCTGAAACCCATGGATAGGTGGTTTACATATTCTGGAAAAATAAAATAAATAGAGAATGTAAAACTGTTGAATTGTCATGTTTTAACTAGTGACATGATCCATATCTCCAGTACGTACAACAGACAATGTCTAGACAAGAAGGTAATGCCACCAGACCAAGTTACTGGTCAGATCTGAGGAGAGGTGAGACTGCTCATAGTAAGAATACATGTTTTTCCAATATACTTTACTACGATAAAAACATCCGTAAATTAATAAATGAAAGAAGCATATAAGTTTGATGCAAACTAGGCAATGTAATGACATCTCCATGGAGACAAGCTATCGGCAGACCTTCCACCAGAAGTTCTAGACAATTTAGCATTAATGACAAAACATGATATAACTTTATATTTATACAACTTGCAAAAAACTTTAATTTTATTCTGATTTGACCATACTAGTCTACAATCATGAAGCAAACTTGTACATTTAAAGGTGTGTTCTGGTAGAGCGTCTATCATATGCTTTTCTCTATAGAGATGTTATTACTTTGTCTGAAATGTTTCACAGAATGGCATTAAAACTTTCTATTATCATGGACACCAAACCAGGCCAAGTTGTGTGTCCCACTGCAACCCTACTCATAATCAGAATGCCTGTTTTTCTAGATATTTTTGAGCTATAAAACCACCTGTAATTGAATACGTGTAAGGTAAATCTGCTTAATGTCATATTGTGGAACGTTCCAGGCAATAATTTCCACTTGGATTTTATCACATTAAATGTCTAACAACTAAAACTTCCTTTTTAAACAATCTCAGGCAAATATTTTTAGTATGTGAAAGGACATTAGATCACAGCATGTTTTTGTCAGATCAGATGGAGGAGGCTAAACTGCGCCAGGAGCATTAATTATAAATCATGCCACTCTGCTCTGGGTCAGACAATGGAAAAACACTTGACAAAACACAAGAAATCAACATGTTACGTAAAGAGCCAAACCATTATTTTCTAATGAGTTAAAGAAATACAATTTGGTCAACAGGGCTTATGAGTCACAGTCAATTTCTAGTCAATTTCTAGTGGTATAATGAATTAGATCCAGCTTTTTCAGTTCCAATACCGATATCCATACTATGCCTTTACGTATCTGCTGATATTAACTGATACCAGTGTAGGGACTAAGAATGGATTTTTTTTTTTTTTATCAAAACACAGTTAACAAATTTTATCCAATTGTAGTATGTAACTTATTTATCCTGTAAGTAACTATAGAACAGCTTTGTATAAATTAAAGTTCAAACATGGAGGGGCATCAGCTTTACCCAGACTTCCTGACCCTATCTCGGGTATCTGACAGGCACTACTGCTGTTCGCGTTTCAGACAAATTGAGCAGTGAAGACGGTGTACACGAGGCGAATGAGTTTTGCTGGGAGCACAGAGCGACCAGGGTCCAACATGCTCCCAAGAGGCGGTATATTATTACTGACTTAATTAGATCTGTATCAGTCATGTAACTTTACACAGATAGTTCTCCGACATCTGAGCAGCTACATCAAATAACCATGTAAAGGTCCATGTTTATCAATGAAACCCTGAGCTGTAACATCTCCATCTGAAAGTTTAATAAACTGTCTATGTGGTTTAAATAAGCCTTTTTAAGATAGCCCAGGCCTACAGTTTCTCAATGCATTATGAAGATTCCTCAAATATTGTAATAACATAAGATTAATTCAATATAAAATAATATTATTATTCTTTCTTCCTTCCATCCTCCCATCTTCTTTCTTTGATTACATTCACCAGTAGTGAATAATGGTAGGTCACTGTGTGTAGATGGTACCTGAAGTGTTTCCCAGAGATGGCGTGGAGCTCTTCGGCCACAGCGCAATAGATACTGGTCTGGGCTCCTTCTCGAGGTGTTTTCAGAAACATGGAAAACACCGTGAACAGGATCATCATCACAGTTGAGTGCCTCGTCAGGTCAGAGTTCACCGTCCCGGGGTGCACTGAATTCACTGTCACATTAGAGCCTATTGGGATAACAAACAGGGGAGATGGTTAAAGAGAGGATTAACACTAAATCAGTGGAGTCTAGATATTAAGTCACACTTTAAGTTTAAAAGTGCACTGTGTAACTTTTCTGGTGGAGGGTCCGCCATCTGCTTGTCTCCATAGAGATGTTGATGGAAAATCCCGCATTAGCCTATCCATCTTGCATTTACTCAGTAACATGGTTTTTCATTGACTTAAAAACTTGCATTCTTACTGTGAGTGGGTGAGCAGCTGATTGCTTTATAACATCAACTACTGTCTCCGCAGAGATAAATAAGTGTAATGCCATAAGATTCCAGGCAACATCTCCATGGAGAAAAGCTGATGGCGAATCCTCCACCAGAAAAGTTACACCTTTAAGTTTTGTATCTATTAAAAGGACTCTTGCACTGTGTCTTGTCATATACTATGGAACATTCCAGGCAAAGCATAAACATATCCATGGAGTTTAGCAGCCCCCCACACACTTGAAAAGTTACATAGTGCACCATTAATTCATGCAATTTTTGACACTTCAGGGAATAAGGAAAAAAAGTAATTCCAGTTGTTGATAATATAGTGCACCTTTAAACTTTTACACAGTGCTGCACAGTACTTCCAGCACAATCACAAATTTATATTTTTTTAATAATTCAACTAAAATTAAAAATAACAGATTTGAGCATCTGAGTTATCTTCAAAAACATGTTTTTCAAATTTGGACTGAAGACACACTTACCCTAATTTCTATTTTTAGCCAATTTCCTGTAAACAAGTGTCTGTATGTAGGATATTGGGGACATTTGTATTTAATTTACCCCTCTAATCTTCAGTCTCCTACTACTGTGTTTATCCAGACCCAGTCATCTGCTCAGTCTCCCATGTTGAGTGCGCTAGATTTGAACTGTTTGTGTACCTTGCAGTCTGCGCGCCAACTCCCTGGTAAAAAGCACATTTGCCAGTTTGCTTTGGCAGTAAGCTAATCCACTGTTGTAGCTGCCCTGGCTGTGGAGGTCATGAAAGCGAATCCAGCCAAAATTATGGGCCAGTGACGAGACCACCACGATCCGAGAGGGAGCACTGCGCTTCAGGAGACCAATCAGCAAGTACGTCAACAGGAAGTGACCTGGAGCGAGAGAGAGGGACAGGTCGTTTTCAGATCATGGAATAAAATTATGTCATACTCCCAGCTGGGGGAAAGAGCCATGTTGACCTTTTAATACCAAAAGGTAAAATCACAAATATTGAACCTGGTCATTTATATAATATTTACTATAGGCCCCAGTACTTGCTATATAACAACAAAAATCTGCATTATCAATATGAATTTTCACTGTATTAAAGGGTCCATATTACACTATTAAACCGAAGATGTTCATTTTGTATTCTTATGTACTTTAACTTCTTGGGTTCTTGGCTTGCAGCTAGCAGCTGAAACATGTCAACAAGGTAAATACACTTTACCATATTGTCTTTAAAAAAGAACCCAAGAAGTTAAAATCATATTACGCTATTGTTTGATATATGTTATAATGTTGAAACAATGCATAAAGACACAACCTGGAGTTGTGTTTTATTTCATTCACACATATTTAACCCACAGATCCTACATATTTAGACTGAGTTCTTCTCTCAAACAGAAAACACTGTGTTCCACTTTGTGATGTCATGTGGTAATACAAGACGTTCTCTACTGCCTTTTTTAACTCCATAAATCTTGACTAGGAATGACAGCAAACCTGGAATTACAAATCTACTGAACTAAAAGTAAAAGGTAGCTGTTAATTTAAAAACTACCACTTGATGACATCACAAGGTGGAATAGAGCATTTTGACCTTTAAATATTATTAGCCAATAAAATGCTGTGATGTCATTTAAGGTTATGGGAGACTTTATTGTCCTCATAGTGAAACGGAGAAAAATACACATTAACTGACACTTCTAACTACTTTGCTACTATATATTTTAATAAATGCGTGTTTGACTATATAGAAATTATTACAACTTGCAACTTTACTATCTAGATTACATTTACAGTTCAATCTATTCTTACCTAAATGATTTACTCCGATGTGCATCTCAAAGCCATCCACAGTTTTGGTGTAGGGACACATCATCACTCCTGCATTGTTTATGAGAATGTGAAGTTGGTTGACCTCTGCAGAACACAAAATTACAAATAGGTCTGAGCTTTATTGTCACATAGGCTATAATTTCCCCCTCACTATAGTTCATACCTCTGAGAAATTTCTGTGCAAACGCTCGTATTGAACAGGTATCGGCCAAATCCAGCTCTCGGACCTCCACATCTGCTTTGGAGTAGGACATGCGTATGCTAGCAGCAGCCTCTTCTCCTTTTTCTACGTTTCTGCATGCAATGATCACCCGGGCTCCTGCAAAAAATACATACATTAATTAAAAGTTAGTCTACTGCAGTCATGCCAGTAGTTAATGATGTTATGGAAGGCTGCGAAATCAATCGTAATCACAGTCGCAATTTGCCTGGATGCAATTAGCAAATCATTTTACAGCTTCATTTAGACAAATATTATTGATCCACAGGAGAAACTACTTGGACACAGTAACTCATACTTTACAATAAGATAACAAAAGGTAAAAAATAATAATAATAGTAAAATTCATAGTTCTAAATAATTAAAGTACAAAGATAGCAAAATCACAAAGGCTGCAATTATTTGTGTAATATATATATTTTTTCTGCAAACAGAATGTGATGTCTTCATGAGGTCTTACAATATAAACAGCAAATCCTGCTTCTTACACCTCTACAAACATATTCACAAATGTATGTGATTCTTGTATTAGCTCAGCAGTTTGAATGTGTTTAAAATCAGCAAATTAAACTAAACCACAATCACAATATGTATCATAAAAAATGCAATCAGCATTTTTTCCTAAACCATTCCACCTTTGTTATGTCTATAAAATATCTCTGTGACAATAAACAGTTTGTTCCTGTATTTTCACTCAACACACACCATCATTGGGCCTACAGTACATGAAAGTGTTAGAAGTCTCACCTCTTGTTGCCAAATCGAGAGCTGTTTCCTTCCCGATTCCTGTGTTGGCTCCTGTGATTAGCACTGTCTTTCCATCGAGTCGGGTTTGTGATGTGCACTCTCCACCTGCTGCATATTTTCTGTTTATAAAATAAATAACAGACATAGGAAAGGTGCAGAAATGGCATTCACATACTACAATACAAACGGACTAAGTATCACCCAATTCCAGCCAATGTAAAGTCAGAATGCTCTGAAGAAGACCAAGACATTGTCAAAACGTGTATGTCCCAAAAGTCAAATAAAGGACGTGTGCATTGAATCTCCTTCTCTTTTTGTATTCAGTGTAAAGTTAATTGCTCATGAAATATGTCATTAAAAAATCAGTATATTTTAAGAGCTTAAAGGTCCCATATTACGCTATTTTATAATCTATGTTATAATGCTATTTCCTTATCAGTGTTAAACATTCACACATGTTTAACACAGAAACCATGTATATTTAGAAAACACTTTGTGGAACAGAGCATTTTGAGCTTTGGAGACATGCTATAATAAAGGACTACTCAAACAGGTGTGATATTTTCTATTAGTGACCAAGACTGCAGTTACTACAATATACAAATCCAATAACAATAGCCTATAAACCTAGTATAGGGTGACCAGACGCCTCTCCCTGGACAGTCCCTTTGTCCCCTGTCCCTGCAAATTCATCCAAAACCAGTGATTTGTCCCAGTTTTATACAGGAAATGGCACAGGTGTCCCTATTTTTGACCAACATTGTCATTTATTTAGCTAAAAAACAGAAACCCATGCTTGAAAATGACCATAAGGCAAAGAAATGCACAGACAGAAGTCCCTCAGATTATGACTGACACAAGTCAGTCGAGAATGGACAATTTTATTTTGCAACCATCCCAAACCGATGTGTCCCAGTTTGGAATTTTGAAAATCTGGTCCCCCTTTATTATTGACAGTGAAGACTTCAACTAGGCTGCACAATAATAAATAATCACAATAATTAAATAATCACTAGTATTAGTTAGTTACTAGTTACATTAGCCTGGCCTGTCTCATTGTCCTCATTACATAGACTTGGACATATGGACAGCCTGGTTTAATTATTCACATGGTTTGTATCTGACTTGGATAATGAACCTTTTGCTGTGAGTAAATCGTACGAGACACACGAGTGAGCAGAGTTTTTCTTTGCCCAATGACTTTACTGGAATAATGCATGTAAATATAGCTCCGCCCACGCGCTGTGACCTGATTGGTGCGAGCAGGTTAGACGGAAGAAACCAGCCGCCTCATCTCATCTTTGCAAAAATCCCACCTTTCTCCATCACTCTTCTGTTTCATTGATTTTCTATGGGCCATGCGTTCACCCTCGCGTTGAACAATGAAACGCACTAAGAAATATCCAGATCTACCCTAAGTGTGCGCAATAGCAAACCAGCGCCTTTGTAATCCTTAAAATAATGGTATAATCTTTGCACTACGATGCCCTGGCAGTAGACAAGCCATCCACGACGTGCTTGGACATTGCATTTCCCAGTAAATATCCAAAATAGCGAGTGACACTCACCTGATTTGCGCTGAAAATGTGATGGCTAAAAACACGCACACGACGACGCTCGCTAAAATACATAAAAGCAACATAATGGAAAGGATAATTATGCAGCTCTCCGTCTCTGCTGCCTCAGTCCTTCTCTGGAGGCAGAACAGCTGATGTCAAAGCATAACGCGGTGTGTGAAAGATATCCCGCGCTGCATCATGGGATTGTAGTCTTTCTATCTCGGTTATGACGAGATTATTAACTACCCATAAACAATTTACATAGTATTGTTCAAAAAGCTGTATTTTACCTTATTAATTCGTTGTTTGTAACAATTTAAAGAATTTAAGCAATTATAATAATACGTACAATTTATGCAGTTAATTTAGTCGCGTTTATAATTTCAGAATAGTGTTTAATGGCTTGTAGCTTGAGTATAAAGCCGTAAATATGAGGTATATATGCAATAAAAGTGAAAGTATTTAAAGTGCGAATGTTATTAAAAAAAAAACTACATTTACAGAAAACCTTAAGAAGCCCAGTTAGTGCCAAAACAGAAAATCAACTAAAATCGGGCCTAGGCTTTAAAGTACCGTGACAAAATTAAATAAACAACACGACAGATTCGTTCGTCTTTACACATTTCAAATACACAAAACTTTCGCATGGATAAAATTATTGTCAGTAAATATGTAAAATGTATTTTTATTCAGGCATTATGGAGACAGCTCATCACGAGGTCCATCATAAGGAAGTCCCGGGGATCTGATTAAAATCAAAGCAAAACTACTTGATCGGCAGTTTTAATCGATTTTACTCGTTTATTCTGTTGTAATCATAATAACTTTGGATACAAATTATTATAAAATGTCGTCCGAAGAGTTTGAGAAGCTACACGAGATGTACAGATCTTTGTACGACGAGTTAAAGCTGCTGCCAGAGAGAGCTCTCACATGCCAAGGAGGTAAACAGTCCCATTATTGTGGCATTATAGTATTATTATAGTATTATGAACTATGTGATCTAATATTCTTATTTTCCAACATTGTTCTTTTACCTTTGAAATGTTTTTATAGAGGAGAGGAAGAGGCTGGTCAGAGTCTTTGATGAGAGGCAAGGGGAGGCTGAAGAAGTGGTGAGCATCAGTGTTTACCTCTTGTTACCAATTGTTTGTTCTTTAACTATAATCACTGCTCTGTAAAGGCGTATTTTGTTTTACTGTAGGATATTTTGTATTAATTTCTGTTTGATAGTCTTCCTTATACAGAACACCCACCAACAATTTGCTTAGGGGCTTGGTGGTGGAGCATTTGTCCATTAACCATATGTTGGTGTATAAATCAGTGTGTAGCATACTGTAATTATCCCACTTTATTTCTGAGACCTTAATACAATATAAGAAAGTGATTTTAAAGTTTAAACTACCTCATAGACCAATTACATTCCTTTGTGACCTAACTGTGTACATGAAATATTAAGTTTTTCTTCTGTCATAGTTACAAGGCATGGAGGATGAGCTGCGTGGGGCCCCTCCATCGTTTCGAAATGCCATGAACACAAAGGTTCGTATTTATCGGCGAGATCTGGCCAAACTACAGCGAGAGATGAAGAACAACTCCTCCCACCTGACGTCAGAAGGAAGCAACTATGGCATCTACTCCTCACAAAACCAGCAAAGTGTAAGTGCTCCCAATACAATATAGGGCTAGGATTGAATACATAAAAGGTACAGCTCATATAAAGTGTTTTGGAGTTAAAGAATCCAAGAGACAGCAAACTGAAATTTGGAAATATAATGGAGCAATAGTAGCATAGTTGTAACTAATATATGATGTTACGATGCTGAGGTTAGACCTGTCTGGCTGGAGGCCAGTTTTTTAAAGTCTAATTTTTTAGTTTTTTTAGTTTTTTTAAAGTCCAATTTTAAAAAAAAAATCTTATTTAGTTTATGAATGGTAACAATGCACATTAATGCACATTAATAAACATTTCTGTAAATGTGCCAGTATTAGATATACAGCTAGTTTCCAATTTTTTTGGATGTAGTGAAATAGGACATGGAGTTATTTGTTGTCACTTTGTAAGTTGACAAGGGATATGGTTACAGCACAGGATCTTTTTGTCTGATGAATAACCAAATTCTAATGAATTTCTCATTATAAAACAATGTGTGACTGTCACCAATATTTTATAATTTAATTACTATTTTGTTTACTTTCTTCTCCCTGTGATTGTTATTTTGGAAAACTTACTCTTAGCTGCATCTTTTCTCATTGTATTTACCTCACTTGTCTATTCCCATATTCTCTTTCTGTGCAGACACACTTACAGTCCCAGAGAGCGTTGCTCCTGCAGGGAACCGAGTCTCTGAATAACGCCACTCAAAGCATCGAACGCAGCCAACGCATAGCTGTGGAAACAGAGCAGATCGGCACTGACATCATTGAGGAGCTGGGGGAGCAGAGGGAACAGCTGGACCGATCAAGGGATAGAGTAAGTGAGCTTCAAATTATCAGTAAATCAATAAAAAAATATATATATATATATATAATTCGTTATTTATCCCACAGGGGCAATATAAGCACCTTGAGCAGTTGGAATTATATAAAAGAAAATATCTGTAAAATAGTGAGGGGGTTTGGGGAGCAAAATTAACGTTAAGATTGCAAATGTAACTTCTTGATCACAAAGCAAGGACATTACTTCATGCTAGAAGGAAAGTTAAAACTCTCTTTATTATAACCATAATCTTCAACTTAAAATTTACAATATATGTTTAGTGATGGCTCAATGTAGTCTTTGTTTGACACCTTTTCTGTTTTGTAGCTTATAAATACGGGAGAAAACCTTACTCGCAGTAGAAAAATTCTGCGCAACATGGCACGACGGTAAGCTGTCTCATGTTTTATCCATTATGTTCAAGTAAACAAACTTAAAATGTGTTTTCTTCTTTTTTATTGCAGGCTTGTGACGAACAAGTTGCTGTTGGGCATTATTATTCTGATGGAACTGGCCATTTTGGGTGGTGTTGTATACCTCAAGTTTTTTAAAAAATAGGACTTTCTTGATATTAAAAAAGGGACCTTAAGTCTTTCCTGACTCTGCAGTAGCAATAATACTGTTTTATTTCCTACATGAGGACAGTGAAATGGTTTTGGATGGTTGGAATAACGTCCAGATTAAAGAAAAGACTGGTGAAGCATGTGAGCTACCCAAAACATGAATATTAAATACACACTGTTTATGATGATAATGAAAACCTCTGGAGGAATTTTCGGGACATTTTTAATTTTCAAGAGATTACTGATTTTACTCTCACTCTTCCTCTCATGGTGGATGGATGCTGCAATGCTGGTGTCAGATTTGTTTCTGTTTTTTATTACCCTATTGTACTGTGGTATTATGAGTGAATGATGATGTAATGCCACAAACACTGGATCTAGTTTTGAAACCATACGTTAAGATGAATGTTTGAATCAAAACATGTCAGAAATATGACTGTGAATAAATGGAAACTAATAATACAAACTGGACATTATGACCAGGCATCAGTTAGTGTGTGGCAGTAACTATTGGGAGAAGGTAAAGCTAGACTCTGCACTTTTATGCTGGGGAGTCTGCCGCCTGCTTGTGTCCATGGAGATGTTTTGCTTGGAATATTCCACAGTGTGGCATTACACTTGAATTCATTCAATTACAGGTGCTGTATTACCTGATTGTAAAAATGACTTACAAAACATTATTATATGTTGGTGGGAGTGGGCGCACCTCTCCACAGATCTGACCTGTAACTTGGCGTTCTGGCATCACCAGCTTGTCTCAATGGAGATTTTTTGCCATACTGTGGAACTGTCCTGACAAAGCAATAACATCTCCATGGAGACAAGCACATGGCAGATCCCCTACCAGAAAAGTTGCACAATGCATCTTTTAATATGAAATCTCATTATTGTATAGGGGGCTGTATTTTGCACAGCTGGTCATATTGTTATATCTGATCTGTTTATTTATCTACTGTAAAATTCATAAACCATTGTTACAGACTATTTTGCCTTTGTGCAATGATTAAATCTTAATTATCTAACTCCAGTGTTCTTGGTATCTATATATAATTAGAAAGAAGCCCCAAAAGCCAAACAGACCAAAGTTGACAAAAACATCCTGCGTGGAGCTGACGTCAGAGGGCAGTGGTCCAGTCCAAGTTAGTGCTGAGCAAACAACATCTGTTACTATGGCGATAATTCTCAAATAAAATGCGGTAAATCTGTTTTCAGTGCAGCGTTCTTGAAGTGCTACATCTGTCGCTGTTTTCATGTTATAGAGAAAACATGCTTTCTTGGCCTGATGCTGGATGTTAATGATGGAAGACACCAGTGATCAGATACCAAGTAATTACATGGTTAATACCATGATATCTATCCAATACTGTACCGATATACACCACCTACCAAGAAAAATCTCCAGTCTTTTGTCTCTATGTTCACTTTGTTTATTGCTCTTCTGTTTTAAAATTGTTCTGTAAAGTATGTCCTGAGAAGCGCTATATAAATAAAATGTATTATTTATTATTATTAATATACCAATGAGTTTCATATACTATAAAGAATTCCACCTTGACATCATCTTTCTCCACCCCTTCTTGAATTGATTTAAAGATTAAATATATGTGCAGATAAACTAAATTATTAACCATGTATTTTCACATCTGACTTTTTCACAGCAATGTTTGGAGAAAAAATACGTATCAGTGTTTTTGTTTGAGAATTGAAACTTTTTGATACAGCCAGTAATGATAGATCAATATTTGGTATCAATCCGTCCAACACTACTGGATACAAAAACAAAGCAGAGTCACTTTATGCTGTTTTAGATGTGGTCCTAGAATGGTATGAAATAAAAGTTTGATTTGTTTGTTTTTGAAATGAAGACAAAGAATCAGACGCTCATAAAATATGACATAACATTTATGGAAGACCAAAATAGAAATTGTAGTCACAAGAGGTATCAATGTAGTGGCTACATTATTTTGTGAACATTAAATGAAAATAGCAAAATAAAACACAGCAGTTCAATCAAAACTAGGTATCAGTTAATACTGATCATCTGTTTTCCTATACGTTATTGATAAAATACAAAAGTAAACTCTAAAGAAATACCACAGCTGGTCCAAAAGTGCAACACATTTCAATATCATTATTTCTAACTGGCACAGCCACAAATGAGCCCATATAAGGACCTCTGACACAGCCTCTTTCTGTTAAAATGAACACACAATAAATATGGTGTAGCTGTGAGGTCTAACACAGTACATCATACAGCAAAATAAGTTAGTGTTGAAGAAATGACAAATCCCCATTAATAAGAGTAATGTAACAATGCACATGGAGCCACTTGAATATACAGTGAAAAGTTACATAATGCACCTTTAGTACTAATGCTGGTGGTTGCATTAAGGGACCCATTTTGTACAGGTGTCCATATTGTTATATCTACTTTGCCTTTGTCCAATGATTAAATCTTAATTATGTAACTCCAGTGTTCTTGATGTCTGTATACAAAAATGAGGGTAAATATACAGTGAAAATACATAATTCTAACAGCATAAAAACATGGTGCAGTATTACCATCAGTAAATCACTTGTTTTTGTTGTTGTTTTGCATGCTGTTTTTTCTTTTAATCCACAATGGACTGTTGTTGTAGGTTAAATAATTTATACTGAATTTAATTTCAGTCAGACTCACGGTTACCCCGCGGTTTAAACAAGGCTGGAGTGAGCCTTATTAGGAAAATTTAGGATTGGCTTAAGGCTAGGATTGATTTGTGACTTTATTGCGTGGTTACATCCCTCTTATTACACATGGTAATGGTTCACGACATATCTGAGAAGTCCTTTCACATGTTTTAAATAGTACAACGCAGTAAAGGGAAAGGTACATATTTAGTTTAGTTCAGTCAATGCAGTCTCTAGTTGTGGAATGCTCAGGGACACTTCAGTTTGTTAATCTCCTAAAGTCTGAGCTGTTCTGTGTCCTCTGCATTCACAGCAGGGATCTCGTGGAGGGAAGCATGAGCGCCCTCTCTCGTCTGCCCCAAGGATGATGCAATGACGTCCACGGCTAAAGATGCAGTGGCCTCGATGGCTTCAGGGGTCGCGCCCAGAATAGGGTTCACCTCCACAAGGTCCATGGCAGACAGCAGGCCTAGTTAGCAAAAAGAAAAGATTAAACATCCACACATTAGGGTGATACTTGTGGTATACTTGTTAGAATTGATAGTGGTGGGGTGAGACTAAATTTCCACACAAGGAGAGTGGGTCCACAAGATTCACTTAAAAATGTTTGCCTTTTTTTTTTTTTAACTGCTTTTTGGAACTACAGCTTCTCAAAAATGTAGCTCTCCAACACTTAACCCTTCTTTGCCCAATTCAAGTGTAATCACAAGATAATTTTTTTCAATGTGTGCACAAAATGTTCAGACAGAATTGCCTAAAGTTTTTGTCTGAGACCTTGTATAATATATTTTCGATTTTGGTTTAATAAAGGCAATGTCTTTGTGATAAAAACTTTTTCTTAAACAAAATACACTGCAGTGTGTCTATAGTCCACATAACAATGACTATTTAATATTAATTAGAGTCAATTATTTATTTGTGTCTGCCTCAGGGCAGCTGTGGCTTGAGATGTACTCCAATACTATGGAGTGAATTGATAATGGACATGTATTTTGAGCAATCCTAATTACTTTTCTTACACTGTCTCTTTTTTACAAACACATTTTTATTGCAGAAGTGCTGTTCATAGGCTAGCCCTTTACCTGTGTTGTGTATTTCCTCTGTGATGTAGATGCCCTCTCTGTAGGTCAGCCCCCCGTTCACTGGAGTCCCAGTGGCAGGAGCGAGGGAGGGATCAAACGCATCAATGTCAAAGCTCAGGTGAATGGGACGCTGTTGTCTGTTAAAATTAAGGACAGAATTTAGGTAAGACCAAGATAGTGTCATCTTAACTCTTTGAAAAAGGAGCTAAACCCAAGCCTATTTTTAAATCTTTGAATACTGAAATACCTTCCCAGAAGATTGTCAAGAGTGACCTCCATGACTCTTTGGATGCCGAGTCTGTCGATGTCTCTCATGGAGAAGTACTGAATACCAAGGTTTTTCAGTATGTGACTGTAATAAACAACGTTATGTTTAGTCTAATGTGTCTAATATGTCAAACTAATTTAATGAATATGACACAAGTGTATGTACTTACTGCTCCCCAGGGTCGACGTCTCTCAATCCAATATACACAATGTCTCTCGAGGTAAGGAACGGTTTCATCCACCCAAATCCAGGCAGATCTGGGACCTGGCAATGTCATAGAAGACAGTTTTAAAATTGGACTTCAGCTTTGCTATTTAACTATAAACCATTACAAAACAATACAAAATTTCATGATTAAATTAAGTCATAATCAGGTTATGCAGAGAAATCTGGTATTTGCTGTTGTCTCACCTTGTTTTGCAGCTCTTTCAGCATGAAGGCCACTGGCTGTCCATGCAGGTTCCCAGAAGGAGAGGTCATGGGGGTGTTGATGTCTGCGTGAGCGTCTACCCAAATCAGGCACAGGTCGGGGCACTGCTGGGCGTGTCCTTCCACCGAGCCCATGGCAAGACTGTGGCGGAACAAATGTAAGTATAAACATAAACATAAAAATAACAGGTGTTTATGTACAGGCCTGTCTTTGTGGGAGTCGTGACACTGAGAAGGTGTTTCATTATGTGTAGAGGTTACATATGTACAGGGCAGATACACTGAGCACATTCTGTTACCTGGTGTGTGTACTGTAAAAGATTATCATTCATACCAACATGTACCTTTTCAGTTAGACTTTTAATGCAGTTAACTAATTCTAAAAATAAAATACTGACTTATTTGATCATCTAAATGTTGTACTGTATGTTAAGTGAAAATAGATCAACCCCAACATTATGGAATACATAGAATAAGCAGATATAATACATTTATTTATATATAGGCCGATTTACTGTATATATTTTTACTGTATATAAGGAAAAACTAAACCAAAACAAATGAACCTGATAAACCAGACTAAACTAAATTAAGACAATTTATAAGACACCAGAATAATAAAATAAACAATATAAAGTAACATTTTGAACCATAATAGACAATATAGCCTTGTCTAAATGTTGTGTTTTGTGTGAGAAGGTGAAAAGAACAGTAAGCAACAGTATACCTTATCACATAATACATCTCCTTACCTGTGATCCCCTCCCAGCATAACCAGGGTGTGTCCAGCTCCTATGGCTCTGCTCACTGCTCCAGACAGTTTCTTAGTGGCTGCTCCCACAGTGCGCGGGGCCTTCACTTCCATGTAGGGTTCATCATTCTCAATTTTGGGAAACGTCAGGTCCCCAAAGTCATGGACAGAGTAGTCTAAAAACACACAATATAAAACCTTGTAAAATAAGTTGATTACTCTAAAATTATTATTACTAAATATGTTTTTATTGCTTTGTATGGCAATGTGTACAAATAGTGCTCTATATATAAACCTGCCTTGCCCTACTAATCCCGAAATATAAAATGAAAGACTATCCCCTTGAATAACCTTGCATATACCAGGAGGGTATAGGAGGGAATTTTTTATCAAATTTAGACTATAACTATGATATGATACATTACAATGATAAATTAGTGATATTTTTGTAGCCCTAATCTGAAGCATTTGGTTGAGTCACTGTTTAGTGTCATTTGCAGTTTGTGTGCTAGTCAAGGTCATAGAGATTTATTTATGGACACATGGCAGACTCTCCTTGTCTGTTGGTGTCTCTGGAGCCTTCGAGCGTGACATGACAAGTATTTTGTCCCGTAGTCATTCAGCGTTGGGGTAACATTTGTGACGAGGCATTTTCCAGATCTCACCTGTCTCACTCGTGTCCAGTTACACTCAAAGAACTTCACAGTATGCTAACCAGCTAACATAGATATAAAATAGATGCAAGAAAAGGTTATATTTCACCACTGAGAGGTGAAATGTAAACAGGGGTAAACAAGTGATTCGAGGAGCCATATTGAGGACTCATCTTGGCAATGTGAGCCCCGATGTCCGTGTAACGTTACTCTGCTGATCTGGAAGAACCAATGGTCTACTTTCAGTTCCATACCATTTGTAGACTGGACAGGAATAGCCCTTGTCTTAGTTACAATTTGATATAGGACAATTCATGCCTGACCCAGTAAAGAAAACCTTAAAGTCTTTCAATTGTTTCTCTTATCACCTATGTTTGTACCATTTTGATAAAGAAGACAGATAGTAGCTGGCTAATTTGCTTGTTTTTGCAGAACTATTCTCCAGTGAGTTTAAACATGATGCAGTGTAAGTGGTTGAGTGGACATGACTGGGGAATTTAGCCCATTCGTGTTTGGTTTCGTGTTTGGTTTCATGCTTAACTCGTAGCCTGCTGGTCACAGTATATCTTCATCAGTGTGGTCAAATGTTCTGGCAGAAGCCTCAGAAAGAGCAAGAGGTACTTTGAATGATGAAGGGCACAGATCACAGGTTTCATTCACGAGTTCAAAGGTGAATCAGACCATTGTGGCCTCACCAAAAATGGTGAGGCCACAATGTATCATAAACTATGTCAAAATCTTCTGTCTCATTCTCAGGGACACAATCTTGCATTTACTTTATATTTATGTACTCATCTTGTGGGAATTGTATCTTGTTCCATCAATAAAATCAAGAGTAAATATGGACTAAACCAAAAATGGAAACTCACCAGGACCAAACCAGTTTTAAAAGAGGAATGAACCAGCTAAAGAACTGGACTAGACGCCTTGTACCACTGGAGGAAGCCAGTGCACCATAACTCAATTTGAAAACTACTGTCCTAATTTTATAGGTGTTTTTTTAAATTATATAACTCAAAAAGCAATAGTCGTACATTTTTGGCTTATTTAAATGAAGTATTACATGAGCTGAAACTTGTCATGGCTTGATTTGGTCCTGAGGAAGTGCCTTGTTGCTTACATAACACCAATATTTACATGCATGAGCCCTACAAACCCACAAGCTGGAAATACCTGCCAAATATTTCATCCTCCTCTATTACCTGTCTAATAAATCATACAGTACTGATGAGGTGGCCAGACTCTTACTTTGCTGATCTATACATTCTTACATATAGAGGCCACAAGGTCGAACTAAAAGAAACTTACACTTAAAATAAACTTAGACTTTAATCACTGTTGAGGTCTTAACCCATGCCATTAGAATATAGTCATCTTTTTAATTGCACAGTTTTATAAGATACAAAACTACCCTATAATCTAACTTTAACAAGGATTTAGTTTTAGTCTTTTTCGTATAAATTGGTGTGATAATTTAACCTACACAGTCTTGTAACAATGTAATGACCAGGTCTAACGCTTTTTTAGCTGGGTGATTACGGCCTTTCCCGCACAGATTCACGTAGCTGCCCTGCCATTGGCCTGATGAGTCAAACTGTTGTCACGTACAGTAGCGGAGTTGCGCGTTAACAATGCAAACCCCACGGACGAGCCATTACGCATCAGAGCCCGCCTTTTTCCGCCTGTGGTGTTGCCTTTCGCATACATGGTGGGCATTTCCATTGTGACCAAATTATAGAGGAGCCCATTAACAGTCAGTGCGCATGTGAGGACAGCGTAATGTCCCTTCCGAGCATGTCCGCTTGGTACAATGGAAAAGAAAACTACAGCGGGACCATGTGACTCCAACCAGACAAAATTAACTCGCATCAAAGGACACGACTGAAGCAGTGATCTGTCCCAGCTGTATCACTTCTTTTCAACATTTGTACTGTACAGTACTATACAATGCATCACATTAAAGCTCACTGAGCACCCACCATCACTGGGTGACATCTGACACATCAAAGAGGTGTGACTCTGGAAAATTCTAAGGCAACCGCGTGCGTAAACGCCTTAGGTAAACAAAGTGAACTTATAGCATATGAAAGTCTATTTTTTTAATGCCACATTTAACCCATCTTTAAAGTAAATACAAGAATGTGGTAGCGAGAGCTTGACGTTTGTAAGCCTATTAAAATATTGGTACATTCCAGTCTCAGGTCATTGAGTTCAAGAGTCGAAATTTCAGCGATCACGACGTGAAACGTGTTGAGTTGCGATAAAAGTACATAAAAGTACTGCATAGATGCTTTGCTGTACAAACCATCTTCTCCTCTATAGAATGTATAGGCTTATAATGTTTCCTATCGCAGTGTCCAGGTGATGTAACTGGCTGCCTAATTTTACACCGGAATTTACAGGTTAAATCTGCGCTAAACGCGGCAGACGACACCCGTGGCTCGTTACATAAAGCGGCGACAGAACACTTTCTTTTATCATCTTGTCTGACTCACCTAACGCCGACAGTCTCTCAATCAGCCCGGCATCTCGTATCACTTTAGGTCCATGCTCTACGCCTCTTCTTTTCTGTAACACAAAAACATATTTAGCTGAAGGTAGGTAAAAAGATCGCGCATAAAATTTAGCAACGTTACCTGTCCTCTGGAGAAAGGAGCGCCAAGAACAGCCACGGATTGCGCTCTGCTTTGCTGGCAAGTGTGGTTTAGTTGAGTTTTGAGAAGTCTGAATAACGATCCTCTCAGTGCCATCTTTCACTCTGAAATGAAGTCTGTCTACACCGGAGTACCAAAGAGCTGTGTGCCGTTCAGAAGTCTGACGAAAACGCAGTGAGATGTTGGGTGGATCGTGGATAGATGCTGAATGTGGGCGCGCTGCTGCAAGGGGCAGGTCTTATGGCGGCAAGACCTACTTAAATATTCATGAGATGTTGAATGGGAAGCGCAGGGTCAATGTAGATGGTTAGGACTGTCATTATACAAACCAAGCACAATTAAATCACATTACGCTGATTTAGATGTAATAAATCGTGAATATAAAGTATGTTTTAAACAGTTTCTAGCAATAGTACAAGAAGTTCTATATTAGGACTCTTACGTCAAGCTTAATGACACACCTTCAGACTAGCCAATCAGGAGTGCGTAAAAAGCGTGGGTTTGTGCGATGGGAGTGGTCTGGGCAGTGATGTAGGGCAAGGACCCTGTTTTAAATGTTTGTTATGGCTCGCTAACTATATTCTGCTGTCGGTGCAAGGTGGAATTTTCCACAGCTGTGCAGAAGACGCAGCCAAGCGGCATAGATAGGAGTGTTTACATGTTACCGTTCGGCCTGGATGTTTGCGTCCACCACGTGCCCATGAAGCGAGCCCCCTTTCAAACCCTATCAGCTTTCAGGTCAATTTGGAAACACAGCGACATGGAGCCTTCACCAGGTTGCTGCAGACCTCACATCTGCGCATTGTCAAGTGTAAACGAAGTTGATTTTGATTTATCACTTGTACCCATGTTATCCAGTGATCTGAATTAGGTTTTGAATTGACCTGTAGTGTCATGTCATTAAATGTAGCCTACTATAAGAAGTACAGCATGTTTACGTCTTTAAAAATAGCATTGGTCTATTGTGAAATATATGCAACATGAACATATGTGCCCTGGTTGGTTTACATCACTGATACAAGATTATTTGAGGTCATCCATCAGTTTACACTGTAAACAGCTTAGGAATAATATGTTAAGAGTGATATGTAATAAAATGAAAACAAAAAAACAGTTTATTCAACCATCAAGTCATTTTTATTGAAAAAAATTAAGTGCACTACAAATACTGAGGATTCTTCTGACTCACACCAACAGCCATCAGACAAGATGGCACAGAACATGACCACATTATTTTGCTCACAGCTTTCTGTCAAAAACATTTCATATGATAGTAATTGGCACCTAAACTAAGAAACAAGAAGTCATGACTTGAAGATATTTGAAAGAGGGAGGGTAAAAATAAACAATTAATGTTTTGCAAATTTCAACCAAAAAATATTTTTCATAAAACCTTTTTCCAATTACACTCACATTGAACACAAGATTTACATGATGGATATAAAGGTACAAAATTTAGGCCTAAAAAGCCTATTAAAAGTAAACAAACATTGATGCTTTGTGGAATGCCCCAACTCTCTGAAAATAATCAAATTATAAAAAACATATGAAAAAGGGTGGTTAGTAATAAAATCCACCTCCACCTCGTCCACCTCCATATCCCCCTCCTCGTCCTCTCCAGCCACCACGCCCCCCAGGACCACCTCCACGGCCACCCCAACCTCCTCCTCTGCCTCCTCTACCCCCCCAACCACCACCACCATATCCTCCACCATAACCTCCTCCATAGCCTCCTCTGCCCCATCCACCTCCACCACCCCGTCCTCCAAAGCCTCCGTACCCCCCTCTTCCTCCACCAGGACCCCCACGGGGCTTGTTGAATTTGGGCTTAGCGAAGTCTAGAGCCACCGTGTTACCATCAATCTCTGCACCCTCCATAGACTCTTTAGCTGCATTACAAGCTTCCTCAGTTTCAAATTCCACAAAGCCATAGCCCTTGGAAACCCCAGTGTCCCGGTCTGATACAATCCTGGCTGAGATGGAGTCTTTAAATGCTTCTTTGAGAGTCTCGTCGGTTGTGTCTTCAGAAAGACCTCTGACAAATAAGGTTTTGAATTGTCCCCCGAATCTGCCCCCCTCCCCTCTCCTGTTCTTGCTCTTCTCCCCGACATAGTCCAGTCTGACGGTTCTTCCCAGGATTTCAGTCCCATTCAGCTCCTCCATCACTTTCTCTGCCACAGCTTCAGACTCAAACACTAGGTATGCAATGCCCTTGTTCCTGTCTCCTGGTGGTAACCTCAGATCCACTGCATCTTTGAAGGCCTCCTTCAGCTCCTCAGGTGTAGCGGAGAAGGGCAGATTTTTAGCAAACAGTGTGCGCGCATTTCTCTCCTTCTTGTCCTCCAGTGTGCAGTCTTTACTGGAGGCTTTGTCCAGCTTCAGCTCCTGATCCAACAGCATCTGACCATTGAGCTCCAGTGCCTTCTCCAGGTCCTCTTCTGAAGCAAAGTCCACGTAACCACACTTTTTGGAGTCCCTTAACCGGACATCAACAACCTCAAGGTTGTTTTCGCCAAAGAACTGCTTTAGAGATTCTTTTATTTCATCTGCTTCTTTACTTGTGTTCAAGTTTCCCACAAAGAGGCAGCGCTCTGGAGCTACAGCCTTCGCTTTCTTAGCATCTGGGGACTCCTCGTCGGACTCAGCCTTCCTCTTGGCGGAGTGGTTGTTGTCTTCTCCGTCCTCGTCGTCGTCGTCGTCTTTAGGAGAGCTCTCTTCTTCAGCGGCCTCTTCTGGGGATGGATCCTCTGGGTCCAGATCATCAGCCGCCTCTTCGTTTACCTCCTCCTCATTGTTCTCGTCTTCTCTCGATTCATCCTCCAGTTCTTCTGCAGGAGGGTTAGCCTTCTGTGTAGCTTGCTTATTAGCTCCTTTGGCTAGCCTCACCATGATGCCGCAGTGTGCTACAAAGAAACACGCGTTACTGTACGAATATGGACGAATAAAGTAGGCACACAATCACGTACGTGGCTGAGCCTGCTCTACACTGATAATGGACAGAAAAAATAGATTTACGAATACGGGCCGCGGCTTCTCTGCTAAATTTTGCTACCTTTGCGCGTACTCGTCGTCCAAATTTTCTTCCGGTGTCATGAAATGTGATAGCGAAAGGAAGGTGGAGGTGCTGATATCTGGCGCACTCTGGTGTTGAAAAACAGACAAGCAACTAGTAAATGTTTTTATTCCCAGAGTACATTTCTTAAGGCACATTTCTACAGCCAAATAGTTTCCCAAATCATTTCAAACGGGACTGGCGGAGTTTAACATCTAAACCCAAAATGTTAGTAGGTTTTACTTGGAAGTTCAGCTAACCACTTCTGATTCTAAAAATGGTATTTGTGATGAATTATGACGAACATATAAATAGTATCGGTATTTCAAGTCTGCAGTAAAATCAAAATAAACACATTTCCTTTCACATTAAACAGTAAAAATTCATTTTACACGGCCAGTGCAAAATTAAGTGCAATATTAGTTTAAATACTTGTTTTGATAAATGCTTTTACCATTGCAGTGGTATTTGGTACTCACGGGACTAGAGAAAATACTAAAGTCGATGTTGAACGACTCGAGCCACAGCAGACCGTGACATGTTTTTCTTATCAAAAATTCTACAGTATTTCTTAATTACACAATCTTTTTGCCTGAAAGACTAAACTGTGGGCGCAAGCCGCGTGTAAACACAGTGTCATTTCCCACAATCCGTTTCGAAGCTAATGGCACCTTTGTGGAGAAGTTTAATGTTTTAACAATGGTTTTAAAGTGTCTTTAATTAACAAGTATCGATCAAAGCTACATTATAATACCCTCTTGGATTCAGTCTAAAAAGCAAGTGAGTAAAAGAAACATTGTGACTGCGCTAACAAAGCCGAATAGCATGCTAACGTGAGCTAATTTATTTAGCCACTTAATGCTAACACGGGAGACTCCTGTAGAAATGAAAATGCCGCTTTCATCAACTAAGATAAAACCAATATATCTGATCTAAATAGCCGTTATATTTCAGGATGTCGTTCCCGCCTCAGCAGATAAGCATCCAGCCCTTACCACCGGGGGTCCCTCCTACCCAGTTTGGGGCATATGCTCCTCCAATCCCTCCAGGTAACTACGTACTCTTCTAATAGTTCAGTGCTGGATAAATCAAAGCCTTTGTATTGTGTAGATATGTTAAATGCAAGTTGCTGATTCTTCTCTGTCACTGTTCAAACGCACATTAATAATTTCCATATTTAAATTTTAATACACCGTCCAAAATAGTATTTCCTTTATACTACAATGATGTATTATGACCAGGAAATAAAGTGTGTCAGTCACTCATGAATGCATATTTGCTGGTTAAATAAATGGCCCTTTTTTAATCACTAAAATCATCACACTTACTGTGATCCATGCGTTATCCTTATGTTTTTTATGTGGTGTTTCTTCCAGGTACTCCCATGATCCCCGTTCACATGGGCGTAGTGGCCTCTGCACCACCAGTGAGTTACAAAGTTACTGACATGAAAGTTACTGACAGTTGCACACATGCATGATATTGTAGTATGACAGTATCTGTGGAAGTTCTTAGTTATAGAAATATAATTATTATTTTAGAATTCTTAAGATGTTTAGTATATTCAAAACTAAAATCCATAATATTAGATTGTTATAATGATTATTTTAATATAACTTTTAATTTATTTTTGGTTTGTGGGATCTATAATATTGTCATTCTCATATCATATATCAAACTATTATTATTTTTCATACATGTGATTGGCAGTTCTGAGTTGTTGTTTTTATGCGTTATTGCAGGTTTTGATTACGACTCCAGTTACTATTGTCCAGAAGCCTGTTCTAACAAAAGCTGGATCTGACTCAACCAAGTCCAGTGATGCTGACGATGCTCCAACCACCACTGTGTTTGTGGGGAACATCTCAGACAAAGTTTCAGACCTCTTGGTTAGACAGCTGCTAGCGGTAAGTTTATTTTATCAGTAATTCAAAGGTTATTGCTTTGTTCACACCATTCTGTGTCGTCTGCATGCTGGCGGAGAATATAAAACTTCTTAGGGTTGATGATAAGCAACTATTAACTACAGTCCCTGACAAAAGTCTTGTCGCTTATCCATTTTGTAGAAACAAAAGCTTATAACGTGACTTTAAATTAATCGATTGGTTTTAGAAATGTCTCATATGAAAGCTAAAACCCTCCCAAATTATGCTCAATATACTAAAATAAATTTGCTTCACTGAAGAAAGATTGATCATTTAATGAACACAGAAAGGTCAGATTTTGGCAAGACAAAAGTCTTGTCGCCTTGTCATATGATGCACCCAATCCTAGATTACAGCCTCACCTGTGATCAGTTACTGATCAATCAATTACTGGGTGTGTATAAAAAGAACCCCAGCACACCAGACCTTCACATCAACTGCAACTTGACCTCTGACAACATGCCTAAGATCCACCCTGAGACCAAAGCGTTAATTATCAAGAGGCTGAAGACCAGATCCACTGCTGAGGTGGCTGACACCTTCAATGTGTCTCAGCGTCAAGTACAAAGAATAAGAAAAAGATCTGAAAAGACTGGAGATGTTTTTGACAAGCCCAGGTCCAGCAGACCCCGCAAGACAACTGATCGGGAGGACCGTTTGTTGATTCGAAAATCCAAGGCCAGCCCCTTTTCCACTGCAGCAGAGCTCCACCAGGCCTGGTCACCTCAAGTCCCTGTGTCAACCAGAACAGTTTGTAGAATTCTGTCTCGAAATGGCCTCCATGGTCGAATCAGTGCACAGAAACCAGCACTAAACAAAAGGCAATTAAAAAACCGTGTGGCATTTGCTAAAAGGATGGACACTGGAAAAGTGGCAGAAGGTGGATTTCTCAGATGAATTCTCGGTTGAATTACATCACAGCCGCTGCAAATATTGCAGGAGATCTACTGGAGCCCGCATGGATCCAAGATTCACCCAGAAAACAGTTAAGTTTGGTGGCGGAAAAATCATGGTCTGGGGTTACATCCAGTATGGGGGTGTGCGAGACATTTGCAGGGTGGAATATCAATAGCCTAAAATATCAAGAAGTATTAGCTACCTCTTACATTCCCAACCATAAAAGGGGTCAAATTTTGCAGCAGGATGGTGCTCCATCGCATACTTCTATCTCTACATCAAAGTTCCTCAAGGCGAAGAAGATCAAGGTGCTCCAGGACTGGCCAGCCCAGTCACCAGACATGAACATCATTGAGCATGTCTGGGGTAGAATGAAAGAGGAAGCATGGAAGGCAAAACCAAAGAATCTTGATGAACTCTGGGAGGCATGTAAGACTGCTTTCTTTGTATTCCTGATGACTTCATCAACAAATTGTATGAATCATTGTCGACCTGCATGGATGCAGTCCTTCAAGCTCATGGAAGTCATACAAGATATTAAATATGGATCTCACAGCACCACTACTTAATTCACTGACGTTATGCAACATATTTTTGTATTTGAAGTAAATTATTTGTTCAATTTTCTGTAGGCGACAAGACTTTTGTCTTGCCAAAATCTGACCTTTCTGTGTTCATTAAATGATCAATCTTTCTTCAGTGAAGCAAATTTATTTTAGTATATTGAGCATAATTTGGGAGGGTTTTAGCTTTCATATGAGACTTTTCTAAAACTAATCGATTAATTTAAAGTCAGGTTATAAGCTTTTGTTTCTACAAAATGGATAAGCGACAAGACTTGTCAGGGACTGTAATTATATTCTTCATTCATTCTTCTTATTCATCCTGACCTGAGCGCCTGAGAGAGTGGCAGCAGGTCACAGTAGTTCCTGGAAATTTTGACACCGGTCTCTTGCTATTTTTGCTCTTTGTTATGATAATATATTATATCATATTGTCATGTATGAGCTACTGTCTATCCATCTGTCCATCCATCCGAGCTACTGTGTCCATATAATTTCCCTTGTGGATCAATAAAGTTTAAGTATAAGTTTAAAGTCTAAGTATATGGTAACGGTAACCTTATGTCTAATGGGCATTTGTTTAGGGTGTGTCTTACCTGATGTTAATAGTAAGTTTGAGCTATTAATAGTTTTAATAGTTTAGGCTGCCAGTAAAATGTTGAGATAACTGTCAAATATCTTGATCTATTAATGCAGAAATGTGGCATTGTTTTAAACTGGAAACGTGTGCAAGGAGCTTCTGGGAAACTACAAGGTAAGTTTTAATTTTCTTTACAAGTTTAGTTTATTGCTTGGACATTTATTCAACCATATGTGTTTTATACTGAAGCCATCTGTGTGTTATGCCACAGGTTTTGGGTTCTGTGAGTACAAAGAACCAGAATCTACCCTCCGTGCACTTCGACTTCTGCATGAGTTACTTCTTGGAGACAAAAAGCTTTTGGTGAAAGTGGACGCCAAGACAAAGGCCCAGCTGGATGAGTGGAAAGCCAAGAAGAAGGGCGTCAATGGGGTATGTATACAATGTATACATGTTGAAAAGTAATAAAAAACTTACTACAGAATGGGCATAACATTAGAGAAGTTGGTGTGATTAGAACAAAAGCCAGCAGTGTTTACCTTATTCTGCCCCAAACACCTTTGTCTCTTAATGCTAAAACAGGGGATTCCATTCATTTCAATGGCAATTTTGAGAAAAGTTTTGCCGCCTCAGGATGACATTAAGTGGGTTCATTTGTGTAAAATGTTCATTGTTTAACGCTCTGGGGGACGTGAAAACAGCTTTGTAGTTTGTATTAAACTCATTTGCTGTCAAGAGCGGCAGCCCCATGCAAAATAATATAGCCCGAATTATTATGGCGCGCATGGAAACTTACAGACTAAACTGAATATTGCATTGTCCAAAATGTCCTTTAAACTTGCAGGAGGCAGCAGGTGAATCCAAAGATGCGGAAGAAGAGGTTTTGGATGATGACACTTTGCGCCGTGATCAGGAAGTGAAAGTCGCAATTAGCGCTTTGCTACGAGAATATGCAACTGACCACAGTGCTACCTCACAGGATGATGACAGTCAGTCTCGCATCAAGAAACTGAGAGAGAAGAAAGACGAGGTAACATTTGAGTTACATTAGGATAAAAGAAATGTCAATATTTGTGAAAAAGTTATGCTAAAATAACTGTGTACTCAATGTGATTGGCTTCTGTTGGTTGTACAGGTGGATATCAGTGGCATTGAGATAGAAGATGACAAAAGAGACTTGATTTCTCGAGAGATCAGTAAATTCAGAGATACACACAAGGTATGTCACGTTTATACATTTTATTACTATTTTTCCTTAAGCCAGCAGACTCCAGTCCTAACTGCAAATAAATGGTGAAGGGTTGTTTTTTGCAATGTAAAAATGAAGTTTAATTTAATTGTAATTCCTATTCCAAGTCAGTGCCTCTTAGGCAAAACAGTCATTTACTTAAAAAAGTCTATATCTTATGACACATTGTTAAAGCTAATCTGATCTGCAAATAGCAGAATTTGGGGTCCAGCGAAATCAAGCAGGTTTATTGATACACTATAGAACATTGTATGTAAAATTTTAACATGCAAATATTGATTGATAGATTCATGTATGTTTAAGGAAATATACCATTATTGAAGTCTCATTGTTTGACGAAGTCTCACTGTTTGACTGTTTCTGTTTTCTGGCACATAACACATATTGCATAAATCACTTAGTTGGGCCACTGTCCACATCAAATCTGGGCTTGTTTTAATCTATTTGGCTGACAGCACTGACGCCAAATTCTTTCAGTGCTACATGAGTCCATTTCATTTAAACCTAATACAAAATAAACCAAGAATTGCAAATGTACTTTTTTTTTATCATATTGCTGTCAGTGTTGTAGAATATGCTGATAAGAAAACCAAGTAGTTAAAATAATTGTATATTAGACAATAAGTACACAGTGCATCTGCTATATAGGACAAAGTTATGTTTGCAGTTATTCTGGTTTTATACATTTGCTTGAACCCACATTGATTAAAAAAATGAGAACAGAACCATGTGACTGATGTATTTGCCTGGAGCCTGACTTTTATTGGAATTGTTACATCAGGTCCATAATCTGTGATCACTGCAGATCGCAGAGGGCAGGTTGACCTGTTACATACATGAACAACATTAATTCGATATATGTGTATGTTATAAGCTTAAAGCACTCAATAGAATATAGTGGAAAAGGAAATGGGCAAGTCACTGACAATTTGATGGGTCAATACCTTTTACAATACAGTAATATTCAAATTAAGTAAGTATTGAAAGTAAAATATATGAATTATTTTTATTTATAAAATAATTTGGTATCCAATAAATACTTTTTTCTTTTTCTTGTAGTTTTTCAATTTTCAGTATCAATATTCAATATATACTAGTTTACTTCTGTACAGTTCTTTAATGCTTGCTGTATAATATGCCTATAATCAGCATAGACTATAAAGTAGTGGACTAAGGAAGTGTGACGTCACTCATAGCATTCAGCTCCAGTCAAATGAAGTTCATGATGCTTTCAGTTATAGGGGCCAATTTGGAGCCAAGTTCCATATTAAGAATTTATTTACAGACAAAATAGCGAAATAAAAACACCAGGATCATGTAGAGCGGGTTAATATGAACGTATTAAAGAGGCATTTACTTTACTCTGCCCTTAAATTCTCCAGAGTGGGTGGTGCCTGGCGGGTTGGGGGAAGTGGGTGTGAGACAATCCAACATGGCACGCATCAGTGCGCTCCAAACTTTGAAACAGAGCGGACATTTCCGCTTTGATTACGCCTTTTCTCCAGACACGGTGGGACATCGCAGTACCCAGCGGTGCCAGGTAGGGGGCGAGGCTGAGAGGGGCTCCTCACGTCCCGCCCGTAAACCGCCAGTGGCTATGCTTGTCGTGTAATAACCTGCATCTGACTCATTGGCAGCCATTAGTCCAACCCGAAAATTGAAATGTAATGGCCGTAGTTGATCCTAAAGAGGCCGTTACAGACACGGCTTTTGAACCAAAAGTCAGATTTTTAACAAATAAGCACTAAAATGCCAAAATAAGGCCAGGAATAGGTATACACTTCTATTTTAGACCCATTTTACACAGTTAATCAGTAGAAAAAATTGATTTTGGTGTTTAGTGGACATTTACAGAGAGAGGGATGACAATTTTTCAGTGTTAAGTTAATTGGAAAGAGCTGATGGAGCCGGAAGCTCCCCCGTGAACACTTCCTGTTTGAAACATGGCGGCTAGCAGATTAGCTATGTCCATTTATATATACAGTCTATGATAATGTTATTCTCCACGAAACTCTGAGTTTCAAATATTTCTTTTTTACGCGTATTATATTATGTAGTCTGTGGTGCATGACAATGATATGACTGTATTTTTAATGTATTCCTGCAGAAACTGGAGGAGGAGAAAGGAAAAAGAGAAAAAGAACGACAGGATCTTGAAAAGGAAAGAAAAGAGAGAGACAAGAAACGCGAACACGAGGGCGAGCGACGCGACCGAGATCGAGATCGAGATCGAGACAGAGACCGGGAGAGAGACCGGGAGAGAGACCGGGATCGGGAGAGAGAACGGGAGAGAGAGAGGGAGAGAGACAGAGAGAGAGACAGAGAGAGAGAGCGCGAACGAGAGACCAGAGAACGAGACCGCACCAGAGAGAGGACGAGAGAGAGGGAGCGAGAGAAGGACAGAGACAAGAGTCGAGAAGTCAGCGAAGACCGCAAGTCCAGGTCAGTCATGTTTTGTCGTGATAGTATTATATCGATCAGATGGCATTTCATGTTGCCTTATAGGTGCGCTGTGTAACTTGTCTGGTGGAGGGTCCATCACCTGCTTGTCTCCATGGAGATGTGTCTAGAATGTTCCCCAGTATGGCCATAAACTTAAGAATTTCCATGGAGACTTGAAAGCCAAATTACATGTTAGATTTGTGGAGAGGTGACCCCACTAACAGTAAGAATGAATGTTTTTTTTAAAGATACTTTTGAGCAATAAAAAACACCTGTAGTTGAATAAATGCAAGATAGATGAGTTTACTACCAGACTGTGGACAATTTAAACCAGAGCATTAACATCTCCATGGAGACAGACGGGTTGCGGACCCTCTCCAGAAAAGTAACACAGTGCACCTTTAAGTGTTACTACTCTTGACTGCACCAAAAACTCAATATTTTGCCTGTACCCATCTCAGTTAAACAGTACAAACATATTATAATGGTATATTATGAAACTCTAATACTTGAGTTTGTGTATGTTAAGTGAGTTTTGTTTATTAAAGTTGTAAAATTATTTACAACATAATTGCTGATAAAGAAATTCATTACAAAGACTGTAGCTGGTATACTTGACTCTGAGGACAGCAACTGCGCACAACCATTTACCCAGCATTCATTAGTTTAGGCATTTAAGATGAACCTTTTTATTGTTTTTTCACTATTTAGGGAAAGAACAAGAAAAGATGAAAAAATAGACCCTAATGAGGATATTGAAGATGTCTATGAAAGAAGAAGACTTGAGCGGCGACTTCGAGACAAAGAGGCTGCCTACCAGGAGGTGTGTATATTTTTGTGTTTTAGTGTTCAGAAAATAAGAGGAAGCGGAGAAAATTGACACTACATTGAAGTACAATAATGAAAAGAAAGAAATATAATTCATTCATTTGCTTTGTTAATGTTATTTTTCTGCATTTAATAGCGTCTGAAAAACTGGGAAATTCGTGAGAAAAAGAAAGAACGCGATTATGAAAAAGAAATGGAGCGTGAAAAGGAGAGACGCCGTGAAAGGGTAAAGATTAAATCTTTAAGATGATTAAATTTGAAGATTAACACATTGTATTAAATAAACTACTACAGCTTCTTTATTGTAGATCTTAACAACATTTTTAATATTTTCAGGTGAAGGAGGCAAAGAGACTAAAAGAATTCCTAGAAGATTACGAGGACGGCAGAGACGACCCAAAGTACTTCAGGTGGATATTTTCACTTCTTCAAACTTTCAAAGATATCACATTGCCTGTATTTTAAACATCTCTCATTTGTTTTTTGTTTTTTCTATCGACAGGGGCAGCGCTCTCCAGAAGAGACTTCGAGACCGAGAGAAGGAGGTAGAGATGGATGAGCGAGACAGAAAGAAAGAGAAGGAGGAGATGGAGGAGATCAGACAGAGGCTTTTGGCTGAAGGACACCCAGACCCTGAGGCAGAACTGAGGAGGGTAAGTCCCATCAGCATCTACTGATCTTATATGGTTTTTTTTTTTTTTTTTTTTTTTTTTTTAGATGTGTTTTTTTGTATTTAAATGTTTCCTCTATGTTTTGCTAAAAGAGGTTTCCCTTAATATTTAGAATTTATTGTATAATTGAACATTTTTGAATATTTTATCTTATTGCAGTTTTTCTAGTAAATACTGTCTTTACTATTATGTCAATAAATAGCCAATATATATTATTACATCAAAATTTAGGTCACAGTGCACATTTTAAACTACTGCATTGGCATGTTCCATACATAGTAAGAGTTCAGGGGAGGGATATTTAGTTCTACAAGGCATTATATTACCTAAATCATTACAGCCTTTGTCATTTGCTAATTATGACTTACTCCTGCTATGTATGCAAAAGATATTAAATTTGATATTTTGGGTTAGGGTTAGTATTAGAAACAACATCTAGAAGAGAACATCATGGATAAATAGCTTTTCTCTGCACAATCTGGTGTAATGGCAGTTATATTGGTTGGCAGTTATCACATTTTTACAAAATGTACCACGAACAATAATTCAATACTGTTTTTATCGCAATGGTCCCACTACTGCTTACTACTTACTACTACAACTACTATTTACTACTACTTACTACTACTACTACTACTTCTTACTACTACAACTTAATGCTTACAACTACTACTTACTACTACAACTTAATGCTTACAACTACTACTTACTACTACAACTTACTCTTTACTACTACTACTACTACTACTATTTACTACTACTTACTACTACTTACTTCTTACTACTACTACTATTACTTCTTACTACTACAACTTACTGCTTACTACTACTACTACCTACTGCTACTACTACAATTACTATTACTTCTTACTACTGTTACTGCTACTACTAGTACTTACTACTACTTATTACTATTACTACTACTAACTACTACTAACTACTAATTTATAGTAGTAGGTAATTTTTTATTACCTGGCACTGGCAATTTGGTAACTAACTTTACATTTGTTGTTTAGATTGAGGAAGAGCAGTACAAACAGTCCCCTCTGAAACTCGACTCAGAGGAAAAGCCACACAAAGAGAAGAAAAAAAAGAAATCGTCTAAACACTCTCCAGAACCATCGTCACGGAAACACAAGGACCAATCAGAAAAGGAGAAGGACGTAGACAAACCGCCGGATCACAATCACAACAGAGAGGACCCTCAGGAGACCAAACCCAAACCGCTGTTACGCCCCATCACCATTGCCCCCTCCGTGTCTTCTGCCGACGCCACGCCAAACTCCACCGGAAACGAGTCCCCGGTCGGCATCATTATTCCCGGGGAGAAGACAGGCGAGCTGCAGCCTCTCGATGAAAACAGACCCAAGATCGGACTGAGCCTAAAACTGGGTAAGCACTTTTGTACTTGTGTACTTGGAGGCCATTGAATGGGAGAAGTTTGGCTAAATGTATGATGGCTATACATAATTCTGCTAATGGCGTTATAGTTTTTCATGATTCTGAATCTCATGGGTAGCTCTCCCTCCCTTACACCACCCATCATACATTCAGGCTTACACTTGACACAAAGAAAACAATGGCATATGATCTTTTGTTGAATTTGTTCATCAAGCAAAAACAAAAACATAATAAAAATCCCTTTCCATTTTAGGTGCCACAAACAGTCCTAGTCAGCTGACAGGAAAGCGCAAAAAGCTTGAAGTTGTCGATAGTGTTTTTAATAAATTTGACGATGAGGAGACGGAGGAGCAGCCGCGCAAAAGAAAACTGGTTCCCCTCGACTACGAAGAGGACAACAACAAGCGTCCAGACGGGGCGGAAAACTCTGCCTCCAAAAGTAGCATCAACACAGAAGAGAAGCGCAAACACATAGTCAAACTTATCGAGAAGATTCCTACAGGGAGAGCTGAGCTGTTCTCCTACTCGCTGGACTGGGCCATGGTGGACTCAGTAATTACATTTTTGTTTACATTTTAAATTTAAAAGATTTTCTGTTTTTTTGTTTTTGTTCATGAATTTGTCTTCTGTTTTGTAGATGTTAATGGATCGCTGTATACGACCGTGGATTAGTAAGAAAATTGCTGAATACATAGGAGAAGAGGAACCCACCCTTGTTGAGTTTCTATGTTCAAAGGTAAGATCAATTATGTTTTTAATTTAAAAGTTACTTAATTGAAAATGTAACTTAAATTATTCTTTTTTTTTTTTTTCTATTTAGCTAAAGGCACACAGCTCTGCAGAGAGTATTCTTGAAGATGTGGCAACGGTAAGTAGTATCAGGCAATATTTCAAACTAACTTCTTTTTAGGGCTGGGCAGTTAATCAAATTTTAATGAAGATTGAGATTCAGTCATGTTTAATGGTCAATGATCACCTTGGGGCTTTTTAATCAATGGGTCCACAGCCAATCCTCAATAAAAGCATGTGGGAGCATAGTTAAGACTTTAAATGTTTTTTTTTTTTAAATAATAAATCTTTTTTGTTTTTTAATCAGCTCTACTTCTGGGATCAACAATAAACTGGACATTTTCTGTATTTAAACATGTTATTTTGTTCTACATGGATCTTAATCATTTGTCATGTTATGTCGGTCAAGGCTAGTCTTACGCTATAGTTGCAGCCGCTTGACGTAAATATGAATAAATGTAGTTACCATAGCCGCTTCCCTCTTTGCAGGTTCTTGACGAAGAAGCTGAGGTGTTCATCATAAAAATGTGGAGGCTGTTAATTTATGAAACTGAGGCAAAGAAGATTGGACTGGCAAAATAACTACTAAACTCAGCACTCATTGTTTTATTTTAATCTTTCTTTCTGCAATGTCCTGATTCAACATTCAGCTCACACTTTTGTGGACCTGCTGCAATTTGTTTAGTAGAGAGAGAGACTGAACCAAACATTTGCACAACAGCATGACGAATACTTATTTTTCATGTTGAGAATGGTGTTGAGTTGGACATATTCTGCCTGTATTTACTAATGTCATCGTGAGGCCCTGCTTCAATGTGACAATTAAAGATGATTCTTTTTACAAATGTTGTGTGTTAAACAGCGAATGACTGAATAGTTGAAATTAAAAAAAATAATTTGGATTTTTATTCAGTGTACTTGTACCACTTAAATTCATTGGAAGCTATTTTTGATCAGGTATATGTAATTGTCATTTATTACAAAGAGAAATAAAGTCAGTTGTACAGTTAAGATCAGTTGTCTTGTAAGCACCTTTTCTTCTTAAACTGATTTAACACAGATTTTGTCCATTTTAAATTTGGTTAGATTTGATGTTGCTTTGTTCAGACGTGGAGAAATTGATTTTAAAAAAAAAAAGTATACATATTTTTGCGACACGTTCCTGCGTCGGTCTCAGTTACGTGGCAGGCAGCAGGTTGAGAGAACACGTGACCCGGAAGAATTTTGCTCCCAATCAAACAGGCTGGTTTTCGGCTAACTCGAGTTAGCTGCAAAACATCTCTTGAAGTTTCTACAATTTTTGACAACTCTTAGACTAATATTGTGAACTAATTGCACTTTCTAAGAGGATGACAACACGGCATTTTTCTAATTGTTAATTTGTGAGTTGACCAATTTAGCAAGCCTGGTTAGCTTAGCTGGAACACCGAGCTCAGCGTTGGTGTTTAGCTAACGTGGATGTGATCAAATTCAACTTCAACTTAAAATAGACTTAAATTCAGTTCGTACATCATATTGGCGCTTATTTTATCCACGGGGATGGTTTTAAATTCGTCGTGATCCACGTCTGTGCTCTGTTAGATAGAGCTTATTTTGATGTTTTGGATAGCTCGTTTTTTCAGCAGCTAATCAGTAGAAAGAGAAGAGATGGACGATTTCAGCTCGATCAGCCTGCTGTCCCTGGCGATGTTGGTGGGATGTTATGTAGCAGGGACGATACCTTTAGCTGTCAACTTTTCAGAGGTGAGTATTGTTTCATTTTATATAGAGAGATAAAGGATATGTAGCTTTTACTCTACTGTTGTCACTAACACAATGCAACTCGCAATCTGGAATCAACTGTGAGTCTATTAATTCTCTAGCTTCATAAAATGTTGTATATTTACATATTTGCAAACCTTTATTATGTTATTAATCATACCTTGTGTAGTTGTATCCATAATTAATATTAATTTATTTAATTATTTAACCAGCATAACCAGTTACTAACACATGTCTTGCACTTTTATTTCTTCAGGAGAAACTCAAGCTTGTCACAGTGCTGGGAGCTGGGCTGCTGTGTGGAACTGCATTGGCTGTTATTATTCCTGAAGGGGTCCATGCACTTTACGAAGAAATACTTGAAGGTACTATTTTAGTATATATTTAATTGTTATACCTTATTTGACACTTACATTTGGGACCCTCTGCCTCATAGTTTATATAGTGAATTAATATAAACTATACATATAATACAACAACTCAGACAGATATAACTTGTGTTCAGACTTGTGTTGTGAATGAGATTTAACTAGTTAGCAGTTAGTTGGACTCTTATTGACAAAGAGCAAAGTTCATCAGGCACTACTGTACAAATATAAGTATGCAACACCATCACAAATATTTCCACTTCAACTGTATCATTATTTCTAGATTCCCCACCTTTAAATTTATTTGATTTCTGCCTGACAGGGCACCACAGTCATGCTCAGCCCGGAGTGGTGGAGGTCTCGGAGGCGAAGGCAGAGGCAGCAGAGGCGCTTGCGGCCAGTGGGACACACGAGCACAGCCATGAACAGCTCCACGCCTACATCGGAGTCTCCCTGGTCCTCGGCTTTGTCTTTATGCTGCTCGTTGACCAAATTGGCAGCTCCCACGTGCACAGCACTGATGGTAAATGTTAAGGGAATTGGTAAGATGTTCCATCCTTAGATCAAACACTATGACAAACACATTTTAAGCAGGCGGTCAAAAGGGACAGCAATAGTTGGAACTTGTCTGCATTTGGTATTCATTTTTATGACATTTTTTCAGATCCAGAGTCTGGGAGGGCTGCTTCCTCCAAAATCACCACAACACTGGGACTTGTGGTCCATGCTGCAGGTAGGTTTTAAATATGTGCAAATAATAAATTAAAGTTGCCTTTGCTTTCATGTCACTAATTTCAATATTCTTTCATTGTACAGCTGATGGAGTAGCTTTGGGAGCCGCAGCCTCCACTTCTCAAACCAGTGTTCAGCTCATTGTATTTGTAGCAATCATGCTTCATAAGGTAATAAGATAATTAATCTTATGTAATGATATTGAAAGTCATAGATTTAAATACAACTGTTGTGTCTTTCTTAGGCTCCAGCAGCATTTGGCCTTGTGTCATTTCTGATGCACGCGGGTCTGGAGAGAAATCGCATTCGCAAACATCTCCTGGTTTTTGCGTTGGCTGCTCCTGTACTCGCCATGCTCACCTTTGTTGGCCTCAGCCAGGTAAATAGCCCAAATGACTCACAATATGTTTTTCAAAGTGTCAGCATGATGAATTCTGCATGTTTTTGTGAATAATTTGTTGGATATATATATAACCAAATACTAGAAGGGCAAATTAACAGATTGTAATATAATAAAATTCTTCTGTTAATGATTAAAACTGGCTGTAGAAGGAAACGGAATGTAGCCTTAGTCATGGCATTGAATTATTCGATCAACTTTCACAGTAATAGGGAGGGAAAATAATACTGTAATTATTATATTGTTGATGTTCACTTACCAGTCTACTGTATGTGCCACTCCTAAATTAAATTGGGACTTTTAAAACTACACCAAATCGTGAAATTTTAGATTTCAGTTGAAGCACACATAAGCTGTAATTGGAGAATGACATATTATAATAATCTTGTTTGTAACGGATAACCCTGTGTCCTGCCAATCATGTCATTTTTGCACTGTCTTCCTATGACATCTTGTATATAGCTGATATTTTAAATTTTATTACTTATTTTTTCTATTTTATTTTGACTTTTACATATACATTATATAATTATGCCTTATTTGACACCTGTCTCTTGCTATCTTTTTTGCTACATATTTAGAACTTATTATTAGCATTTATATTTTTTACTCTTTGTTATTATAATATATTACATGACCAAGTAATTTCCTTTGTGGATCAATAAAGTTTGTTTAAGTCTAAGTCTAAGTTGCTCTTCTTCCTACAGAGCAGCAAAGAAGCCCTATCAGATGTGAACGCCACTGGAGTCGCCATGTTGTTTTCCGCAGGCACGTTCCTGTACGTAGCTACGGTCCATGTCCTGCCCGAGGTGGGGGGTGGGGGTCATTCCCACTCCCCAAATGGACCCAGTGGGGGCAAAGGACTGAGCAAAGTGGAGGTGGGAGCGCTGGTTCTGGGCTGCCTCATTCCTCTGGTGCTGTCAGTTGGCCACCATCATTAAGGAACTATTTATAGACCAAAAGATGGAACAAGGAAAACAGACTTGTCAATCTTGCCAATCAATTTTACTGGATGGGCCTGTGGAATTCCATTTAATGAGTCTTGGAAACTTAATTTGTTGCTGTGACAATAAGGACAGTGGTGTTGTTACTGCTGACTACAATGCGCAAAGTATTTTAACAAGTGAAAACTGGACTCTTTTTTTTTTTTTTTTTTTTTTTTTGAGCTAGATTTAGGTTCATGGTTTGTGTCTTGATGTTTTTTTGTCCAATGTCAAAAAAACATCCACAATTTGAATACAGTTAGATTTTACTAGACTCTCAATGTATGTTTGTGAAGCTGTAACAATATTGAAGTGCCATATTAGCTGCTTACAATGTAGAAACAAAATTAGACCATGTAGACCTTGTCAAACCTAGAAAATTGCTACTCTCTTCAGTGGATTGCCACATACAGCTGCTGAAGAATGCTTTTTGCTACAGATATTTCTGACAAGATGACAGTTCCACCAGCTTCACGTTTTGAGATTACTTTCGGTTTTGGTGATGGGTTCTTTGCTCCGTAAGATACAAACATACAATAGTACATGTACAGAAATTGATTGTATAGAAATGGAGGGATAATGAGTGAATGAATTACTTGCCTTATACAGGGGCATTACCTCCCCATAGGGACCAGTGGCTCAGGAGAACTGTATTATAAGTCTAAAGGTGTACTTCTCAATCAAACCTGAGCAATAATGGGGAAATTGCGGATTTGTTTTTGCGGTTGGTTGACATATCAGGATCTTAAGACTCTTGAACGCAACTTTAGTCATGAACTATGGATAAACTACTTAACGTTTTATCAGGATACATGGATATTGTTGATGTTTGTCTTATATATTGGGTATGTAAACCTTTGTCTATACTGTACAGAAAACTGATGTGAGATGGACTGCTTACTCACTATTTTAGTTTATCTTTTTTTTTTTTTAAAACAAACATATTTTTTGGGACATTATTGATCGTTTTTTGCCCACAGTAAATGTTGTAAGTGGTTATTTTATGTGTACATTACAACTACAGTTTTAACTACATCTCTTACTATTCACTGCAAGAAATACCAATGTTTTTAGACTGACAGCTTGATGTCTGAAAAAAGCAAGGGTTAAAGGGATTTCAGTGACAGCCCCATTGTGTACTACACTATAAACAAGAAAAATGCTATTCTTAGTGAAGACTTAATTTTTTTCTTTTGCTATGGATCCTACCTGGACGACTGAGGGAGTACAAAGACATCTATTTGAATAATCATTTTTTTTTATAATTATTCTACACAGTCTTATAATTTTGTGTTGACCTTGTTTGTATTGGAGTTCAATGTAAGTGCCAAACCAGCTATCACAAAATAATCTCAAAAGAAAGAAGAAAAAGTGGTTTTAGTTGAAATTTGAATTTGTCTTTTAATGTTTTAGCACACACTGGGGCTGACACTTACTGAAGGCGGTTCACATGTCTGTCGTTGTATGCGGTTTATTTATTGTCATTCCTGAAAGTGTCTGCCTTATTTCCACACTTTGATTGTTAATATGACTCGTAAAGCATTGTGTTTTATGATGGCTAAATTAAACATTTTCTAACTGGTGCAACAAGGTCTAATGTAATGGTTCAGTTCAACATATTTGGCTAGTGATAATGTAGGCTGATTTGTAATTGGCATGTAATTGCATAACTACAACATGTTTTGTGTAATGAGCTTCTCCCTTAGGGCTTCAATAGTGAGTATGTGTGTGTCCTTCAATTGGCGTCACCATTATGGAGTTTTGGGTTTACAGCATAGCCTATTTTTATTATATGTTTACAATATACAAACTTAATTTGTATATAATCGATTTATAGCATATTAGTACATTTATTTTCCAATTTTATTTTGACAATTATTAACGGTGCAATGTGCAACTGTTCTGGTGGAGGGTCCACTACCTACTTGTTCCATGTTATTCCATGTTATTGCTTTGCCTGGAATGTTCTATGGTATGACAGTAGACATTTCCATCTAGTGTTTATTCATTACAGGTGTTTCTATTGGTCAAAAATACAATAATTCCTTCTGTGATTATGGCCTGTGACCTGCTTTTCTCCCTCGTGATAGATGGGTTTAATCCATACTGTGGAACATTCTAGACAAACAATAGCATTTCCATGAAGACAAGCATGTGGCGGACCCTCTACTAGAAATGTAGTGCATCTTTAAATAACTTTACTATTTATAAATAGACGGACATAGAAAAAGTTGCCAGCTATTTGAAAGAGGTCATTCACTTTTGCCCCAACTGTAACCCTTCAACTGTTATGCAACCATAGTGTCCATTGACTCTGTTATATAGTTATAATGAACTATAGGGCACACCTTCCCTTGAGCTAAATGAGTTGACCTATAACATCAAATTCTATAGTAACTTTGTGTAAACCAACTATGTTTACACTGAAAATCTGATTATTCTTTGACTTCTGGAGTTGAAATATGCAAACAGCAACATCTCATTCACCCTTGTGCAAGTATGTTAACATGGAAAATACAACAAAAAGGTAAACTAACATGGCAAGTGTAAAATATAGAAAGCATCATTCTCAAAATAAATGTACTTTAATCTCCAAATACCGCTGTTCTAAAAATCCACCAGTGAAATGTGGGGTCTGGATTATCAGGTTTCCTTTGTGCATGTAAACTGCCTAATGATTACTCCACATGATCTGATTTGCTGTTATTTCTTCCCATTTAAATCCCAAACAGCTTCATCAAAATATTAACCTTCTGTGTCCCAAATCTGTCACTTTTTGAACTTGGCCCACAAGTTGAGAACATACTAATTCCATATAATATTTTTTTTTTATTTTAAAGATCCTATATTGTGCAAAATTGATTTGTGATCTTTAAACCATGTTAAAATGATGTTACTTTTTCAGCACACCTGGAGTTGTGTTTTGTTTCATTCACATATGTTTGAGTAACCCTTTAATATTAGTCTGTCTACATCTCCCAAGCTCAAAATGCTCTTTTCCACCATGTGATGTCATGAGGGGGTAGTTTCCAAGTTAAACAGCTACCTTTTAACTTTTGCTCAGTAGAGATTTGTTTTTCCAGGTCTGCCATTATCCAAATTATTCTAGTGAAGGAGTATGAAGTTTAAAAACATAGTGGAGCAGTTCCTGTATTACCATATGACATCACAAGGTGGAAGGTGTTTTCTGTTTGAGAGGACTCAGCCTAAATATGCAGGTTTGTGTGTTAAACATGTCCAACCAAACTCCAGGTCTGTTTTTGATGAGGAAACAACATTATAACATGGATCAGAAAACAGCGTTTATATATTTAAACTATTATGACCCCAAAAACTGCAGTTTGTTTTTCTCTCATCTGAATTTGCCCTCCTGTCTAATGCCTTACGCTGTACTGTATATAGTTTTGTATATGTGTAGTCATCCATCATCTCTCTTTTGGCAAGAAGTTGCTGTCTGCTGCTTAACTCTTATGCAGAGGCTGAGCTGTCCATGTCTCTATAATCCCTCTCCCATTTACTCCAACACATGTCCTGTCAATTAATCTCATACACTCCCTCTTTATCCCTGCTTTGCTCTTGATGCCGCCTGGACACAAATGCAGATGTTTTCTTTAATTCTCCATGACAACTACCTGCCAAATGTCCCACTGTAATCTCAACAAAGGCTTTTTTCCTGACTCTATATTATTGACGCTCCTAAAGCTCCCTCTCTGGTCCCTCCCCCTTCGCTTCCTCCTCTCTGCTTATTGTGTTTTGCTGTGTCCAGTGCACTGCCAGCTATTGACCGCTACTTATTTCCACTACACTGACTTACTGGGATGCACCTATCTACTGTATATGTGTGTGTGTCAGTGCCATTGGGTGTTATTGGGCTAATTGTTATTGACTAAATCTTTGTTTTTTTCCATTAATTTTCACCATCTCTTCACGGAACGGGAGAGATAGCCGGATAGCTGGATCATGTTCTCCTCTTCATCCAGAAACTCTCTACTTTTGTCGTGGTCATCCATGGAGCAGTCAGACTCGGAGGTGTTGGATATCAGCACCAAAGTGCAGATTCATGGCGTGCTGTGGAAGAAGCCGTTTGGACGCCCGTCTGCAAAGTGGTCCCGCAGGTCAGTGAGAGATGGGATGAGAGGTTTGAAATAGTCTGGCAAGTAGTTATTAGAGATGGGAGAGGAGCTAAAAATGTATACTTAAGTAAGAGTTGAGTATTGTTACTTTAAAATAATATTATTACTCATTTAGAAATACAAAGTAGTGGTGCAAGAAATTACTCAAATAAGAGTATAAGATTAACTGCAAGTGTCTGAAAGCAACATCTGATTTAAAATTTGAAGTTATTTTAATTGGAAAGACAAAACATTAAATCATGATTTGTGGTTTAAAATACCAGAAAGGTTAGAAAAACATATTCATATCTGAAAGAGCAATGCTCTTGCAAACTGTTTGAGAGAAGAACTAAATATGCAGGGTTTGTGTTGTGTTAAACATGTGTGAATGAAACAAAACACAACTCCAGGTATGTTTGTGATAAGGAAAAAACATTACAACATAGATAAAAAAAAGTGTAATATGGACCTTTTAATGATGTAAACATTTATTATTTGTATAATAATAAAAAAGCACCCTTTCCTAAACCTTTATTTTACTATTAACTGTCCTTTCATATAACAGATACACCTATATATTGCTTTACATTTGCAACACCTTGTAATACAGATTAACATTGTCTCCTGGTTCAGATTCTTCATCATCAAAGACAGTTTTCTGCTCTATTACGCTGAAAACGAGAAGAGGAACTTTGAGACTAACAGGTGCCTCAACATACATCCAAAGGTTGGTGAATATTTTTTTTTAACTTGAAGTGTAAGAAATACCTTAAAATAGCAATGTCATTTGTTTTAGGGAGTGATTCCTTTGGGTGGATGTGTGGTGTCGGCCAGTGAGAACACAGGGATGCCCTTTGCCATTGAAATCCACCTGGAAGACTTCTGTGTAAGAAAACAGACGCACGCAAACGAGCACAAAAAATAAAAACAAATAATTGTATTTTGACAAACACAGCTTTAAAAAAACCTTGAAACTGTATAGTAAAAATGGCATGTTTAAAGGTGAGCATACATATGACATACAAGACAACATCGTCTTTAATTAAAAAAAAAAAGGCATATAAAGACTAAAATAGTGTGGAATCTTTCAAAAAGGGCAATATTTTTGTGGTGTCTGGTTAATCACTACAGTTTTAGCATACTATGTACTGCAAAAAACAAACAACATGTATTTACCAGTAATTTTTACCAAACTAATCAAGGTAATCTAAAATAATCAATCAGTTTTGTCCGCATTGCCAATTTATAGGTCATGAACTTTAACTTGTATTTAACCTCATTATTAGGAGGTGTACGTATGTGACACATTTTGTTACTGGACAAAAGTGGGTCTTCAATCTGGAGTAGGTCCCTGGTGAGGTACAGTGTCTACCCATTCATCCTGATGGGACGTCCCTAAGGTGTCAGATAGGGGCAGTACCACAGACAGGGACTCCCAAGTAAGGCATTTATCTGTAAAATGGCATTTCTGGAGCATAAGATTATTAGATTAGATTCACCCAGACATTCGAATCACTGTAGACTAGGACTTGAGTTGAAGTTTGTTTTATTTCTATTTCTATTTCTATTTCTATTTCTATTTCTATTTCTCTTTTATTGTTTCCAGGGTACTATAGTTCTGGCGGCTGAGTCCGAAGTGGACCAAGTTCAATGGATGGAGATGATACAGGAGTCTGGAAAAGTGTGAGCAAAAACAATACATATTATAAAAAATTACCTGAAATCCATCTATGCTTCACACTGTTAGAGAAATTAATTACTTTTTGTGATTTCTGTAATTTATTTAAAGCCATAGTATGTAACTTTAGCAAAATAATGACCTTAATTTTCAAAGAATGTTCAGAAGTATGGGTTTAACTTTCTATTTCCATGGAATCATACAGGTAATGAGCCACCACTTGAAAGTTACGTACTGTGCCTTTAATGTGTATTGTGATCTGAGTTGTCTCTGTAAGTGAAAGATAAAATGTATACACAAATAATAAGAAAATATCCAATGCATTCATTCTGTAGTTGTCAAATATATTGTTTTTACTTCTCAGTTGCAGCCTGTATCCGCTACATAACTCAAGATCAGAGTAATATATTTAAGATTGAATAAATGCAAACAAGTGCATCCATGATAATAACTGTATGTTATGTAAAATAATTCAAAATGTTTGGGTAACCCCGTGACTTTGTTCACATGCACGCCAAAATCTGATTATTACTCGATTTCTGGGCCTTTAAGATTTTTAAAATGACATGCAAACCAATAAAACCAAGGAACCATGATCAGAAAGAAACCAGATTATGTAATTTTAATAGACTTACAACTCCAAAAATCTGTTAATAATTGAATTTTGAGTTTGCATGTACGTAACTGCAGCCAATGTATTTTATGAGTTTAATGTATTGACCTCCAGGACGTGGAAGAACGCTCAGCTCGGAGAGGCCATGATCGAGAGTCTGGAGGCTCAGGGACTGCAGCTCGCCAAAGAGAAGCAAGAATATTTAGGTACATTAGTTACACTATCTATACATCATAATACTTTATACTTCTGTGTTCTTTTTATCATCTTTACAGGGCTTACATTGTACTGTCTTCTGATCTATGTTGTAATGTTTTTTTCTCATCAAATACATAGCTGGAGTTCTGTTTTGTTTCATTCACACAAGTTTAACACATAAACCCTCCATATTCTTCTCTCAAACAGAAAACACTCTGTTCCACCTTGTGATGTCATGTGGTGATACAGGAAGTGCTCCACTGTGTTTTTACACCTTCACTAGAATAATTTGAATGATTTCAGCCCAGAAATTGTCAGTCTCTGCTAAACAAAAGGTAAAATGTGAGGGTTAAGATAACATTTGGAGCTTTGGAGATGTATACAGACAAATAAACCATGGTTACTCAAACATGTGTGAATAAAACAAAAACACAACTCCAGGTATATTTTGGATGAAGTAACAACATTCTAAAATAGCTAAAAGTTCACAAGGTTCAGTTATGCGTAATATAGGACCTGTAATGCCATTTGGTTAGAACAGTATAATTTTTTCTGTAGATAAACTCATGGAGGAGACAGAGGAGCTGAGCCACCAGAGAGCACAGAGAGAGGTTAGACTGTAGATTTGTATGAAAAAGTCACTGAAGTTACATAAAGTTTTTTTTGCATTGTGTTTGGCAGGAGCTTGAGCGTCTGAACCAGATTTTAGAGGAGGAGAAGCGGAAATATGAGGAGGTTGTGATGGAGCTGAAGGCAGAGCAAGAACAAATTAAACAGTAATGTATTTTCATTCATTATTTAGTCATACCTTAGCCTCAGCTAATGGGTTCACACAGTTAATTTATTATTGCCTAATATACCAGGTGTCATGCAAAAGATTTGATTTTAAAGTTAAGTGCTACACATAAATAAGCCTGTTTCTAGTTGGATGTGTAAAATTTTTCACCATTTGTTACACATAAATATGATGAACTTTATATTGTATTAATAATGATAAATAATAGACTTATTACACTATTTTCTCATCCTGTATTACCACATGACATTTCACCTTTACTAGAACTAAACTGCCAATCTCTACAGAACAAAAGTAAAAAGAAGCTGTTACCTTGAATACTACCACTTTATGACATCACAAGGTGGGAAAGAACAGTTTTAGCTTTGAAGATGTTGTCCAGTGATGCAGGATTACTGAAACATGTGAGTGTGTGCGCTCCAGGTATATTTTTAAGGAGGTCACAACATTATAACAGGACTTAAAGCTCACAAGAGTCAATTTTGCGTAATATAGGACCTTCAAAATGGTGGTAATATAGAAAAAAAAAAGGTGCCCAATTAAAGACTAATTTGTTCCCATCATGTTAACATGTGTTTTCTGTAAAAATATTCAGAAGTTACCAAAGGGTATTCTGATGATGGCTTACCTTCAGTTAAGTTAGTTTGGTTAAATGGCCAAACAGACACTTAACTGTGATAATAATACAGTTTGGATGTGAATGATGGTCTGCCTCATAATACATAAACATAATACACATTTACTGTCCATTACAGAGACCTGGAGGGAACGTCCCAGTCTTTAAAGGGAGTGGAGAGAGAGAAAGAGGAGCTGAGCAGCCTCACGGTCATGTTACAGAAATCTATAGAGGTATGAATGTTCCTTTATATTAACCATTTTATTTTAGATGAGCTACTTCTCCTTGTATGATAATGCATTTTATAAATAAAGATCGAGTACTTTAATAATACACTTCTGTTTAGATGATTTGTAGCTCGTAACAACATTTGCTTTCAAGTAAGGTATAAAAAATTATTTCTGCAAATTTTGAGGCTGCTTGATTTCTGAAAAATATAATCAGGATTATTTGTCTTGTAATTTAGCTAATTATTATTGAAAGTTAAAGATGTGTTGCGTGACATTTCTTGTTCTAGTTTTCCTGCTTACTCCATGGAAATATTACTGCTTTGTCTGAAATGTTTCACAGTATAGATTAAACCCATCTATTACAAGAGAGATAAGCAGGTTACAGCACTACGCTACATTACAATTCAGATCTGTGGAGAGTCGCCCTTTTCACAGAAACAATAATGTTATTGCTTTACATCTCCATGGAGACAAGTAGGTAGCAGACCCTCCACCAGAAAAGGTGGGCAGTGTATAGAAAGAGTAGACGTTATTTTTGTAATGTGTGGTTCAGAATAAGCATCTGTATCGCTCAGAGAAGAGTTTAACTAACACCTTTTTGAATGTTTTTCTGTGTAATTGAGTGAAGCAGTACTTACAGTCCCAAATTAAAAAAGTGAATTATAGCACAACTTTAATTTGTTTACATTTTGTTCACAGGACCTTTCAAGAGAGAAACAGCGCACTTTGGAGCTTCTTGGAGTAAAAGAGCATCAGGACAATGACCAGGAAAACACAGAGGATCATGAGGAATTAAATCTAGGAGATGGTGAAAAAGAGGAGGACACAGTTCTGCTCCAGGACCTCAAACACATTGAGGACCAAATGAAAGTGTTACTCAAAGAGAAAGACCAGGCTGAACAAAAGTAAGAACTTTCTGACTAATATTTTGTCATAGTTTTGTTAGTGTAGTTTCTTTGCTGGCAAAAACTAAAAATAGCAAGAGACTGGTGTCAATAAGATGTAATTATATGAATGTATATGTACAAGTAAATGCTCCATCTCTTTCTCTGAAGCTAAGCAGGGCTGGACCTGGTTAGTATTGGGATGGGAGACCACTTAGAATACCAGGTGCCACAGAGGGGCGCTGTGGCTCTAGTGGAAACTGTTGTTGTGTCCTTAGGCAAGACACTTCACCTGCATTACCTACTATGTATGTGTATGCTACAACACTAGACTACACTACACTAGGGCTGGAAATCACTGATTCGGTTCCATACGCGATACATGATCTCATCACGATATGGCGATACATGTGATAATCATTATATTGCACATGATCCATATTGCAGTTTTCTAGGAACCCAATACATTTTAGCAAAATTATTTCTTTATTAAACCTCTACTTGTGCAAAATTATATGAAAATACATCTATAGAGAATATTTCAAGTGTATTGCAGAAACAAAATTGTAGTGCTGTCACAAAAAATTGCTAAAAGATATCAAAAAATACTCTTGGCGATATATTGATACAGCAGCCCATGATAACTATACTGTATCACCAAATTTAGTATCACAATATATCCAAATTTTCCTATTTTTGCCCACCCCGACTTACCACCACTGAGTATAGAGTCAATTTATGCAATGTAATGCTATGTAATGTGCTTTGTAAGGTGCAACATGATTTACGACTTGACAACAACTAAGTAGGTAAAATAGGTTGTCAAAATTAGATCAGAAGCTCAAAATATACCAATACTCCCCATAAATTGCATTCCACATTTTAAAAGAAATTTCAGTCAATAAGAATCTGATAACATTAGTCCAAAGTATCCAAAAGCTTCATGCCCTGAGGTCTGGCCAGGTCTTTGCTAATGGTACAAGAGTAGAGGCCTGAGTGGAAAAGTGTATTGATCCATAAACAAGTGGTGCATTGACGGGCAGCTCCAGAGTGGGATTTTACAGCACTACATATTGACTCTGAAGCACTAATGTCCAAACTAGACATACGCCACAAATTACAACATTTGTTTCTTTGCACAGAGCAGTTTTCACTTTTGATTTAATTTGATACTATGTATAATTAAAACTGAAAAAACTGCATTTGCAAGTTAAGCGTCCTATATTACATGAAACTGACTTTAAGCCATGTTATAATGCTGTTACTTCTTCAGAAATATACCTGGAGTTGTGTTTCGTTTTAGTCACACATATTAGAGTAATCCTTTAATATCGGTTTGTCTTCATCTCCAAAGCTCAGAATGCTCTGTTCCATCTTGTGATGTCATGAAATGGTAGTTTTGAAGTTATCAGTTACCTTTTACCTTTAGTTCAGTAAAGATTCTTAATTCCAGGGCAGAAATTATCCAAATGTTCCTAGTGAAGGTGTATGGAGTTTAAAAAGACAGCGGAGAACTTCCTGTATTACCACATGACATCACAAGGTGCAACAACGTGTTTTTATTTTGAGAGAAGAACCCCGCCTAAATGCAGGGTTTGTGTGTTAAACACATGTGAATGAAACAAAACACAACTCCAGGTATATTTCTGAAGAAGTAACAGCATTATAACATAGACAGGAAAATAGCGTAATATGAGCCCTTTAAGAAACAGAGGTAATTTTGCCATTTTATGCTTTTGCTAATCACCTAAACCTCCATGAAAACTAACCAAAACATGTAAACAACTCGATCACAGCAACACATGTTTAGAAATGACCAACACTTGAGTTAACTACATCCAAATGAAAATGAAGAAGAAAAATATTTTAACACTTGGTTTTACAGCATGTAATGAACCGTCTATCTATCTATACACTTACTGTGGAAGTTCTGCAGAAGTTAAAAACTGTAATAATAAAACAGATAAGACATGACGAGTGGAAGGATCATTTAAAGCTGTAACTTAAATAGCCCAGAAGAAGTATGTACACATATTATAAAAGGCCCCATTAAGTTATATTGTCAATCAGACCATATTATTTCATGATAAACTATTTTCGTCTACAGCGCCCTGCCCTATTAATCTGTCTGTTTATTCATCCATCCATATTTTCCAGACTCCAGGAGAATGAGCAGAGGTCTGTGGTGCTGCAGCAGGAGAGGGAGTTTTATTCGTCTCAGGCTCAAACTCTGCAGCAGTCTCTGTCTCAGCTCACAGTGGACAAACAGCAGACAGAGGCGGAGCTGAAGGTCAACCATTACTTTATTATTATTATTATTATTATTACTGCTTTTATTACCTACTATGCCCTATTATTACTGTATTCATATAGTTTCATTTAAGTGTCTGCAAAGTGTTCATATTTAAACACATATTTGTTTTACCATGACCAATTTGTCATTTTGTGTCCTTACTCTGAGCGAGCTTGCGCCTCCACATACATTTGTTCCTTTGACTGTAATCTTATACATCCATCTCCATGGTGAATGTTCCGAAGTATAGTTTTAACTTTCTATTTCCTTGGAAACATGCAGGTGATATGTGACCTATAGAAAGTCACACGGTCTTGCTTTAATTGTGTGTGAATACATTTTTGTTCTAATAACTCAATTTTAAAACTGCCCAAGTCTCATAGAAACTTCCTGTTCTTATTCAGTATCTTTGTATCAAATTACCTTTGAGCTAATGTAACATCGACTCCTATTTCTACTTTCTCTATTTCAAATACTTCCACTTGCACAAAACCCTCTCCTTAATGTTTTTGACTTTAAAAAGTCATCATGGCATTTTTTGTCATCATTTAATATAATAAGTAATAAGTAATAGCTATATTACTGCATACATTTCAAAATTAAATTAAATATTGTAAAAGATAACATTTTATTTTGTTCATACAAGAAGGAGACATACAAAAACAGTGATACAGCACAGTATAGAATGAATGAAAAGGAGCAAAGAGAAAAGCAATGTCTTTTTTAAAAATAATTTTTAGCAGACAGAATAGACTCATTTTAAGTGTTATGTTTTCAGGCTGAAATTGAGTCGAGAGTGGAGCTGGAGCAGAGGCTGAAGTCTGCAGAAGAAGCGCTGGAGAATCTGGAGAAGGGACTCAACAGTTTGGACCGAAGCAAAGAGAAAGACGAGAAGATGAAGGGCGACGTCACACAGCTCAGGAGTGAGTTTAGCCTAAGACTGTGTTTACATGTACACCAAAACCTGATCATTATCTGATTTCTGGAGTTACATCTGGTGTGAGTAATCTGATTTCTTTTTGATTTTTCACACCACACACACAAGGAAAATTATGCAAAAAAGGGGCAAACTAATGTGGTAAAGACAAAAGATAAAGAGAAAACATTACAGGTTGTTACAGTTGTAATTGCATTGTTATTTGTCTTCCAAATACAGGTTACTCTAAAAATTCATTGATGAACTGACACATGCGACTTGGTGCTTTTGATGATCATATTTCTATTATGCATACACAACATAAATCAGATCTAATTATTCTATGTATCTGACTTTTACTGACCATGTAAATGTACCCACTGATATAACATTACAGGGATTCATGTAATACTGGAATCATGTTACTATATTTAGAAGCATTAGAAGCAAGATTAACATTACTGTACTGAACTTCTGCACTTATCCAAGGAAGTGTTCATTCTAATGTACATAAGGTTAGAGTCCAGTCTATCAAAAATCTGCCCCCTACTGGACAAAGTATGTATTACTTTTCATTCAACGCAATGAACTGTAAGGTATGTCCTGTGTTAAGAGCTGCAGAGTGCAAGCTATGGCTGGTTAGAAAAACATTTGAAGGTTTCAGAATTTCCAATAAACTTACACTGAACTAAAATCCAAGTCAATCTTTACACATAATGTAAGATACCTGTAATCTTTTTAGAGAGCACAAACTTTAACTAAATGTATTTTCAGGTTTTAAGCATTACTTTCTTTGTAGTACAATTTTGTTTGCATGAATGTTCTGTTTTTCTTTTTAAAATAATTATTCTAAAATTGCAACATATTAGAACAGTCTTGAGTAAATGTAAACATATGTACAGCCATGGCCATGTGTGATAAATGCATGTTGTTGCAGAGTTTTTCGAGGAGTGCATTTGTGCTGCAGAGATCGAGGCGAAGCTCCCATCGATCATGAAGAACGCTGTGTATCTCCATAAAGCAGCGGCCAGGAGGATAAAGAGCTGCAGGATCCAGAGGAGGGCCTCCAAACGGCACTGGTGTAAGTTTGGCTCCTTCACATACAGTATATTGAATAGATTTGTGTCAAGAAAATACAAACATGTACTCAACAACTCTGCTCACTATTTCAGAGGTTCAGTGTATTTGTGTAATCCGCTCTTTTGCCCAGGAGTGGACCATGGTAGAAAAGGTTTCAAAAGTAGCCATCTAAACAATGTTTTTCTAATGCAGACATTTCAGCTACCATCTGTAAGCTATTTTCAGTCTGCTTTTATTGAAACTGCAGAAATGTTATTGTAATTTTCACTTTGCATGTGCTACTTCTACTCAAAATCTAATGTTGGCATGCAAAATATTATTTTCTTTAACCAGTGAAGGAGTTGACCATGGCACAGAATCACAGAATCCCTGCTCTGACCAGTGCATACTATTGTTGTGTCCTTGGGCAAGACACTCACCAGAAAGTATGAATGTGGTTTATGAATAAGCAATTTGTGGTGATTGAAGAGGCCACAGCTGTAGCTACAGTAGTGGCAGGATTGAATGACTAAAGCACCAGTCGCTCCACAGAAAGTTCAATTCATAAGTCGTGCATTGCTACTTGTTAAAGTCTCTGAAACATGGATTGTTCTGGCAGCACATTTTCATAGTATTAATTGTGCTTTGTTATATCTGAACTTGCTTGTATGAGCCTTTCAGTGAGCATCCAGACTAGACACACACTTTACTTACTTGTGATGTGGTAATGTTACTTAAATAATTAACTTCTCTTCCCTCTTCTTGTTCTTCTTATCCAGTGAAACACTCCCGGTCTTTTGCAGTGGCCAGTGAAGAGGCCGGTGAGATGGAGGAGCTGAAGGCCACGGCCCGAAGACTCACCTCAGACAGTAGCTTCAGAGAAAGCGTTTATAAAATCATCTCCCGAAAAGACGCCACCAACCGGACCAATGTGTAACAAAGGTCTGAGTCTTCACTAACATGTAATGGGTCTGAGAAGACACTGAAGATCTTAGTCATTCATATTATTTTAAAAGCACATGTAAAAAAATAGTACATATGAGTATTAAATAGTTATGAAAAGAAGCGATAGATGTGTTGAGATGGAGACTCTTTAAACAGATTTGGTATTTCTAAGCAGTAACAAAGGACTCTCCAAATCCTTGCAATTTCAATAACCATAATATAAGCCCTATTTAATCACAACTAACAATTTTGAATGATATTTTGCCTTTTAAATATGCACGTTTTCTAGGCTCCACCATCTGCTTGTTATCGTGGAGAAGCAATAACATCTCCATGGAAACAAGCAAGTGACAGAACCCCTATTCAAAAAGTGACAAAGTGTCCCTTTAAGGTGCATTTATAGGCAGTCCTCCAATCTTTTACTGGACCAGACAGGGAAGGACTGAAAATGTAGATTTGAGGGGGACAAAAACTATATATACCTAACAGGACGTAACATAAAAAGACAAAGTTCTAATGTAAAATAACTATATTATTACTTATTAGTAGCAGGCACCACTCTGTGAAAGGTTATCTTGAAAAATGATTTTATTTTTCTGGTTTTGATGTGTGCACACGTTGTTTTGTACAGGTTTTGTTCACAGTTTTCATGTTCATTTTAAAAACAGACAGAAGTAAGTTTAGTTGGCAGTCTATGTCAGATCAGACTGAATTGTACAATCCAATATCCTTTGTCTTTGTGGAGAATAAAAACACTGGCGCTGGTTACAGCACTAAACACACACTGATAAGTTTTCATTAAAGTTGCACTGTGTAATTTTTTCGGTGGCCACCTGCTTCTGTCCATGAAGATATTTCTGCTTTACCTGGTATGTTCCACAGTACGAAATTAAACATATTTATCTCCATGGTAACAAGCAAGTAACGCCATCAAGCCAAATAGGTCAGATCTATTTAGATGTGACCCTGCTTACAGTAAGAATGCATGTTTTTTGTGGTACGCTAAATTAGTAACTCCTGCAACTGTAAATACGTTTAATGCCATACTGTAGAACAGTTAATGCAAAGCAGTATCATTACCGTGGAGACAAGCAGGTGGCGGATCCTCTACCAAAAAAGTTACATAGTGTGCCTTTAATTTACATTCCAATCGTTGACAAATACATAAAACAGCATTGCGTTTCTGTAGTTTTAAAGACAAGCAGAAAACTGTAAACCTGGTTTGTAAAAGAAGGATAATGAAATAATAATAAACTTTATCAACACTGATCTGAATGTCTTTCTCTCATGACACCGCTTATGTAATTCTAAAAGCAAGCATTTGGTACATCTCATAGCCATGTACAAATTATACAGTGACACCAAAATGATAATAGGGGTAACAGAGAGCCAACAATGCAATGAAAAACATGCTGTTAAAGCTGTTTTTGAACCATTTTACATCTAGGTAAAAGGCTTATAGTTCACTTAAGGGTAACTAAAATTGTTTTCAGGTAGGAGAAATGTGTGTAGGTTCATTTGGGATGAGTTCACTTCTGTGTTGGTTTAATGTCACTGAAGGGACTGGGTTTGATGGTTGATGACCACTTGGACCTGCAACAAAATAGAAATAACTAATCACCGTAATGTGTGATGTTAATAAATGTGGAATACAAATGCCTCTCAAATCATATTTTTATAGGAATTATATTAGGGAATAACCACCTCTATTGACAACAAAAGAGTTTAACACTGCATAGAATATAATACAACACCAATAAATACAAATGTAAAGATGCACTAGATAACTTTTCTAATGTAGGGTCTGCCACGTGTTTGTCTCCATGGAGATGTTTTTGCATAACCTGGAATGTTCCATAGTTGCTTTCATTTAAGTAGGTGTTTTTTATTGCTCAGTCTTCCACCAGAAAGGTTATACTACTAGCACTACTAGTTTAGATTATTATTATTTGTGAAATGTGCAATACTTCTGATGCACGATTTTTAAAGCATAAAAGACTGGCGATAAAGTACACAGGAAGTAGAGTAACTATCGCTAATCTGTAGCTTCACCTCGATCCGCGCACTGTGTAGTAAACAGATACACGTGAGGAACTACTCTCACCTTTAACTTTCAAAGAATGCCTCAAACTGGATTAATAGCGCGGTTTTGTGGACTAGATGTCATTATTTGCGGAGGACAATTTCTATGGATAATGGGGATGAGATGCTGCACTTTAAATTTACCACTTTACGAGAGGCGAGTAATAAAGTCTCAAGTTTGTATTTTGTGTCTCTGTGTCCATCACTCCTCTGCCCCTGACGTTCAGTTTTATTGGCTGTTATTGTAGCGCTGTTTATGTTTGGTGGTTATGATCTGACAGAGCAACTCACAGTCACACTGACACCACACACACGAGGAGCGCAGCGGTTTCAAAATCGCACATCAAAACACAAAGTCGGGTCACGCCTCCCCGAACTCAGGGAGAAGCAAATCGCAGCCTAAATCTGGCAAATTCTCCTGTAGTGTGTGGTGGCCTTTAAAATGACTATACTAGTATATGATGCTGTTTCAGTGCTACAGCTATGCAATATTTACAACATTCATATCCTCATTATTTTCTCTGCCATGTGACTCACCACCCACTGCTTTATCCCTTAATCACTATGGCAACGGCAGCCTCTGAGGGCACAAGCCGCTATGCGCATCTCTTTTTTCAATCTGACAGTGCAGGATTAATGCAGATAGAGCACAGGGCTTTATGCTATCTGTGCATGAGGATGTCTTTTAGTCATTCTGCAGAGTCACACAAGACTGAGCATGTTTAAAGACAGGTTTCAGAAGTGCAAAATAGAAAATAGATTATTATTATTTTTAAAACGAGTAGCCCTACAGGATTCTACCAACTACAATAAATATTATCAGTTTTCATTAAAGTGGCAAAGGAGAAATTCAATTTGCCAACTGGACAAAAGTTAAAGTGTTTTAAACTGATGAGTTTTGGATGTTGCTACTTTTCTGCTACCTGCTTGCCACCGTGGAGAGTCTGTTTCTTTGTTTTTTTCCACATTGTTCCATTATACTGACCTATCTTGCATTTATTCACAGGTGTTTTATTACCTTTACAAACATGCATTATTACTGTGTACTCCTCAGATCTGACCTGTATAACCTGGCCAAACCACCATAACTGACCTGTACTTTAGGGATCAGCACATATCTATACTAGTCATACCTGTTTTTGACCTTGACATATTTCCAGGTACCAGATGTGAGCAGTTCTGGGCATTTCTTTTCTGCAGTGTGTCTGTGGAAGGGAGGCAGAGGGAGTCCTTACTGTGTTATATGGTGTTGGCTTTTTGCACAAAGTGAAATCCCACGTTGATTGGTCAGCAGCATGAGGCTCTTTGCATCGTCAGCTTTAGGTACAACATGTGACTGTTTCAAGGCTATTTCTCTGCAGAGGCTGCCTACTGCATCATGTCATTAACAAGCTTTGCTCAAGGGCACAATGTTAAACCATCTGCTTTTTTAGTTTATTCATGCCCTGCAGAAGGACTCTTAAAAGCTTTGTATCTCAGACTTGTGCTTCCTGGTTAACAATAAGTCTTTTCAACAGTGCATTTTTCAGTCCAGTGGTTGCGGCAGTGGAGAGGGTTGAGTGAAATTGTGTTTTATCGGGCAGCCCCTACTATGCACTCATCCATAATGAAGTACTATATGTCCCGGATTGGCTTTATACAGCTGATGTCTGCTTTACATCCATGTTATAATGTAAAAAAACAAGAAAATTAAGGGGTAAGATATGAAAAACACTGAATTTGGAAAATGGGGTAAAGCTGTTTGACAGTGAAGGCAGGTGACTTATAGTCTGTAGTTTATTTCTCATCCAGACTCGCTTTGAGCTGTGCCTCTAGAGCCATTTTGTCAAACGTACGCATGTTGGTCTCCTCTCTCACTTTGTCCCTCACGTGAAAAGATGCTCGCGCTACAGACCGGGCGCTCTCCAAAACCGCCTTCTTCTCCTTGAAAATCTGCTCGCTTTTCTCCAGTTTTCTCTCAATGGACTGCATGAGCTCCAACCTCCTCTGCCTCTCCTCCTCCTCCACTCTTTGCCTGTTAAGTTTCTGTAATCTCTCCTTTTCCTGTCTACTCTGAACTGCCTTTTGTGCCTTCTCCTTTGCTTTTTCCTCCACCACTAACGCTGCATGTTGGGCCCTCTTTTCTGCTTCTTTAACCTTAGCTGCAAACTGCTGTTGTTGAATTTTCTCACGCCTCTCTGCAGCTTTGCGTGCTTTCTGGATCTGCTTCTCTTCTCGCTTGGCTTTCTCCTTCAGCTCCTGTCCCCTACGTTCCACAATCTGTTCGTATTTTTCCAACGATCGGCTGAGCTTCTCCTCGGCTTGCCTCCTGGCCTCCTCCCTCTCCTCCTCCTCTCTACGTGCAATCTCTTGGATGATAGCTGCGTGTCTTCTCCTCTCCGCCTTGTTCAAACCTCGTCTCTCTTCTTGGGCTTGGTGTTCCTTCTCTTGCCTTTTTAGCTCTGCCATGGTTAGCTTCTCTTTCAACAGTAGCCTCTCCTGTTCCAACATAGCCGCCCGCTCCTCCTCTATTGCCTTTAGATTCTGCTCCTGTAATACTTTCTTATGCTTTTCCTCTCTGGCCGCTTGCTGCAACTTCAGCAACCGATTTTTCTCTTGTTGCTCAGCTAACTCCTTCCACTTCTCCTCATTTTCCTCGACCTGTTTTAGCTTGGCCTCCGCAGCCTCACGTTCTTGCTGGCTAAGTCGTTGTTGCCGTATAGATATTTGATTTTGCCAGACTCGCTGACATTGCTGCACCGCTTTTTGCTTCTCCCTTTCCTCCTGCTCTCTACGAAACTCCTCCATCCTCTTTTCACTGTCCCACTGAAGATGCGCCACGAATCTGGTTTGGCTCATAATATCTTCTTCTTGATATCGAGCTAACATCAACGCCGCTATCTTCCTGTCCCGCTCCGAAACAGCTTTGAGTCCTCTTCTTTTCACCTCCTTTACAATTCGCTCTACCTTTTGAGTTGTCTGGGGAGAGTGGCTCAGATCTCCCAAACTTAAACTTCGTCCCATTAGCGAATTGAATGTTGCTAGCGTACGTGCTCTAGGACTGGAAATCTTTGCCCAGTGATCTCTGGTACCGTCCCAACTATAGGAAGAAGAAGCCCCTGATTCTGAAGAGGTGCATGTATTGGTAGTGTTAGTAGACGCTGATGAGTAAATTGGATCTATTTTCCTTTGTAACGACTCCAGTGAATGGCTTTTACCTCTCACTTTAAAATGTCCATTATGCTGCCCAAAGTGTCCTCCTATTACCCCATTAAGTTGAGTGGTCGCTGGTTTAGACACAGACGATGTTAGCGTAGTGTTAGCTCTAGGAAACGCAGGTGGCTTGGGGGTTGATCGAGGAAAAGTATTTGGAGGTTTGCCCCCAGAGGACTTCCTTGAAACAGGAGGACCCGAAGATCCTTGCCGAGTCAGTCTGACTTGCTCTGTAGATTTGGTCCTAGATCCTTGAAAACCTCCCTTTGAAGATGCCAGGGAGCTTGTAGATCCAATTTTGGAAGAACCATTTTGGGTCAATTTTGGAGAAGTGCTAAGATTGTTGACGGAAGGTTTGGACAAAAGATTGGATTTCGGAGCTTGAGTTGTTGCTTTTGTTGTTGGTCCACTGTCCGAAGGTGCAATAACTGAAACTGTTTTTGGAGGTGACGCTTTGTGCTCCAGTGAAGGTGAAACGCTACTATTAACCGCTGCTTGTAAAATCCTGCGCTTCTCCTCTCTCACTATCCTCTCTCTCTCCTCTCTGCACTGCCTCAGCTTGGCATGCCTCTCTCGTTCATAGACCTCAAACAATCCTGTGGCAACCCGCATGGACCTCCCGGGAGCTTCTCTGGCAAAATCGGACAAAGGACGCTGCAACAGCTCCACTGGCTTCACTCCACATCTCGCACACGCTTCCAGAGATCGTGGGCTGGTCAAAACATACCGGCTCCCCTCCGCAGCTGGCGAGTCGAAATTGTACAGATCCAGGTGCAGTTTCGGTGATATATCCCGCTCAGCCTGGGGTGGGGGTTGCGGTGAAGAGACAATTTGAGGCGAAGGGGTTTCCGGGATGGATATGGTATGGCATGGGCTTGGTTCGGCGCTGCCAGTGGGTGGAGTTTGGAAGCAGGAGTCGCCATCCTCCTCAGTGGTCCCATCACCATCGTCTGTGTTTTGGTCGGCGACTCGGGGGTCCTCAGCTGCCACGCTCGGGCTCTTGCACTTGGTCTGCTCCTCTGCCTCCGAAGGGTCCACCATGACTGACTGCAGAGGGGGAAGTGTGGTTGGAGACACATGGAAGAGAAAAGAGAAAAACAATTGGATTACAAGTTTCAAACTTGATACTATGAGAGACAGACAGATTATTGGTAAAATGTGTATTGCTAAAAAAACTGTTGGTGTTCAAAACAGCTATGACTTTGCCTGTAATTAAAATACACACTTCTTCAATAGGCATGTTATGACTAACTAACTACTTTTCAGCAATTGGTAAAATCATGACATAAATAGTAAAAACAGTACCAAGGTTAAATAAAGTATACATTCTATTTCTCGTAACAGGAACTATGTTTAACTACAAATGTTTTTTTCTGATCAAGATAAATCATTTCCTAATAAAAGCACTATGCATGATCAATATTCAACTCTGAGCCATAGACTAAAATGATTCTCAATGAAACACTATTACAATCCTGCTCTGTCCAACATTAAATGAATTCCTATGTTGCTGTTTCCAGGCCCCTAAATGTATTTGGTGGTGTACTTTTTAAAATGTTGCCCGTCACCTCTATTCTAATACGTCTAGTCAATGGGGGATGGTTCTAACACAAGTTCATGCATGCAGAAAACACAGATTCATACACTCCAGATGAGACATATCTGGCCCCTAGGGAAGTGACATAACGCACGGCAACACCACTGTCCTTTTATAGAGACGCTATTTTTGGCGAAGTTACTGGGCTGAGACGATTTGATTACTCGTAGACGTATTTTCTCACTCTATATCCCTCAGTCAACCTACAAACGCATCCGGAACCCAGCCATGACATTAATTAGCCTATATTGGTAAGTAGAAGGTGTGGTGGGGGTCTTCTTAGTGATATATAGTCAGTCATCAATAACACTAGGCTGTGACTTTTCAATAATATAAGAGCAATTGGTGAATTAAACCCTCCAAAAACATAACCTACGTGTAATTCATTTTTACAACAAATAGTATTCATAATTCCAGCGGATATTTGCTGCGTAAAATATGCGTCTTGGCTAATTTTCTACACTAGCACAGTATATGTAGGCCTATATAAGCTAGATGCACTAACCTGCCACTGTGTATTTGCGCCTCGGTGGTGCAGCGGCTGGTGCTTTGTTCGCCTGTTCTCCGTGCGTGCTCCTTATTTCCCGCATAATAAAAACGCAAGGCGGAAAGGCAGAGGCCGCGGTGCCGCTATGGGAGCATCAAATCCCGTACAGCATCGCGACAGACGGTGGGCTTCACAGCGTGTCAATCAACACTGCGGGGAAACGAAGCAAAGAGAAATCTTATACGCTCTTTTTAACGCTCTTAAAGCGAAAACTAAGATCGATATGTGTTGATATATCGAGGTTAACAGCGGGTTGTGATGAGGTGTCGTGGCAGAGCGCGCAGTAAACATCCGCGGTCCCCACCTGCTCAGACTCAGCATCCCTCTTCCAGCCTCCGTAGCTCCGCCCCCTTCTGGCAAAGATGCTGAGAATATGTCCCCTGCCTATATACAAGACAGTGCATAACATATAGTGCCTTTGGTCTGCACGAGCAATTAAGCGCGCCTGTCCACTCACTGCACACGCGGTTTAATGGGATCTGCCCCAGAGCAAAAACATAATAGCCCACTTTTCTACATTGGCTCAAGATTTAGTGACCCCTGGCTTCTTTCCTCGCCAGGGGTAAATTGGAGAGTAAAAAAAAAAAAAGAAAGAAATTAAATCCAACTATTTGTTAAAGTTTATAGTACATCTACACTGTTAAATCATGGACTATAAAGTTCTTGCGTCTTTTAGTCACTACGCGGCGCTTCCTTCCTTTTTTAAGAAGCAATGATAGTTACAGTCTATGACCTCACCTCACCTGACACGACCAGATGATGACTGCAGTGCCACTTTTCTTGAAGGCGATTGTTTTAAGTGACTGGTGGGTTTACAGAGCAGATATAATTCTAGCTTTAAAGCTAAAATGTGGCAAGACAAAAAGCTTTTTTTCAAAGGCAATAAACTGTTGTTTATCTTGTTTTCTCCCAAAACTTCTCTAAAATCACGGATTTAACAGCATCATAACTGAATAGTAGTGTTGACACATGATGTAGTAAAAGTGTAATGAAACCTCTGTGGAAAAATGTTGACTGGCATTGCAATCCCAGATAGTGCCGCTAGATGACACTACAGTGTGCAGTATAGTGTTTTAAAGAAAGCAGGTTGTGGCTGCTTGTCACCTGTGTCTAGACTGCATACCTGGATATTTTGAAGTGAGCAAAAGGAAAGACAATATAAGTAACTTCATTCTTTTGATTTTACCATTTATAGCACATAAGAAACAATTTACTGTAATAAACTATACCATATTGATAAGTAAGTGTATATTATGACTTCTCTTTCTGTTTTTTTTTATACATATTTTTGCAATGTTTAGTCCAAATATTTTTTATTAAAAGGCCCATATTATTGCTATTACATATCTGATCTATGTTCTAACATGGCTTAAAACAAAAAAAATCAATTTTATGTAATATAGGACCTTTAATGAGCTAATATATTATAAGCTAAATGCAATAAACTGATTAATTGAAATAGCAGGTAAATTGCTGGATGCACATATGGATGTACACATTTGTTCATAATCTCTTTCTTTTCGTGCTTGTTGTACATACTCCAGACCAAACCCATGTCTCTGGTCTGTGGTAAGTAAGTGGGAATTCATGCAGAAAACCCTCATGACTCAAGCATTAGCCCAGTTAATCATCACTAAATAAAGTGTCACATACAAATGCATTAAGACAGACTCAGGTCCGGTTTGGTCCAGTTCCAGATCTGAACCGGGATTAGATAACTGTGTCTGAAGTGCTGTGTTGACCCACTAAACTCCTGACCCAAAGTGGAGGAGGGTGGGTGCTGTGGGGATGGTACGGGGGGCAGTGCTGGTTTAATTGGCCCCTCCCGTGAGTCGTATTAGGGGGACAGTGTGAAACCAGTGACCAGAGGAACGTGCGGGCCATAGTTTATTAACTAGGGGCATGGGGTCTGGAGGGCGCAGACAATTTTCAATGTTATTGTTTGTGTTTATGGTCGGGCATGCTCCCCTCTAAAGATGGACATGGGTTCATCGGGAGGTGAGAATATTTCTGTAATGAGGCAATCACATAAAAGTCAATTCTACTGTTTCTATATGACAACTTAGACTACCAATTTCAATAAAACATGTTCTGTTTATAATTTTGCTAAGATTCTTGCTTGGTTTTGATTTTGATTATAAGTTTATCATTTTAATTATTACTTCGACAAATAGATTAAATGTAATTCTATAATTGTTACCTGTGTGTAAACAAGGTTAAGCTATTCTTAATTATCCTCTGCATAAAACACGTCCTTCAATTTCTCCAGGGCCCCCTGTCAGGAGTAATGGGATTCACCGTCCAGCACCCAGGGCCCATCTCCAGCTCTTGAGCTAGATTTTGACAGAACTAACATAGCTGGAGGATTTGACCTATTGTGGATGCTTTTGGGAGAAACTGAAGTGCCTGAAGAAAACCCACATGCAAACTCCTCACATAAAGGCCTGGTTCGGTCAGAATCAAACCCGGAACCTTTTTGCTGTTAGTGAAGAGTGCTACTTCAGCCACTCTGACAAATGTCCAAAGCTTGTCTAACATACCCAATAGTTATTATTTGTCAAATAAAAATCTACAGTAACATCTTTATTCTGTTCGGCCAAAAGAATCCATTCCTTGTAGATAGATTTGCAATTTCACCCACAACTTGCCTCACACTTGATTTCCTCTGGATGCACATTACCCCCATGTTGCATTGACAGGGATCAAATACAGCGGGAAAAAGAATATTTGAAAGGAGCACTTTTGGGAGATTATCCACTGTGCACTGTGGGTCTTTGAGGGAACCCACAGAGCCACAGATTACTCAAGATATATAGAGCAATACAAAATAATGAATATGGATGTAGAACGATTCATGCACCATCTGTAAGAATCCATTCAAGACACAATGGTCTTCACATGAAATGGGCCAAACTTAGAACAGTTCATCCATTTCATTTTATGTTTTCAACTCAACGTAAGAACATCACACCCAGACATGAGCGGAGCGAGTGTGAGAAAGTGCAGCCTAATGTGCCTCTGTGACGCCCTACTGCTACTGTGACAGGGACCTTTGGGTGCCCCCTCCTCACATCTCCAGTCGAAGTTAGCCAACAGAAAGGACACAGTTCTGGACACTTTCAACAGCTATACCCCCTGACCCTACACTACTGCCCCCTCCATGACTGCCCGGTGCTATGGGTCATCCTGGAGCGGAGCAGACCCCTCCTCAGCACAGGGGAAAGGTCCCTGAGACAGAGCTGTTGATTCAATCAGTTCAGCGCTATGCTCAATTAGACAGCCATAAGGACCGGGCGGGTGGGGGTTGAGAAGGTGGGGATTGAGAAGGTGGGGGCCGAGGGGGAGGAGGGGGCAAACGCAGGGCTGTAATTGTGTATGACAGTGTGTAAACAGAGGGTGAATGGGGCGCGCAGGTGTGTGACACCAGTCCAGGCTCAATGGTCCTTTTCACACTTTCTGTGTGTGTTTGTTTGTGCTGTCACTTCAGCCTGTGCACTTGTGTTGTTCTCTGTGGAGACTTCACTCTGATCTTTACTGCCAAATGTACACTTTGTTTCAGGAGCTAGTGAAAATTGCAGCCAGTACATGTAAAATATGTGGAATTTATGAAATGAAATCCAGATGACACTTTAAAGAAGAGGGCTTTCTATGTGACCTCCAACTTTTCCATACAGCCACCAGCTTCAGTTTGCATCAGGCAGCAGCAATGGCTCAAATGAGACTAAAAATGGAAACAATATTATTTCTAAGCCTATATATGGAAGCATCCTACTACAGCAAACTTTATATATGCTATATGTTTTGGCTTTTAGCTTGAGATTTTGTGCTATGATAAATGATTCATTATGTAGCGAATGCCAGAAACAATTAACATCATTTAACCTTGGACAGGTATATACCCTATGAGAGATCTCAAATACTCTGCACTTTGACAGCTCAAACCAACCCTACATACTGTATATGGTGCAACCTCAGGCAATACGTACAACTGTATTTATTGCAAAGTATATTCGCAATTTGACCACTATTCCTTCTCATTATTTATTGTCTATACTCAAACTGTGTACTGTCCATGGGGCCTTAGAGCTGAACATCTGTGGACGCCCGCTGTGGGTTCCTCATCTCTGGGTGGCCCTTGTCCACAGACACCTGCTAATTTAGTCAGTATGTGCCAGTGTAATCCTTTAGGGAGATGGGTCACTGCAGTAATTGGGAAGTACAGATCTATTGAGTGTGTCCATTCAATGCTTTATGTTGTGGAGGGTTTCTTTGATCCGCAGCCAAATGACAACAGGATTCAAGTGTGAATCTGTGCGTTCCCTAAACAGCCCTCAGCCCCACACAGACCTGTGCTCTTTGTGAAGATGAGCGCTCAATGGAAGCAGATAGAAACTGGACTCGTTAACATTCCTCCAGCGCCCTGTCACCTATGGACTTTTAGACCCCAGAACCATCTACATATCCAGATCTCACATAGATGAGTACAGTATAACATGTGTTGTGAAGTTAGACACAGTGGTCTCTTCTTTAGGCGCTCCACTAGAACTTCAGGGTGAGATTGTCACATTTTGGTGAGGCAGGCGTGGTTCAGGGCAACATATACATCAGTACATCTGATCTAAATACATATTTTTTAATGATAAATACAGCTCTTTAAATGATGCATATTTCACAGACGTGATGTAACATGGAACTACTGAGGAAGGAACTATATGAGTCACGTTGTCTCCTTGGTCCTCTTACCGTTATTCTATGTGCCATTTCTTGTTGATTTCCCCTAACTGTACCAAAGAATTCAGATAGTCCACTTTTCTCTTTCATGCCCCCCCTTCTGCCCCCTGTGTGTGAAAACTCCACTGATTCAATACTCTGCTCACACATCATTAATACTGACCATAATTGTGGCAATTCCCGCAGCTCTATAGCTCTTGAATGGGCCACTCCAAAAGGTGCTCAACTGGGGAGTGGGGGGTGCCCACCAGGCCCTCTTCTAAAGGAGTCTGCTGACGGACACCTGCACTCCACTCTTTGGACTCTCAGTTTCTTTTCAACTGATTCTTAAGCTTCATTGTGAATGTCATGAAAAGATCAGAGGAAAACTGAAGTTATACAGTCTCATCTCTTTGAGCGATAAACACCATGGCTCATTTACACACTTCAGTGCTGAATGTATCTATGTGATAGTAACAGTGTTCTTATATATACATATAAAAATAGAGTCACTGAAAACAAAGGCACATATATTTTACTGTTGGACTGAGGCTTGGACAGTTACTGACAATTACACAAGTCTCTTGGCCAGATCAATAGACTTCAAATAAAGGTGAAATGCCTAAAGAAATAATTAGGGATACTCATTGGGATTTAAGTGTCTTTTTCCTATTCTGGCTTCTTTTAGCTTTTTTAATAAGACAGGCATTTTTCTTTAAACACAGTTTCTTCATAAAGTTCTCTGAGAGCTTCATGACTGAAGTGACAGTTCTGGACTTGAATCAATGGATCTGTTCATTATACAGTATATATTTGTTCTATAGCGGCAGGTTAAATGTCACCAGGGTATTATAGTCCACTCTCTGCTTGTGAATGCGCGTAATGGGCAAAAGAAACTCCAAATTGACCCTTACAATTGCTCAGTCATTGTCCTGCTCCCGTGGTCTATAGTTGAGGTTACGCAGCTGCCTTTCCTCTCTCGTCAAACTGACCACAGCAGCAAACTTCATCCAACTTCATTTGGGCGTGGTTTTAAACCTAATTTTTATTGGACCGCGCTGCACGTCCGTCACCGCCGCTGCTCCCACCTTTGCTTTTAAATTCAGTGCGCACTGGGCACTGGACCTGTGGATGCGATGTGCAGCTGACTCTCGCGCACCGCGGATAACAGTCACTGAAATGGTTAGTGCCAAGTTCCTCAACCCGCACGTGCCATTATGTGAATAAACCCAGAGGACACGATACTGGGTGAGACATCGCTTCTTGAGGACTGACATTTTGGAGCATTATTGGTCCTGTCTGCACGCCCGGGACCTGTTGAACGTCACCAGCTCGTGCCTGCTCGTCGAGCGCCACTCCGCAGTATGTTATTATCCACGTTGGTCCTGTTCACGTCTCACGTCCTCGCGCCTCTGCTCTTCTGTCACCTGCGCCACGCATGCGCACAGAAACCCGGCTCAAGGGTGAGTACCTTTATTTTACGCACGGGGCAGCGTTTTATTTAAATTTAAAGCGAATTATGAAACTGCTGCGAATATGATGCTGATACTAAACACGCCAAAGCATCAAGGCTTATCACGGCATGTTGAGATTTCAAGGCATTTGTACTGGAAAATATACTATACTATATATATTAATTAGGAAGTTGTAGGCGATGTTAAAACATTTCTAATTATACCCCATATTATGCTTACTTCCAACCTCTATAATTATTTTAAATTTGTAAAGCCCCATTATCTTTCATGGATTGCTTAAATGTATCTGTGTTACAGTGAGTCTCTGTTTAGCACGCGCTGCTACATTTCATCTCAACAGTTTCTGTGATTTCGCACAGTCCAGATGCAAAGTGATACAAGTCAGACAAAGGGACTTTGTTTTAGTTGATAACTCATGTTCAAAAACATGGATGGCGTTTTCAGAAAGAATTGGTGATTGATGCATTTCATTAACTTACATGACTTGATATGACCAGTGAATCTGTAAATAATCATTATGATTAGCTACACACACAGTTAGGCGTGTTTATGTCTTGTCATCTCACTCAATGTGGACACTAAATTCCTTTTTATTGTCAGATGCTTTGTCAGTTTGTTGTCCCGACCCATTCAAGTCTCCAACTTTCCATTTACTCACAAGGGCAGAGGGTATACTCTTTTATAGTCTAGAAAACAATATTAAAAGTCATAAAAGACAGACAGTAACTAGCCTAAAAGTATTTGCTAAAGGCTTATCATTTGTTAAAGAATCTATAACAATAATCTATTCCTCTAAATGTTTTGATCATTTGTCAAGTCTGTTTTAAGACTTTAATGCCAATTCTTCCCCCAAAGGCAAAATGATGCATCCGATTCTCCTGCACAGTTCTTTGGAAATTAGTCACTGGGAAACTTAATAAACCTGAGTCAAACCAAAGCCAATTAGTTCATGTTCATGTTAAGATAATTTCATTTTCACTTTGTGGTTTAGATTTTAGAAAATTTCATGTTTATTTTGTAACTTTGCTCCTATAATGAATTGCAAAATTGCAGAACAGAAAATGGATCAACACTGGTAGATGTGAAAATGGAAATTCCAACTTTCTCATTCATGCCAAACCAAATGTAAAAAATATAGTTAAACCCAGTGAATATGTTTTGATTACAACTGTAACATATTATTTCAGTCATGGAAAAGCCTGCTATTTTGTGTCACTTCAAACCCCAGAATATTAATTAAATACATTCATTATAACTGTAAAATATAAACCAACCAGAACAGAGGTATTTAAACTAATTACTAATTTGAATAATTATCGAAGCAGGAGAAAAATCATAGAAAGAGGACAAAATCAGACCTTTCCTGAACAGTGTGAGGATGGTTTTACAACAATACCACATACAGTAGTAACCGCATAGCAATATAAAAACTACTGCTATTCTGAGGACATATGGTCTGCTACTTGCCTGATGTTCTGGCTTTGCTGGAATGTTCCACTGTATAACTTTAAACATATCTTTGCTTTTATTCAGTTAGAGGTGTTTGTATAGCTTAAAATACTTTTACAGTTAGATAAGTTAAACAGAGCATCACATAAAGGCTGATCCAGCGTCTTGAAACATATGTAATGTACTAATGCAGGTGGTGACTGTCTTTTTGTCTTATAGAGGTACATTAAGTAAATACCAGCACTCACACATCTCGGCTTAATCCTATAAGAGGAGGTTAGAGGAGCAGGATATATAGCATTAGGGAAGACATAATATATAGGTGCATTAAACACAATAAAAATAAAACTTAACTGACCAAACATTATAAAAAGGCTTTTGGAACTCTATGGGAGACCTTAATAATAATAATAATAATAATAATAATAATAATAATAATAATAATAATAATAATAATAATAATAATAAAAAACATCTTTATTTATAGAGCACTTTTATTTTCCATTAAAATATTTGAGTTTTTATTTTGTGGAATTGTTATTGTTTTTTCAGAAATGTATTTTATTTTGATTCAAACTGATATACAACTGCACATGTTTACTGTGTCTTTTTCCCTCACATTATAATCCCCCAGGCCTTTCAAATTTACCATGGCCCTTTGATTTGGCTTTACGTCAGGTGCCCTTCTACAGGTGCCCACCGTTTTACGCTCTTAGCTACTGTAATAATTGTTTTGTCTCAATAAATTACAACCAATTTGTAGAGCTCAATTATAGAAAGTGCTGTGACATATTATGAGACAGAATAGTTTTGCACTGGGTTTTTGCTTGTTGCATGGTGTGAGAAGCTATTGGAAGCTAAACCAGATCTGTCAGTTGAAAGAAAGTTTTGAGAATATCCATGCGGCTGTATAAGGATTTGGAGCAATAATCGGTCATATTTTGGCATTTCAAACAAACATTTCAGTTTTACTTCTTCTGCAGCAGCTTTTTGTCAGGAAAAAAAAACAACTGATTGACACTCTCAGCTGGTTTTGGTTTGGTCCATTGATGACTGCAATAGCAAAAACAGATATCTCTGTTTAGAAAAATTGCCACAAAGTTTTTTTTCTTTTCGTTACCATCTTCTACAGGTATTATAAATGACATTAATGTATAGCAGATTTTATCAAGGACAGATGGAATATTACTGTACTAAGAGTAAACTAGGTCAGTGTGCCATTTGTTCTTTTGAATTTCAATTAAGAACGAAAAACAATAAAATGGGAAAACAGTTTATTTCATTATTCTGTTTTAGTATCAAACAAAAAAACAGATTTGAAAATTTATTTCAAATAACACTAATCAAAAAACAATCACTGTGCCTATTTCAGTTTTGATATTTTATTGTCTCTGGTTTATATGCCCCAGAAGTTCTGCTGCTTAGCACACCGTGTGTGAATTCAGTGTCAACTGAAAAAAGGAGTTTATCGTCATGTAGTTCAACAATTACTTTCTAAGACGCAAAAGTAAACGTGTCACTATAAAAGAAGAGGACGTGTTTGTCCACAAAATGAGCCCATTACAGCTCTTTCCAACTCTGCATCGGTAACCAATCCTTTGTGTCTTAGGTTGTGTTTTTCACAAAATCTTTGAATACTCATTTCTGAGCACATCTTACTTCTATTTTGCTTCAGTGTGGAGGAAATTTCCGCATGTGTTTTGCCTGCTCCAAACAACTCTTTGATGTATATAGCACATGGATCTAGCATGGATCTCGATGGCAGACATGGTAGTTTATAACATCCACTGATATAGACTGATGCATCCAAAAAGTTAAAAATATGCACCAGGCAGCATAACAGCATAACTTCCCAGGCATAAACCAGAATAAAATATTAAAATTGAAATAGGCACGATGACTGTTTTTTGATTGGTGTTATTTGAAATAAACTTTAAATTTAATATTGGAAATAGAGGTTGAAGTCTGTTTTCTTGTTTGACACTAAAACGGAATAATTAAATAACAAACTGTTTTCCCATTTTATTGTTTTTCGTTCTTAATTGAAATTCAAAAGAACGAATGGTACAAGTCTCCACTAACTGTTTCAAATGACACTTATTTTTGCAAATGAACTCAAAATATTGTGGCACTTTTAGGTTTGAGTCTATTTATGTTTTAGGTGATACGTGACCCCCCAGATTTAGTTTAATGTAGGTTTGGTTTGGTCTTGTTCTAGTCCTGGTTTAGTCCTGGTCTAATCATGGTTTAGTTCCAGATTGAGTGCCAGTTTAGACCCAAGTTTGATGTGGTAATTATGAAAGTATGAACGCACGCTTACAGGCACGTTTTAGCATGTATCTGATAGTCATCATAAGATAATAATTTTTGTAAATTTTGTCCAACCCTAGATGAGAAATTATGGAGAATTATGTTGTAACTGAAGATAAGATGTGTAAGCACCAAAAGCCCAGAATGGTTGAAACAGTTACTTTTAAGATTACGGTTAAAGTACACTTTCTTTTCTTTTATTTCAAACATTTTCAATTGTCATGCTGATTTTACATAAGAAACACATGATCTTTATGGTTCTGTAGTGTGCCCAATTTTTTCCATGCATTTGAGCAAAATTTGTCTAGCCCCAGTACAGATATATTGTATAAGCAGCTCTTGAGGTCCAAATAAGTCAACTGCATGCTGTTTGCATCTAATTAGAAAGCATTTTATTGTCCAATAATCACAAAGTGCATTGTTAGCATGGTAGTTGTTATTATTATCGTTACCATTACTGCAAAAATCCAAATATATCCATACTCTCCACAGATCTGAATTGTAATAGCATATGCATAGCGTTGTAACCTGGTTGTCTCCCTTGTGACAGATTTGGTTTAATCTATACTATGGAATATTCTAGATAAAGCAGTAACATTTCCATGGAGACAAGCAGGTGGCAGAAATGTCACACAGTGTACCTTTAAAATGAACTAGTTTGTTTTTCATGTTTTTAAGACAGTGAAAATTAGGTACAGTGCCTTTAACATGAAAGCAGCAGATGGTTGTGGGGAGGTCTTGTGCAGCAGCCAATCAAATTTGTTCTGTTGACTCCACATCAGTGATTTCATGCTCAATTTCAGCTCAGTCTAATCAGTGTAATTAAAGCCAGACTGTGATCCCAGTGTTCACGGATCAGTGCAGTGTCACTAAACCATCTCCTGCCCTCGAGATGCTCGTGAAACAACTGTCTTTTTCATTAGACAAAAACACATATGTCAACTGGCTTTACATTCAGATTACAGACTCAGGTGAAACTCACTTTTTGTCTGAAACCAAGGAATAGTGAATCATTTACACTGCAAAAAGTAAAATCTTGACAAGTTAAAGCCACAAATGAAATTTGAGAATTTGAGTAAATTCCACATGAAAAGTAAAACTACCTACCAAAGGAACAGGCCTTTTTGTACTTACAATAAGAAAATACATATTGTCACAAAAACAACAACTCTTTAAACAAGAAACAAAATCTTATATTGTTTGAATCATGAAAGAACGACTTATTCCATTGGTAGATAAGTTTACTTGTCAAGTGAAATCTAGTCAAATCAAGTTAAATATTCTTAATTTGAGTAATCTGAATTTACTTATTACTTATATTACTTTTTGAAGTGTATACCAGGACTAAACCATGACTGTTTCAAAACAAACACTAAACCACTACATAAAAAAACAACAACAAAAAAACAAAATCAGGTCATATCAAAAACTGAATGAAGACACAGCACTGATCTTCTCCTTGACCTTCTCCGCTCTATTGAGAGACAAAAGATGCAATCTGGCTGACATTGGTTTGGCAAATGGACAGTTAATAGCTGAACTATATTTTGTAGCTCCATTAAACTGTATGTTTTATACAAATGAGCTTTGCTTTGCTTCTTCGAAAACAACATAAAATCTCCCCATTGTGGGACAAAACAGGTTTAACTTATCTCATTTTATTTTAAAGGGGGCTGTGGTAAAACTTTAGGTTAGGTTATTTATTTATTTTTATTTATATGTCAGTTTATTTACCATTTGTAATTAAAAAGCACATTGAAAAAACGTGCAAAAAGCTCAAAGTGCACCAAGAGACATTACAAACAACTACATAACAAACAATAGACATTACAGACAACATATGACACTGTGAAATAAACAAGATACAAAGATTAAGGAGCTAAAGTATTAAATAAAACCAGTCGTGGAAGGTAATGAAGTAACAGTAGTAAAGTACTGTACATAATTAAAAAAAACGTGTTATCTGTACATTACTTAAGTAGATTTTAAAATGGATACTTTTTACCTTTACTTCACTACATTTGAGAGCATGTATCTGTACTTTTACCACTATATTTCTGAACAGGACTGAAAAGTTAATGTATTTTTTATTATTGTGTGAGACCTGCTAAAAAGGCTGAGGGGTTTATTTTTTAAAACATTTGTAGTTTGAGCAAACAAAAATATAAAAACAAAAATAGCTAGAAAAAAAATATTGATTCACTTCACTTCACAAATTCAGCACAAATCTTTATCAAAATCACTACATTTGAAGATTTATTACATCTTAAAATCTTTGCAAGATACTTTTACTTTTTAAGTACATTTTAAACAGGTACTTTAATACTTTTTCTTGAGTAGAGTTTTTCATCTGATACTTTTACTTGAGTACATTTTTTCATCTGATACTTCTACTTTTACTTATAGTATTTTTTTGCTCTTGTATCTGTACTTTTACTTAAAGGTACACTATGTAACTTTTTGGTTGGGAGTCTGTCACCGACTTGTTTCTATGGATATGTGACTGCTCTGTCTGGAATATTCCACAGTATGACATTAAACAGCTCTACCTTCATTTTTCAAAAATACCTAGAAAAAAAAGCATTCTGACTGTGAGCGGGGTCGCCTCTCCACAGATCTGACCTGTAACTTGGTCTGGTTTGGTCTCCATGAAGATAGAAAGGTTTAATGCCATACTGTGAAATATTCCAGACAAAGCGATAACATCTCCACAGAGAAAAGCATTTGATGGACCCTCCACCACAAAAGTTACTCAATGCACCGTTAAGTAACAAAACTGAGCACTTCTTCCACCATTGAATAAAACCCTGGACTAAGCAAAACCAAAAGAAGAAAAAATTGGAGTCAAATGCAGATCTTGAACTACCAGCAGTCCTCGCACCACAGTCTGAGACACACTGCCCCTGTGGAATCACCTCCTCTCTACCACATACTACAGTATTTAAGACGGTCCTTTGATATGAACAAGTGTGTGGTCTGAGTCTCTGTTTCTGGTTATGGTCCAGTCTATTGTAATGTGGGACACACGTCAGGGAACCGATTGTTCCTAAGCCAAGACGCAGCATTAGTGACAAAAGAGGAATGCTGTTAATCAGATTTGGGAGCGTTTCCGAAAAGGAAGTACCCCGCCGCCACTTGCACTTTCATTGTGACTCCTGCTCCCTGCGTCTCAGGAAAGAGAAAGAGCCAAGTGTAATTAATGAAGTGTTTAATCCACTTTAAATCTGGCTGTACTGTGCAAGCACTACTAAATAACAATTAAAGGTCCTATATTACACAAAATGGACTCTTTAAGCCATGTTGGAATACACATACCTGGAGTTGTGTTTTGTTTCATTCACACATGTTTGAGTAACCCTTCATTTTTAGTCTGTCTACCTCTCCAAAGCTCAAAATGCTCTGTTCCACCTTGTGATGTCATGTAGTAGTAGTTTTCAAGTTATCAGCTCTCTTTTACCTTTACTTCAGTAGAAATTTGTAGAGTGTTTTCTGTTTGAGAGAAAAACTAAATATGCAGGGTTTGTGTGTTAAACATGTGTGAATGAAACAAAATAAAACTATAATGAGGAAACAACATTATAACATAGATCTGAAAATAACATAATATGGGTTCTTTAATACATTACACAAGAAACCTACAAAATAATAATAATGATTTAGTCCTATATAGCATGACGACCCCCATCACCCACATACTCCATTGGGATTAAATGTCACAGCCTTTTTGTTACCAAATTATAGATGGTACTTTACTACAGTAGAGTAATTTCATGCTAGTTTATAGCACAGTAAGTGAAAGTGTAGCTACTTATGGTAATTACATGGAAAAACACCCATCTGTTACTTGTGTTTAGTGTTACCACTATGCCATACATCATGCTATTACAGCTGCATTGTATATCTTTTTTGGTGGAGTGTCTGTCACCTGCTTGTTTCTATCGATATATCATAGCTCTGCCTGGAATGTTCCGCAGCATAACATTAAACCGCTCTACCTTACATTTATTCAACTATAGGAGGTTTTATAGCTCAAAATACCTCCACAGATCTGATCTGTAACTTGGTCTTTTAAATCTCCATGATGATAGAAAGTTTTAATGCCATACTGTGAAACATTCCAGACAAACCAATAACATCTCCATGGAGAAAAGCATTTGACGGACCCTTCACCAGAAAAGTTACACAATGCACCTTTAAGATGGAATGTGCCTCATTTATATCATAACATTTAGTTATTATTATAGAGACGTACTGAGTGTCAATTGACTCATTGCAGTTGGGTGAAAATAACATGTTATTTCCTGGATTACAACACAACAGCTAACTCTGTCCATACCTTTATTACAGAAGGACCACCGTGGTTGTATTTTGCAGGTCTTTAAATGCATTGTTTACAGCAGGGTTTAATAGAGCAGGTGAAGTCAGTGCATCTTTACCATAGACCTGTTCACATGTTCTGATCACAGTTATAATGTTAAAAGCCTTGGGCTCATCACCTCCCACCCTGCACCACACACACTTTACACCTCCTGTGCGAAAATGCTCCATCCATATTTAAGAGCCACTTTGAAAACGCCAAATTACAGGCTTCTTTTTAAGACAACACCCAATTAGACATTTTAGTGGAGCGAATGAGAGAGGACTTGGGGCTGTGTGTGTTCCCTTATGTTGTGAAGTAATTGAACCTGTATGAGCGATGGCATCTGCTTTATAGATTTCCTGAAAACTAAATGCTAATTAGCTCGTGCTGTTAAAAGTACGTAATAACAGATTTAGAGATGACTTAGGTGTGTGGTTTTCAGTGACTTGTTGCAGCTGTGGTTTGCAGGTTGTTCCCTTCCTCACTGAGGTAATTTGGAGCTACAGTGGATAATAGAGTGGAAATGGCACTCTTCATGATTGTCAAAATGCAGTGTGTTACCTAATGTATTCCAGGTGATGAACAAGTCACTGGTCACCCAACATTTACAAAGCTGCACAAGTCCCATAGACTGCATATATATATATAAATGGACATAGCTAACCCACTAGCAGCCACGTTCCAAATAAGAAGTGAGCATCCTGCTCCAATTCACTTTGTATTGAAAAAACCTTGCCCCTGTCTCTGTAACTGCTGCTGTCAAGCTCCTCATTTTCAATATAATAATAATAATAATAATAATAATAATAATAATAATAATAATAATAATAATATATGAAAGATAGAAGAATATTTTGGGGTCACTGTTTATTGTGTGTACTTCTACGACTCATTATAGATGCAAAGTAAGTACTTCTTTCCGCTATTTAATCATTGCAGCACATTTTTTTTTTTTTTAATTTACTTTTTACAATTATAGATTTAGAATAGTTTTTGTGGTTTGTGGTTTGGTCTGTAATTAGTTTCAATATTATTATTTATCGTCATATTTACTTCAGTGATATATGGTGCTTCAAAATTTGTTATCATGACAGGCCTACTGCCCGGGGACCCATCTCCAGATCTTGAGCTAGACTTTGTCAGGACTACCTCAGCTGGAGAATTTTACATATATATTTTCGGTCGATCGATGAAACCAGACCCCACCAGACACAGGAAAAACATGCAAACACCAGGTACACAGTAGCCTCTGCACTTCTCACAGCGACTAGATCAATTTAAACCCCATTGTTGAAGTAATCTGAGATATTTTACAAGTCCAAAAAAACAAACACTGGGCCATTATGTCATGTTATCTGAGCAGCCGGTCCCACCACAGCTCCTGCTCAAGTTTAAGTTCAGTTAAAGTGGTCTAATTTCAGTGGTTTGTTTATATGACTCTAGTCACTTCCAGTCTTTGTGTGTTCTCTTTTGCCAGGTCTAACTGTCCCTGCCAAACCAACCACAACTGATTACATTCAAATAAGCAAGACGGTGGAAGCCTGATAGCCGTCATAGGGTATTTTTACTGTCACTGTCCCCAGACCACAGTAAAGTGGAAGTAGCCAAAAGCATTTAATTTGATGATAATATCTGAATTTTCCTGGTTTATAAGGTCATAGACAGATGCTGGTGTCTTTAGCTGTGCAGTGGTGTGGATGTAAACCAGGTGCAGGGACTCTGTTGTTCTGTTATACTACAATGTGTGATGGTGACTGTGACGCAGCTCAGTGAGTCAGCAGCTTCAGAGAAACAGGGATTATGTGTAAAGCCAGACAAAAGTACTTCAAACATGGCGGAGATAAACTAAATAAGCTGCAAGTATACAATGGTTTGGTAGCACTTTAGCAGTTTGGTAAGTATGGGTGAGGAACAAAAGACAGTTTCAGAAAATAGAACCTTAGATCAGGTTTTAAATATGCACAAACGTCTCTGGTGCAGGTTCCACCACCTGCTTTTCTGGAATATTCCACAGTGGTATTAATTTTGCATTTATTCAGTTACTGGTCTTTTTATTATTCAGGAAAACCTTCGGAAATGCATTCATACTGTGGCTTAGTCTCTCCACATCTGTCCTGTAACTTGTGTCAGGTTTAATGATATACTCTGGAACAGGTGACCACCAGAAAAGTTACATAGTGCTCTTTTAAGTTGAATACCTCTCATCCAGTAGATTTATAGTAACAGGCATATAGATTTTAGAATATTAGAATAATATATAGCCTATTAGCTTAATTGTAGTTGAAGGATGCTGAGGTAACACTGTCAACATGACTGAGAGAGGAATGAGACCAAAGCAGAGATTCATGGAAACAGATATATTTAAAGTGATTGTAGTTTGCTGGTTTTTGCCTAGTATTGTTGTAAAATTTTCCAACTGTAGGCCTGTCATGATACTATATCAACTTATCGTTCAATATATGAATGATGAGGGTCAGTGTTTATTGTGTGTATTGTGTGTTTGTGGTATAAATCTACTCTTGGGTTATTGTGTCAGTAGCATAAATTAGACTCAGTATTATATTTTATCATCTGTATTCACTTACTTCAAAATGTATTATGACAGGCCTGTCCAACAGTTTTTCACTTATTCTAGGTTCAACCAATGACGAGTGTTGCATTTATAAATACATGCAATACTGCAGTAACGTTTGATGTTGCTTAATAAAAAAAATGTAGTTTTAAGCATGACAAATGAAAATGAATACATGTAATTTACAGTGTGTGACATTTATGTGTGTACCATTCTTTTCAGACTGTCCTAATCTTTACCTTATCTTAACATGTGTAAGCTGACCATTTAATACCACTTGTTGTCAAGACATGGGTCTAGTGTAAACCACAGAGGCACATGAAGACCTCAGATAAGAAACCCACACATTTGATTCACATTTTCCACTGATTTTACAAGTCCTGAAAGTTTTATCTCAAGTATCAGCTTTGTCTTTACGGGACCTGGTTGTGTGGGTGGGATGCTCTGACTAAAGAATGATCAGGACAATATAAAACCCCAGATCAGTGATTTATGATGTTATTGTAACGGTGGACATCTCGTCTTATTTAGCGCTGTGAGTCAGGACCATGGCAGCAGCTCTTAACTGTAATAAAGTTTGGATTAAATCAGAGGCCATGTATCTTTATTACTTAAAGGGCCCATATTACGCTATTTTTTTTTTAAATCAAAGTTATTACAATGTTATTCTCTTCATCAAAAACATATCCTGAGTTGTGTTTTGTTTCGTCCACACATTTAACATACAAACCCTGCATATTTAGACTGAGTTCTTCTCTCAAACTGATCCACCTTGTGATGTCATGTGGTAATACAGGAAGTGCTCCACTGTGTTTTTAAACTCCATACACCTTCACTAGAATCATTTGGATAAATTCCACCCTGGAATTGCATTTTGAGATATGGAGATGTAGACAGACTACTAATAAAGGGTTACTCAAATGTGTGAATGAAACAAAACATAACTCCAGTATGTTTTGATGAGGTAACATCATTATAACATGACCTAATAAAGGACCTTTAATATATTGTAGTCACTAGCGCTAATTACCACAAATTTTCTCATTCATTTATAAGCATTCAAACACAAGTATATATCCTTTAGATATTGAAGGTGAAATGTCTTGCCCAAGGACACAACAACAGCTTTATTAAGAGCTTTATCCATTACCTCTTTTTTCCATTATCTATGTTTCTCCCAATCAGAGAAGGACCCTTATTGAACTGTTTTTGGACACCTGTGTCATAAAAACATTGCATTCAATTTCAAAGTATTCTTCCTGTAGAGAGTTGGACACAGATATTCCTGCCTGTTTAGGATTATAGAGTTTTGTTCACTTTGACAAAGCCAAGAAGAGGATGTGTCTTCAATGATAAACTGATGTCCTCTGTCAACTGACTCATAAAGACTTAAAGATTTACTCCATCACTCCGGGGAACAGAGCTTTGTGAAGCCAAAACTCAAATTACATTAAACTGTCTTGTTCTAAACAGTGGGATTTCAATAGAACCCCACTGTGTCCTCTCCTTTTGTTTAAATAACTCTCCATGTTTTATTCAAATGGTATTGACCCAGTGGAAGTATCGACTTTTCACTGAAGGGATAGGAGCAGCTGTGTGTTCAGTATTTGGCTGAAAATCTTTGTTTTTTGCAACTTTTAGACCTCCAATTTTAGGACCACCCCAGCGACCATTACCTGAGCTATTTCTATGGTAGGGAAACAATAAAATAAAAATGAATAAAACAAACAATTTGTTACTAAAGAAAAGGCTCAATACTCAATACTGATTTTGATGTGATAAAAATACAACAGAATTAGTTTTTCAGTAGAATATAATTATAGTTCCTTTAAAGTACCTGTATGTAAGTTTTTCTCATTCTTAGTATAAGGACAGACCATGGAACCTCACTGATCACTAAGCTACAGAAGCTGCACTAGCACTGATTAATAATAACTATAACCAGGTCTGCAATGTAGCATTATGACCACAAATACCACATATAGGTACCACATATAGTCTGCTTTTGATTACTATTACATGTTACCCAAACATGATGTTCGTGAGGTGGGACTCTTGGGTGGGATTACGAGCCTGGATGTCAAGAGCAGCTGGAGGACTAAGACTATTGTACACGCTTTATGTTGATAGAAGTAACCAGAACAAAGAGCTACCTTTTACCTTTTGTTTAGCAAAGATTGGCAATTCCAGGACTGAAATCACATCCAAATGATTCTAGTGAAGGTGTATGGACTTTAAAAACACAGCACTTCCTGTATTACCACAGTGTTTTCAGTTTTAGAAAAGAACTCAGCCTAAATATGCAGGATTTGCGTGTTAAATGTGAATGAAACAAAACACAACTCCACGTATGTTTGCGAGGTATGTTTGTTGAGGAAACAACATCATAACAGATCAGAAAACAGTGTGATATGGGTCCTTTTAACCTGCTGAACTGACAAAACACTCTCATATTTATAATGTAATAGTCCTCTGTGCTCAACAATTATATTCCAATTGTATTTAAATCTTTCAGGCTATGAGTGAGTCCTCACATCCATCTTATTTTTCCACACAGACTCCTGCTCGTGTTGATAGCTTTGACAGCCGATAATTAGACTTATATTACATCCTCCCTGCACCATTGACCTCAGCATTTACTCACCCGTAAACTTTTTATTTCAGTCACTACTATGATAAAACGCTCTGGGGCTGAAGTGGCTCCATATTTTCCATCTTAGAAAGTGGAAGAAGCCAGAGGAACAAGGTCTACCGCCCCATTATCAGTCCCTGTTGTATTTGCTGTAGTTAATTTATTTTGGACTACAGTTGTATTTGCTCAGCTCTTGGCGAGTTGATTAACATATCATGTGATAAATACAGAAATGGAGTCCAAGTCTGTCAGTACGGAAAGAGAGGTTTAAATGGTAAAATCCCAATGAGAACTGTAAATTATTGATGTTTCTCTGACCTGCTGCTTGTTTCCATTTGAAATTATTATTCTTACAAACTCAATATAAAACCAGAGACAGATGCGAGCCAAAGTATGACATAAAATAAAAGTAGTACAAACACACGGCTGCCAATGTTTTACTATATTACCATCAAAGACTATTGCAAAATGTCAAAACGGCATTTCTAAACATAAATACCTTTGATGCTGCTGAAATACTGTCACAAGATACAAGTAGATAAAAGTTGACCGGTGTTTTATTTTTGTATATTTTTATACACTCGTACACCCGTGGATCATTATGTTATAATTTGGTCATTTCACACCGCGATATTTATCTAAAACAACTTAATAAAAGAAATAAATGCGCTGATTTCTGTGGTGCCCAATGGGAGAGATGGCTCCTTTGATGGACAGCTGCAGATTACACTAGCGAGCATTTTTTTTTTTTTTCATTTGTACAAAATTGACTACAACACACTGCCAAATCCTACACGTATCACCATTTAGGATGATGAAATTGGAGAATGAAGTCAGTACAAAGCAGTGGGTGTGTACCAGTGAAGGTGAAAATGGAAGTTAATTGGCAAAATGGTGTTTTGAAAATAAGAAATTCAACATTTCTCAAACATGCACGAATCACTCCAAATACAACTTTGGGTGAGTAAGTGCAACTTCTATAACATAGTTAAAAGCTCTACAAAGTTTATTTTTCATAATTGGTCCTCTTTGACTACAGTAGCTTAGGGGCATCTTGTAGAGTACAGGTTTTCATCAAAAAATACATAATCTTCTATTCTTAATTACCTTATTTTAACCTACAGTATAGTCCAGATAATGAAAATCAATTCCTAAATTAGCTGCCATTTATTTCTATAATCGATTAACAATCACAATGAATCAGTTGCTGCTCCCTATCTCATTACTATTGACTCCCTTTAGTTTCATGCCACGACGAGAATAAATGACAGCTGAACACAGTAGTCAAAGCAATTAACTCTGCCAAGCTAATATTATCCTCATAAGATTTTTATTATTAAAATTATATGATACAAACCCAGCCTCTGTTCGTCATAAATTACAGATCATTTCATTTTCCAGTGTCAAGTTTTCCAGTGAAATACTGTCAGTGACATTTCCAATATGATTTTATTGGCAGTTGTATCAGAAAGGAGGACATACATGGCAGTTTTACAAGGCTTAGCTAACTTCTCCCATGCCCTGTGTACTGCCTTGTAACTAATATGTTCGGAGCACTTTAAACTTCATGATTCATTGTTTGAGAGGAACTACAGTTTTACGCAACTTTTTCATGACATCAGTGGCTTGGCTGTCTGGCCATCTACCGCTCTGATTGCTGTTGTGTCAGAGAAAAATCTGTCTCCTAGCAACTATTTTGGTGTTGTCCAAAATATATTTATAATGAAGAGGCGGTTTACACGTCATAACGTTTTGCTCCTGACCCTAGATTATTGATACAAGTGGAGCGCATAAATAATGGAAACTCATTTCATTTGTTGCAGGGGATGTGTTTTTCCACCACGTTTTTATGCTTTGAACCTGCCATAATGAGAGGCTGTGTATGCATGTGCACTGCTGGAACATATTCTAACAACTGTGGACCAAAGATGGGGAAAACCCTGCAGAGAACAAAACATCAAATCTAAATATCAAGATGATTTATTTGCAAGAAAATTTGACATTAGGTTTTTTTTTTAAAGGTGCGTTATATAACTTTTCTTGTGGATGTTTTGCCACCTGCTTGTCTCCATGGAAATGTTATTGCTTTGGAAAATTCCACTTCATGGCATTAAATTAATCTATCATGCATGTATTCAATAATAGTTGTGTTTATTGTTCAAAAACGCTTTGAAAATCATGCTTTATTATTGTGAAGGGGCTTGCCTCTCCACAGATCTGCCCTGTATCTTGATGTGACATTGTGACTGTTTTGTCTCCATGGATGTATATGAGTTTAATGCCAATATTCCAGGCAAAGCAATATCATCTCCATGGAGACAAGCAAGTGGAGGAGTCCTACCAACAAAGTTACATAGTGCCCCTTTAAATACACGCACCATGGAGATCTTATTGCTTTCACAGTATGGTATTATACCATTCTATCTTCATGGAGACCAAACTAGACCAAGTTACAGGTCAGATCTGTGGAGAGGCGACAAGTTAGAAGGCCTGTTTTTCTAGGTATTTTTGAGCTATAAAACCACCTGTAATTGAATAAATGTAGATTAGAGCTTTATGTTATTTATGTCATTCCAGGCAGAGCAATGACATCTCCATAGAAACAAGCAGGTGACGGACCCCCAACCAAAAAGTTACATAGTGCACCTTTAACATGTATTGGAGTTCAGGCAATCCCAGGGAGCACAGTTCTCCTGTTTTACACATGTTTTTATGTAATGTCATTTTACTCCTCTTTCAGTCTTTTAGTGTTTAGATGTATTTAGGTGAGCTCTGTAGCCAAATGTTATTACTGCTGTCAGAATAAGGCTGTAGTCCAACAATGATGCTTAATCCAATCACAAAACACATAACCACTAAAGACATGAGTGTTGTTCATGAACCATCTGGGCCAAAGTTCAATTAGATACTTGAGAATTTGACTTGAGAAAAGAGCAGTACACTCCCTCGTTACTGTGGCTTCAACAAAGAGAGACAGAGGCTGAAGAGAATGGGCCAAGAGGATCGTGCGTCCAATTTGTGTTGGTTTGGCAAAATCTGAATACAGCTTTTGTTCACAGTGAAATCCAGGAGTCAGAGAGACAAACAAGGGATACTGTTAGTCTGTGTGAGAAGACATTATGCAATTTACTTTAACAGTTTTGAATTGTATAATGTAGCAATCAAAGTATTACTCTATCCTTGTGGTTTGTGGTTGCAGTTATTAATAGATTATGTGATGCTACTGTGGTGGAATACATATTATAGCTGAAATTGCAGGCTTAAGAGGTAACTGGTTGAGGATGAAGACAAGAAAATAGGCTGTGAGTTATAGCAACAAACAACAGTGGAAGTTTCAGCTTCATAATTCCCCTGTATGAATAAAGAAAATGTCTGAACTTTTTGAACACAGTGGAAATCATGAAATTCAAAATAAAAAACAAAAAATTCAGAAATTCTAAAATTCTAAATCTTGCCTGCTTAACATCTCAGCTCATTTGATTTGTCAAATGTCTACCCCCATTCCTCACCTCTTTTCACTCATTTCACTGTGCTGCTTTGTCTAATAGAATCTACAGGCCAAATAATCCTCACTACTAATGCTAATGTACGGTCTACTGTACTCTGAACATTGCTTATCTTTGCTGTGTGGTTGTGTGGTTGCAGTGGCTGATCGGGGACCGGGACAGTCACTGTGGGCTGCTGTGCTCCAGGACTCAGGGCAAACCCGTGTGTGGTTCAGACGGACGAAGCTACGAGAACAGTTGTGAACTACAGAGGGCACGCTGTAAAGACAAGACCCTCACACTGGCTCATCGAGGGAGGTGTAGAGGTAAGAGTTAAATGACACAGGGCTAGAGTTTAGACACATCAGCAAAAATCATATAAGAAAGAGTTAAATACTGTCTCTGTTGTCCAGGTAAAAATTGGGTACGAATTGATCAGCCAGCGGTAGCTCCGACCACAGCTTCAGTGGTCAGAGATATTGACTATAAAGGTAAACTCACACTGCCCTATACACATTTTCATATTAAAAAAATACAATTTACGAGATTATAGCATTTTTGTTTAGCATTTTGAAGGTGCACAGTGTACATTCAAATTATATTTCTTCCATTTATTCAAATACAGGTGTTTTAATTGAACTAAAAATAACGTGGGAAATATGCATTATAGTGAGTGAGTGGGGATCACCTCTCCACAGATCTGACTTGCATCTTGGCCTTGTGGTGCCACCATACATACTGTGGAGCATTCAAAGCAATGGAGACAACTCCATGGAGACAACCAGCTTGTGGACCCTTCATCTGAAATGCTACATAGAGCATCTTTAAAGTTACAAATAATTGCACCCACCCCTTTAATTATTTTTGTAATAGCCTCAAATGTGAGAGTATAGTCCTTATAGCAGGGATTAAAAGGTCCTATTACACAAAATGGATTCTTGTGACCTGGAGTTTTGTTTCATTCACACATGTTTGAATAATCATTTCATATTTTGTCTGTCTGCAATGCTGAAAATGCTCTGTTTCACCTTGTGATGTCATGAAGCTTTTAATTTGATTTGAAATTATTCAAATCTTTTTAGTGAATGTATATGGAGTTTAAAAACACAGTGGAGCACTTCGTATATTACCACGTGACATCACAGCGTTGTTAATTTGAGAGAAAAAGTCAGCCTAAATATGCAGGTTGTGTGTGTTTAATGTGTGAATGAAACAAAACACAACTCCAGGTATGTTTGTGATGAGGAAACAACGTTACAACACCGATCAGAAAATAGCATAATAATGGGCCCTTTAAAGGTGGACAGTGGTCAGAGTTTAAATGAATGAGAAGATGTGTTTAATTTTCCGCTTCTGTGTCTCCGTGTAAACCTAACCAGACCTGCACCAGTGACTTCCTGAGTCTCGAGATGCCAGGCACTCAACAACACTGAGATTGATAGGTCTGGAGTCAAGGTTGAGCTTGGCATTTCCCCCTTTACCACCTCCTCCTTTTGGTGCACTGTCTATTTGGAAAACAGAAAGACATTTTTGGATTAAGTCCTAGTTTCTCGTAAGGTAATGCGCGTTTTTATTTCATAACACTGAGCGGTTCCAGGGAACTCTGAGCCAGACGAAGCTCATAGTTTTTGCACATTTAATGATCAAAATAAGGCTTTAGTCAAACCTCTGTTTACAACTTCTGGCTTAGACTTGGCTGTGTGAATTTGATGGGATTAAAAGACAAAACGCTAGCAACGAAACCACAATCAACCAAAGACACAATTGTATATGTCAGGCTTATTATTGTTTTAAACACTAAGTTAACTGAGGTCAACATATGCAATTTTAAGCAATAAAATGCAGGACTGTAACTAAACAATATTATAGCTTAACGGTCCTACCTGTATTATGAAAAATGTACTCTTGTGAGCTTTAAGTCATGTTAAAATGTTGTTACCTCCTCAAAAACATACCTGGAGTTTATTCCATTCACACCTGTAAAGTGAGTAAACCTTTATTATTAGTACGTCTACATCTTTAGTTCAAAATGCTCTGTTCCACCTTGTGATGTCATGAATCAGTAGTTTTCAAGTTAACAGCTACCTAACCTATACCTTTAGGTATATGGAGTTTAAAAACACAGTGGAGCACTTTGTGCATTACCATATGACATCACAAGGTGGAACAGGATTGTTTTTGAACTCCTACAGAAAGCCTAAATATGCAGGGTGTGTTTTAAACTTCTTAGGTTCTTTTGAAAGACAATATTGTCTTTAAAAAGAACCTAAGAAGTTTAAAGTACATAAGAAGACAAAATGAACATTTTCGGTTTAATGCAGGGTGTGTGTTTTAAACATGGGTGAATGAAACCGAAAATAGTGTAATATGAGCCCTTTAATAAATAATAATATGCAAATCACAACAATATCTTTTTGTAATAATTAAAATGAAAATAATGGAAAGAACATTGACACAGTCTGAAGTGTGGATGTGTGAGGGTAGGCTGGCTTTAATAGCATGAGCAGACTAGAGGCAAATTAACAGGGACAAGGTCTGAAAAACAGATTAAGATGGATTTTCTATTTTTGCAGCAACAAAAGTATCTCAGAACTGAATATAAATAGATTTGAAATTGTGTTGACATTTCACTCAGACAGTCAGACTGGTCTCAACTGTTCCAATAATATCTATTCTGTAAAGTATCTCTGACATGGCTGAGTGCTTTGCCAATGATAATCAGCATTTAAAAGTATTTTCATTTGTATATTTGACTCTAAGTTTTCTTCAAGGCAGTTATAGACATACAGTATCTTAAAGGTGCATTGCATAACTTTTCTGCTCATGTATCACCTTCTTGTTTCCATGGAGATGATGTTGCTTTGGAATGTTTATGGCATTAATATACTAACATGTATTTCCTTTTTGTATTGGCCAGAAATACTTTAAAAACATGCATTCTTATTGACTCTATCCAATCTGACCTTTAACATAGCCTGGTGGTCCCACCTGCTTGTTTCCACTGTGATAGATTATTTTAATGCCTTATTGTGGAACATTAAAACCAAACCAATTACATCTCCATGGAAACAGACAGATGGCGGCCCCTTCACCAGACATATTACGCATGTGCACCTTTAAATAGATACTGTATTATATCGCTATGGTAAAAGTCCATAATATATATCTTTTCACACCAAGGACCTATAGGAAAACTAGAACTAAGCCAGGTCTATAACAGGACTATACCAGGACTAAACCAGGCCTCAACCTATAGTCTCTATCAGTAATAATGACAAAGTTGCCTCTCCACAGATCTGACCTGTAACTTGGTCTGGGTTAGTCTCCACAAAGATAGAAATGTTTAAAACCATACTGTGAAACATTCCAGATGAAACAATAACTCCACATGGAGAAAAGTATTTGACGGACCCTCCACCAGAAAAGTTACACAATGCACCTTTAAATTTTTTTTATCCCATAATAATGCTAGTCATACTGTATACAGCCACCTTCAAAAAAGTCAATAAATATTTTTTCAAGAACAAACAACAACAAACATCCACCCAAAGAAATAACATGTATATTGCTTTTTAATTGTGATTCTCACTTTAAAAGCTTTTGAATGCACCTAAGTGACATACTTAAGTGAGTGAGAGGGTGTTAATGTCATTCCTTTTCCAATTTCCAGACCTGTTTCCAAGTGAGCGTGGGCTCCTGACAGACTGTTCATCTGAAGCCTAATACAGCATGATGTATTTCACTAATACTAACACCAGCAATGACGTGAGGCGATTCATGACCTGTAATTTAGTATGCTGTTAAAATACATTTTTATGCTCCAATACTGTCCCTTTGGCCTATTAGAATGGCCTATTTAGGTTTAATTATATTCTGAGGTGATTCGTCAACTGTCTGAGTTGGATGCTGGACCAGTTTTTTCTCAGCAGCTTTAGCAACCAAACCTTAAAGCAGTGCTATGTTTTTTCCAATCCCTACTGACTAGAAATTCCATGTTTTATCAACCTTATTCTGCTCTGCCCACATTTACTTCTGATGTTAGTTAGTTGTTTAGTTGTTGTTGGCACTTCCAGTTAACGTGTAGTATAAAGCTCTATATTACACAAAATTGACTCCGGTGAGCTTTCAACCATGTTTTAATGCTGTTACCTGTGTTTTGTTTTGTTTTCTGTTTTATTTTATTCACACATGTTTGAGTAACCCTTCATTATAAGTGGTAGTTTTCAAGTTAACAGCTCAAATAATTTCCCTCGTGGATCAATAAAGTTTGTTTAAATCTAAGTTTTTTTTTTACCTTTAGTTCAGTAGAGACTGGCAATTCCAGGGCTGAAATTATCCAAATTACTCTATTGAAGGTGCATGGAGTTTAAAAACACAGTGAAGCATTTCCTGTATTACTACATGACCTCACAAGGTGGAAGGTTTGAGAGAAGAATTCAGCGTAAATATGCACGGTTTATGTGTTAAACATGTGTGAATGCAACAAAACACAACTCAAGCTATGTTTGTGAGAAACAAGAAAACCACATTATAATAACATAGATCAGAAAATAGTGTAAATATGGGCCCTAGAGCCTCAAGCCAGTACCATCTGGAGCTGAAATGTCTTGATGCAACAGTGTCCAGATGACCAGTGTTGAAAGCCTTCTCTACATTAAACCAGTTCATCAGGAATCCCAGTCATTTCGGTGGACATCTAGAAAAAAGTCTCACAGCTAAAATATTATACAATGTAGATTAACTTGTATAAAACCACCAACAAGTCAACAATGCCCCCTTTCTCTCTGTGTCTTGAAAACGGTTTTGTAATCTGTGTATAATTTGTTCTCTGTTGAGACTGGCAGCCCTTATAGAGGCAACTTTCTGAATAGGGTTCAACATATTTTCATTTTCAATCTATTTTATTTTTCTATGTTATTTTTTTTTTTAGCTCAAAATATAGCAAAAAACAGCAGTCGCCTCTCAGGGCTTCACAGAATTGAAATCAAAAAGTGAAACAGTCATTGGTCAATAACACACAAGCAGATTAACTAATGGTGTAAATTTTGCAGAGGTATTAATGCAAAAACATCTAAAAGTGTCACAGTTTGATGACATCATAGTCCGGTCCACTCTGATCAGGTGGTATCCATTCAGAGCAGGACTCAGCTGTGGTCCTGGTGCGCTCCCTGGGGTCTCTGTGTATTTAACTAAAGCCGCTCTGTGCAATGAAAACAGTAGTCGCTGATAGCCCCATATTACTCAACCTTTCGTCCCCTCCACACTCTTTCATAAGTACAGTGGAGATGTATGCTGCTTACATTATGGTGGTCAGTGTTGGCTTGAGTGATGGAGCAGATTAATGAAATTAGGTTGGACACAGAAACAATCCCCACTGCCAAAAATAACTGTCTTTATTTTTACAGTCTCTTATAGAGGCTGACTCTGATGACATGCCTTCTGTTTGAATCCATACAAAAGGGTCCGTTACTTATTGTAACAAACCAGTAACTTAACAATATAAATACTGTTTTATTCCATTAGCAAAGTAAAAATAGACTGCAATTTGTTAAAAAGTGAAAGGAAAAAGTCAGAGATCTAATGCTTTATTAATAAAGGTTTGAGAGGTGCACTAAATTAAATAAAGACACTTCAATACACTGAAAAAACAATGATAAATAATTGTTAATAATTTATTTAAGTCATTGCCAGTTATTGGTGTTATTACAAAAAATAACAGTTTCAAACACCAAACAACATTAATTTTAAAGGTGCACTAAGTAACTTTTTGGTTGGGAGTCTGTGATTTACTTGTTTCTATTTCAATTACATGTGTTTTTTTTTGCTCAGAAATACCTAGAAAAACATTCTGACCATGAGCAGTGTCGCCTCTCCACAGATCTGACCTGTAACTTGGTCTGGTTTGGTCTCTGTGAAGATAGACAGGTTTAATACCATACTGTGAAACGTAACAGACAAAGCAATAACATCTCCATGGAGACAAGATTTAATGGGCCCTCCACCAGAAAAGTTACACAATGCACCTCTAAACTCATTTAAGCTGATTTTCTAGTGTAAGCATGCATTTTTCTTCTTTTTTCTTCTTTTATATTGAATTTATTAGACATCAACTGAGTGGTAAATGTGTTTCCAATGAACTGTAACTATCAACTAACTGTAAAACAATGCATTATTTTTTCTAATATATGGGTAATACTTTAAAATAACTCCACTTATTCATGCCTAGTAAAGCAAGAAATACAATTCATAATGAACAAATAGTTAATTAAGAAAGATTCAGGTTTTTTAACAACTTAATTAATACCCCAACCCTAAATCCTGACTATAACCCTTTAGTTATAGTTCCTAAGCCTCTTAATAAACTACTTGTCCATTATGAATTAAGTCTTTCTTTCTGCTTTATTAAGTGCATATAACAGGTTTTGATGATTCTCTAATTTCTACTTAATTTGGTGGGATAATACCTGTTGTAAATATAAATTATAGTTTTATACCAATCAAAAAGCAATTTATGAAAACGTACTGATGACATTTATAGGGAGAATTCTCTTTAAAAGTAAAGGTGTTTTCTTGTGTTTTTATGAATCAAATTTTTATTTCTGTGTCCTTTGGAGCGGTTTTGGTCCAATGTACATTATGGTTGCTAGGTTACAGTTATGGAATTCCCTAGTGTGTGATTTCCAACCAGGAAGTTAAATTTTAAACACACACACACACACACACACACACACACACACACACACACACACACAAAAACAAAACAAAAAAAAAACAGCCAGTCTTTTCTGGGAAAAGAAAAGTAAAATGTTTAGTAAATTCATAAATAATATAATGATCTTAACTGTGTTTTGGTGAAATGCATTGTCCAACCTGTAATTGGCACTTTAAGGCTAATTAAAATGTAGTTATTTTAAAGCGTTACCAGTATATTTTCCTCACCCTGTCTGACCCATGTTTTGCTGCAGATGGGGGACAATCGAAATGCCGATCAGAGAGGACTCAGGCTCTGGAGCAGGCTCGCAGACCGCAGGAGGCCATGTTTATCCCCGAATGTAACGAAGATGGGACTTTTGCTCAGGTCCTTCATCTTAATACCCCTCCCCATTCCCAGCCCATGAGACAAAGAGCATTATGTCCAATAGCTGTTCCCCATTAGCAGTTTTTGGCTTTGATTCCTGTGTTTTGTTGTTTTAACTCTGGCTAATAAAATATTATCTATCTGCATCTTATTTGTGCGTTTCATGTTTTATTGGTCCCAGGTCCAGTGCCATACGCTGACAGGATACTGCTGGTGCGTCACGAGTGATGGGAAACCAGTGAGCGGCTCCTCCGTGCACAATAAGACGCCAGTGTGTTCAGGTAAAGTCCGGGAAATTTGGGAAAATATTTGGGAAATTCTCTATAGTTGAGTAAATTTTGAGTTTTGGTATACGTTTTATAGCATCTGACCTGCAAAAGGTTTATACCAGTGTGCTCAGGTAGAAAATCTGGGAAAATATTTGGGAAAATATTTGAGATTTTTTTCTAGAATCACCTGAAATTTGGGGATTCTGTAGCATCTGTCCTGCAGACGCCAATAGGTTTAAGTAGAAAATCTGGGAAATTTGGGAAATCTGGGAAATTTCTCTAGATTTACTTGAATTTTTGGGAATGTGTAGCATCTGTCCTGGATTAGTTCCATACCATACAAGATGTCAACGTGTTCAGGTAAAAAAATCTGGAAAATTAAAGAAAATATTTGAGAGAATTCACCATAGTTACCTAAATTGTGAAATGTGAATGTGAATATGTTTGGGAAAATATTTAGGAAATTTCTCTAGATTTACATGAATTTTGAGTTTTAAAAGTTACAAGAAAATCTGTGAATTTGAGAAAATATTTGGGAAAATTCACTATAGTTACCTAAATTATGATTTTTGCTATTCATTTTATAGGATTTGTCCTGCATTAGTTCTATACCAACAAGATGCCAGTGTGTTCAGGTGGAGAATCTGGAAAAATCTTTTGAAAAACTTGTGGGAAAATATTTGGGAAAATTCACTAGAGCTCCCTAAATTTAGAGTTTTACAGGTTTTGGGATTTTGTAGCATCTGTCCCACATTAGTTCCATAGCAACAAGACATCAGTGTGTTCATGCAGAAAATCTATGAAATTTGGGAAAATATTTGGAAAAATTCACTATAGTTACCTAAATTTAAAGTTTTACAAGTTTTGGGATTTTGCAGCATCTGTCCTACATTAGTTCCATACCTCAGAATTAGGTTTAGTGCAATCAGAACAGATCTGATCCATGCCAAGCTAAAGCTACAAATGAAACAGGCTGCATTCCGATCACAGGTGCAGAATTTTAGCTACATCTTTGAGAGGTTAGGGGTTAAGTTGGGCTAGGATAGCTTTAAATCAAGAAAAATATAATTCTCCCTCAGGACAAGCCTATTCCATGTCATAAATATGTAATAATATGCTACAAGTATATGCAAATACACCACAAATCAGTCAAATGAGTTAACTTGGTGTTATATGAGTGGAGCTGACTACGACTTCAATAGGATACATTTAAGCGTGCATTCAAACTTATCCTTTATCCTGATTTGAACTCAGTTTGTAAACTTGGTTTGGTACTGTTCAAGTCCTGTTTTAGTCTTGGTTTAGTCCAGGCTTAGTTCCAGTCTTGCCCTAATTTTAATGTGGTGTATTGTTTGAAGTTGATGCGTATGGGCTGCAGCTACCGCGGTGCTTTTTCAACCAAATGAAGGTTGAAATATGGTGCCTGAAGGCTTCTAGTTAGGGAATATTTACAAATAAAGTGAATCAGACCTTTTAGATTTAGATTTTTGAATAATGTTGCTCTCTTTGTAATAAAAGGTCTTGGCATTTGTCCAGATAACATTTATCAAAATATAATCATGGTTATTTTAATAGTTAATTATGATTAATAATTGTGGCATATACATTTGAACATTAATCTAAATGTAATAGAAAGTGTGAATGTGTTCAGTGAAAGCGTGAGAAGTCTGCAGTGTGAGTGGGGTCGTTGAGATACAATTAAAGGAGTGTGTGTGTGTGTAAAGGCAGAGCTGGAGCACATGTGTACTTCATGTGCCTACAGCAGGTGCTTGGGGTCAGACAGGAGGCTAATACCCCCCTGCCCTCTCCTGCCCCACACCCAAAACCCCTGTCTGCCTGTCCGGGATGGGAACACTTTATGATAATCACAGTCATTTTCCTGTGAAGATAATACTGGGGCGTTTGGCCAGAGTTGGATTGCAATGTCACTGGAGCTACATATGGAGCACATTTGGAGCAGAGTGGTGAAAGTGGTCGCATGCCCTCCTCTGCTCCTCAACAGATGTACAAGTCTTCATTCACCGCATAGCTGCACATAGTTTCAATTCACTTCATCCTTTTCCAGCGCAGTATTTCACGGCATACATATTCCTGGTCTAACAGAATATTTGAACACATTTTTCAGTTTAGACATTTTCAATTCCAGTCCTGTAAAAACACTCCCAAAATGAAATGTTGACCCTTAATGAAAATTTTATTTTTTTTTCCCCTCAAAAATAGAAAGAGTCCTGCATTCTGTCTAACTTGCAAAAAGTGAGCTTTATTTACAGTGGAGCAATGTTTCGGCAACTAGGCCTTCATCAGGCAAAAAAGTTTTTTCTCCCCAATTATTTTATGTTGATCCAAAGTAAAATAATTACACAGGTTTTATTTTATTTCAAATATTAACATTAATATTTAGATGAAAAAGGTAATATAATATATTCATATAGAATCAACACTTCATTTTTTGGTATGGTTTGCATTATTGTTCCACTCCATAGTTGATGTTAGTGAGCAATTTTGGCTTTTTGCAGTTACTGGTCAAATTATAATATAGTATAAAAAAAAAAAAAAAAAAAAAAAAAAATATATATATATATATATATATATATATATATATATATATATATATATATATATATATATATATATATATTAGTAGTAGTGAAACATTGCTACCGTTGATTTCCCTCTAAGATCTCTATAACCCTGTTTCCAATCTGTCCTGCGTAAGACCCTGTATGTTTCTTGTAAAGGTATCTATGTCACTTTTTTATAATGAGTTAAAACCAAATGGGACACTATGGCATTAAACCTTTCTTTATTATCTTTATGGAGACTAAACCAGACCAAGTTACAGGTCAGATCTGTGGAGAGGCAGCCCCGCTCACAGTCAGCATGCCTATTTTTCTAGGTATTTGTGAGCTATAAAACCACCTGTAACTGAATACATGTAAGGCAGAGCTGTTTGACGTTCCAGGCAGAGCAGTGACACATCCATAGAAACAAGCAGGTGACAGACCCCCAATGAAAAAGTTACACAGTGCATCTTTGAATAATAATAAAGAAAACTACACATTTTTCCTCACTTCCTGCGTGGATCCCTGCTGCTTGCCTGTACCAGTGGGCAGAGAACAGTTTCGCTCACACATGGGTCACATTAGGCGGGTTTGTCAGTGTTAGGATAATGTGTTTTGGTATGTGTCCACCTTAAGTACTAACAGAATGCGCTCATCGAACTCTAATAAACCAGGGAATTCACCCTCACACTTGACGTCAATGGGGTCCACTGCAGCACCTGTGTTTCATTATAACAGATCAATTTTTTTAAGAAGGACACTGCAGAAAATCTAGATTAAATAATTCTGTTAAAGGGCCAATATTATGCTATTTTCTGAGCTACATATATTGCCAAAAGTATTCGCTCATCTGCTTGACTCGCATATGAACTTAAGTGACATCCCATTCTTAATCCATAGGGTTTAATATGATGTCGGTCCAGCCTTTGCAGCTATAACAGCTTCAACTCTTCTGTTTATGAGAATTTTTGACCACTCTTCTAGAAGCGCATTTGTGAGGTCACACTCTGATATTGGACGAGAAGGCCTGGCTCTTAGTCTCTGCTGTAATTCATCTCAAAGGTGTTCTATCGGGTTGAGGTCAGACCAGTCAAGTTCATCCACACCAAACTCTCTCATCCATGTCTTTATGGACCTTGCTTTGTTCACTGGTGCATCATGTCACGTCATGTGAAGAGGAAGGGGCCATCTCCAAACTGTTCCCACAAAGTTGGGAGCATGAAATTGTTCAAAATCTCTACTGAACGAAAAGTAAAAAGTAGCTGTTAACATGAAATCTTCTGCTTCATGAGGCTTCACAAGGCGGAACAGAGCATTTTGAGCTTTTCGAGATTTAAAGAGACTAATAATAAAGGATTACTCAAACGTGTGAATGAAACAAAACATAACTTCAGGTATGTTTTGATCAGGCAACAACATTATAGCATGACTTAAAGCTCACAAGAGTAAATTTTGTGTAATATAGGACCTTAAAAAAATAAGCAAACAAAAAACTACTTGAATATTGATTTAAGTTTTGACTAAAATGTATTTATTTAATGGGTCAAGATCATAACTTATTTCTCCATTGTTTTAATTAGGCTCTGTTTATTATTTGACATTATTATTTATTTCGATTTAATCAAGGCAAGATATATATATATATATATATATATATATATATATATATATATATATATATATATATATATATATATATATATATATATATATATATATATATATATATATATATTGGATTATATGGCATCCATTGTTTGTTTTTTTAATTCAATTGTTAATTTCTTTTATGACATTATTGTGTGTTTTGTCCAGGTTCAGTGACAGACAGGCCGCCCGGTCCAGTCAACTCAGGCAGAAAAGGTGAGCTGAGATCTGCTGCAGGATTTGTGCATGACTTCTTGTGTTTGAGTCTGTATCAAATGTGTATCATATGTAATGGTTTCAGCCTTCATTATATTTAACATGTGTTTTTCTACATTAGATAATGTTTTAGTATAGAACCCCCTTATAACCCATGTTTTTCCCATTAATCCTTGACAAACTCAGTCAGTTAATATATCATATAAATTATATAAATAAAATATGCAACATGTAGATGACAATGCTGTTTGTCTATGTTGTTTGTGGCTTGCATGTGATTTGACTGTTTTCTTAAGGGAAGTTGGAGATGCTTCAAAACTCCACTTTGGTGAGTATGTTATGCAGGGACTGTGCCTTCACTTTGTACACCAACAAGATTTAGAGCCACTAAAGTGTGAGCAAGTGGTATAAATACAGTACTTCATGTTGGTCTAATAATTACTTTTTAGGAGTCAATTTACTTATCCAGTCTATACACTTATATCAAACTTTATTTATAAAGTGCTTTTCAATCAAAAATGTAACACAACAAGCTTAACAGTCATTAAACGCACAGAAAACTATCAGTTTGGCAGTAATATATCCTTGAATAATACAACTGGGGTTCACAGTGATAAGTTGGCATAGGAATTAAGGTATACTTTATTAATGCCACTTCATTCTCTGCATTTGACCCATCCTTCAGGTACAATGTTTCCCTCCTGGAGCTAAGTATATTTTTAGTTTTAATGGGGTGTTGGTGGATTCCTGAAGGCATGAGAGCAGATGTGATGTTTGTGTGGTTTGTGCTGAATGCCATTTGTGATTATGTGTGTAAAGTGTGTAAAGTGTGGACATATGAATGAGACTTTTGTGTTTGTGTGTGTTCATGTTTTTGTCCTGTGTGTTGTGGCCGGGCCATGTGCAAATCCCAACCATTCAACAATTCTGGAGAGTAGATTGTATTAACCTCAATAATGGTAGTCTCCTTCCGTTTCTTTCTCACTCTCAACCCAGATGACGGATCCAAGCCCACCCCCACAATGGAGACCCACGTGCCACCCGAGGGAGACGGTGAGTCCCAAACAAATCTCTATCTCATTTCTGGTCAGTGTTTACAGTCATTTATATGGAAGAGTGTCAAATGGTCACTAGAAAAATGTGATTTAAGGTTTTGATGTTATATTTATAAGTGATAGTATTATTTACCCATGATCTAATTTGGAGCAAGCTTTCAGTTATAAAAGATTAAATAAGACACATTATATTTTTATTTCCATTTATTTCCATGTTTTTTTTTCATGGTTGATGCTAATACCAAAGTTTGCTGTCCAGAAAAAATGATGGCCAATAAGCTCTGCCGATATTTTTAGGCTTATACATACAGTATATAGGGTCAGTTTTGATAATTTTCGCCAAATTATGTAATTTACATTTACTACAAACTTATCCACAGCCCTTTTTAGCACAAACCTATAAAACTGCTGTGTAGTCACGTTTTGTGCAGTGATCTCTTTGCGTTTAAGTGTTCAAGTAAAGCTTTATGCATTCTTTAGGCACCAGGTTGGCCAAAACAAAATTTCGGCCACTACTGGAGATTTAAAGTTGATAGCCAATTCACTAAAAGGTGCAAACATCATCTAATCGATATATTGGCGAAACAATATATCCGTCTATCTCTACATTTTTGGTTCAGTCAATGAACACCTGTTTTGTGCGACCATAGATTTCTACAGATGAGGGTTAGGCCAGTGTATATAACATGGAAACTACTGGTTTACTTAAGAAGCTGTACTATATTGTTCACTGAATTATAAAAGGCCAAATGTTTTGTTTTTATTATGATTTTCACCATATCTTTTTTTTTTCAGTAATTGTAATGATTTTGTCTAAATGAGACATCTCTCTACTCAAACCTGGAAGAATAACTCCAGTGCCCAATCCTCTTAAAGTCTGTGGTTTTAAAGCAAAGCCTGGTTGTCAAAACACAGTGTCAGATACTGAGACATATCTCTGTTACACTGGATCCTGTTCTGATTTGTAGTGCAGGTTTTTGGCTTGTGGATACAGGTTGGAGTTGGCAAAACCTCTCAGACTTCAGTGTTAAAAAGAGCCAGCTAAAGATGTGTCTTTTCTTTTCTTTCAGAGATCACTGCTCCGACTCTGTGGATCAAACAACTAGTCTACAAAGAGAACAAGCAGAACAGTTCCTCGGCCAGAAAACAAGGTGAGAGTCAAGCATGGGACCGATCACTGGTGAATGTAAAGCTATAAACTGCAATGCTTTTCATTGTTGGCCATTAGAGTTATTTTATTTTATTTTCCCCATGTAACCCAATGTAACAAACAGTTGTAAGAGTTTACATTGGATTCAGTTTTGTATGCAAATAAACCTTAACCATGATATTTACTGACAGATTTCAACATTCTCTGGGGGTGTGATGCTAAATGTAAGCACTGCTCTGTCTGAGGGTTTGTTAGACTTTAATCTGTGCTTTATTTGAACACAACATGACCAGAAAGAACTGACTTTTGAATTACAATAGGTGAGTTGATTTTTACAGTACAGTACATTTGTACAGGTCCCTTTCAAATAAAATTAGTCACAAGCTCGCAACAGTTTTCAGATTGTCACTCATCTTAACAGGACTATAAATGCTGTGTGATGTTTAAATCCATTTTGTATTTTTCTTGTGTTTTCAGATGATCTTAAAATGTATTTGGCAGTGTTTGCTAATGTGTGCATTGTGTCTCCTTGGTTACTGGTGAACATCCTGTTAATACATGTAGAAGCATGATGTTACTGCAAAGTATCAATATTGCAGTTTCACTTAATGCGGGTCATTGTGCCATAGATACTATACTTATTTTTGGTATTTAGTAAACCTTTCAGCATTTGCCACAGTAATCATTAGTACACCCATTAATGTTATATGAACAAATAAAAACACTTTTAAATAAGGTAGGCCTATAATCACTTTTCACTGACATTGATTATTTAAACTAGATCTCTTTGTCCTGTTGTCTAGAAGCCCTCACAGGCTGGCCTCCTGTTTGCACAATCCTTCACTTGTATGGGCCATAAGAGTGATTTAAAGTGATTCCAGGGTTAGTTTATGAAGAAATTTTTCAAACTAAATGTTTGTTGCCAGATTTTTGTCAAGTTGCTCAGAGGTTGAGATCAAGATTGTCATGAAGCTCGTTTGTAAAACTAAAAACTCACATGCGACCTTTACTTTATTGTGGTGTGGAAAAAAACAAAAGAAAAACAAATACAAGACTGTTTTTCATGTAAATCCTCGTTTAGTGACCACCTGTAGAAATCATTTTCAACTCCTCACAGTTAAAGGTGCACTATGTAACTTTTTGGTTGGGGGTCCGTCACCTGCTTGTTATATGGATATGTCATTGCTCTGCCCGGAATGTTCCACAGTATGACATTAAACAGCTCTACCTTATGTTTATTCAATTATGGTTGGATTTATAGCTGTAAAATACCTAGACAAACAGGCCTTATGACTGTGAGCGGGGTTGCCTCTCCACAGATCTGACCTGTAACTTCTTTGGTCTCCATGAAGATAGAAAGGTTTAATACCATACTGTGAAACATTCCAGACAAAGCAATAACCATGGAGAAAAGCATTTAACAGATCCTCCACTAGAAAAGTTCCACAATACAGCTTTAAGGACATGTATTTATGTTTGTATAAATGGTAGGTGGACATTTCTATTATTTTGGAATACACAATTCATATACAACAAGGCTATAATTGCTAACATTTCTACAATTCTAACCATAGAGAAGGTGCGTAAACAATATTGTAGTGATTATCGACAGCTGAGAACGATTGTTGCTAACAAAATTGCTTGGGCAAAGCAAAGGAAATGAGAAAAAAAAGTAGGAAAATTGGCAAAACACTGACCGCATACAACAGAGTGGGCATAAAACACCAAACTTGTTTATAGACAGAAAAAAACAATGCAAACAGTTTATAACAATCCTACAAAAGTCATAAATGCAGCTCTACTCATGGTAAATGTGAAAACTAGAAATGGAGATAGATTGTTTTGAATCCGATGGCTGATAAGGTCTGCCAATATGTATTTTTGTGCTGAAATGTTGGGCTTATTTTAACTTTTTCCCCCCAAATTATGTATTTTAAATTTACTAAAAACTCACCCATAACCCTTTTTTTTCCACCACAAAACCCATAAGAGAGCTGTATACTTGCATTTTCAACAGGTATCTATTTGCACTAAAGTGTTCGAATAAAGCTTTATGGGTATTTAGGCTGCAGGTCACCAAAACAAAATATTGACCTGTGCTGGAAATTTAAGTTCGATAGCCAATATGCGAAAAAGTCTGATATATCGGTCTATCTCTAGTGAAAACGGTTGATAATCAACAATGAAAATGTGCCTCGGGATGGTAGGTTAAATCTGCATTACAACTGAAAACTATAGAGCCTGATAAATCAAATGTTCTTTGCTTCTCGTGTATTCTATCTTAAGGAAATGAAACCAACAAAAAAAAAAAAAAAAAAAATTGAAATTTGAGAATTGTGTTACATTTTATATGGCATAGATTGACTGTAAAAATTTTGTGTTGAGTGTGTGGAGATTATTTTATATATTTATTTTTAATTGTATTTTATTTTTTGTCTATTTTTATTGTATTTATTGTATTTTTGTATATTTTTGTTTATATATAATATATATATATATCAATATTTTATAGCAAACAATAAGCCTAACTGTCATCATGTCCACTATAGTTTCTAATCAGAGCCTGCTGCAGCATCTGTATTACTGTTCAAATCTTATATTGTCATTTTTATTTTATTATGAGTGTTCTTTGAGGAGACATCTACAACAATGAGCTAATTGTTACAGCGATTCTTGGCCCGCTCTGTGTGTGGCTTAGTCCTTTTGTTTTGTTTAAAAGAGCCTCAGTTTCCGTCCATTCAGCCTCTGCCAAACACAACAGTAATTTAAATTAAAGAGGAAAGAATCAACTCAAAATAAATAGGACTGAAATAGAGACAGAGAGAAAGTATGCATATTAATATATTAAGTTTCACACACGCTGGCTTTTTACATTTAAATGCAGCTAAATTATTTCCTTTTGCAAATCCTGACACTAGAATAAGTTTAATATATTAAATAGTGTTAAATAATATGGATATTAGAAACTTGGCAAAGACTTAAGGAACAGCGAAGGAAGCCTACTTGAGAATGAGACTGCACTCAATCATAGCTAGTTTTTGTTGCTTAGATGATAATTACAGGCTTTAATTTTCTTAAAGTCAAGTCAATACCAACAAGTTTTGATCGATACTTTGCAGCTGATGTCCTTAACATTCCCTGGGGGTGTGATGCTAGCTGTAAGCAATGCTCTATCTAAGGCTTTGTTAGACTTTAATCTGATCTTTCATTCAACACAGTCTGACTTGAAAGAACTCACTTAGTTGGAATTACAACAGGTGAACTCATTTGTGCTGTTAAACAAGTCTATTCTATTTTTCTTTATTAATTTCAATATGGATTTTGTGAACACTTAATCACAAATATCCACCAACACAAACATACAACAATCCAAAGTCACAACTTGCATATTGAACATTTTAAATTATTGGATTTTGATTTGATTAAAGCAACACAGTGTAACTTTCTGGAGGTGGCATATCACCTGCACGATTCAGAAACAGAAAGTTAAAACTACACTTACCATAACACTATAACATTCTTCAGATAGATTTTGCCTTTAAAATGTCCATGGAGACAAACAGGAGGAATGTCTCACATAGACAGTATTCAACTTTATGTTGTCCCTTTTCTCTGTGTTATATTGTAATCCACTTAACCCTGAAGTAAAGAGTGGCTCCTGATTGGTCAGCACACTTCATCTCCATGGCAACAGTCTGATGTTGTTCTGGGCTGATGAGAGAGCCGTGCACTAAATGGATGTGAATGTAAATAATGAGAACAGGACAAGTGCTGCAAGAGCAACTTTTAAAAGGAACTTTTGTCGTTGTCCAAAATGTTACCAATTTGAAACAATATTTTGATTATTTATGGAACTGTTTAGTTCTTCGCTCAAAAAGAAAACACTCTGTTCCACCTTGTGATGTCATGTGGTAATATAAGAAGTGCTCCACTGTGTTTTTAAACGCCATGCACCTTCACTACAATCATTTGGATGATTTCAGCCCTGGAATTGCCAATTTCTATTGAACTAGAGGTAAAAGTTAGCAGTTAACTTGAAAACTACCACTACATAACATCACAAGGTAGAACAGAGCGACAGACTAATAATAAAAAAATTTTACTCAAACATGTGAATAAAACAAAACAAAACACAACTCCAGGTATGTTTTTGATGAGATAACAACATTATAACATGACTTAAAGCTCACAAGAATCAATTTAATGTAATATAATTGTAGCCATATAGTAATTTGGTCATGTTGGTGTGTTAATATTCTATCTTTGTGGTTGCAGAGAAGGTCCCCTCTTGTGACCAGGAGAGACAGAGCGCTCTCGATGAATCTCGGTTGAACCCCCGAGAGGCCATCTTCATCCCAGACTGTGGGCCTGGGGGTCTGTACAAACCAGTGCAGTGTCACCAGTCCACGGGCTACTGCTGGTGTGTGCTGGTAGACACAGGGAGGCCCATCCCAGGCACCTCCACCAGGTCAGAGCAAACTTTAACACAAACGCCAGCTGTTTTTATTTGCTATTTGAGAGGTGATTCTGTGTCTTGTGTAAATATGAAGATAAAATACACAGTTTCACTACTTTATTACTCTATTGAAATTCTTAAAGGTACTGTGCCTGATTTTTACTGTCTTAAAAACAGAAGAAACAGAACTAGTTAATTTTAAACAGTTTGCAGTAGTCCAAAGTTAAATACAATAAAAATACCGAATCAGGGTACAGGAACAGACATGCATGTTAATTTTTACAAACTATTTATTTGACTTTATTTGACTTTATCTTATCTATATTTAGTTATTTATTTAGATAAGATTTAGATTTACAAAAAGAAAATCGGCTACTGGCTGTGACCCCAATGCAGATATAAGCCTTTTCCAAGATACTTTATGACTGTATCTAACTTCTGTTTCCCATTCAAATCACATTATGCACAATTTAAATACAATTTGGCAACACATCACACAGTAATTTTTTTTTTATTGGCAGTGTTCACATCACACTTTTTTACTTTGTTGTAACAGATATGCCTACATTTCTATTATATTGATATTGTGTTATTGTTACAGATACCGGACTCCAGAATGTGACAATGCTGCTCGCTCTCGAATAACAGACACAGAGGACCCCTTCCAAGGCAGAGAGATCACAGGTAAAACTCTTTATTTTATTTGAAGAGGCAACTGGAGGTTGAGATGCTTGTAATTGTGCTTTAAATATCTAAAATCATAATCATGTAATCATGCATAAAGCTGTACTATGTAACTTTTCTTGTGTCTCTATGGAGGTGTTATTGCATTAAGAATGTTGCACGGGGCATTGAGCTTACAGTATCTCTGTGGAGAGGTGTGTTTTCTAAGGTATTTATTTTAGAAAAACACCTGTAATGAATAATTGCAAGATGTAATGCTTTACTGTGGAACATTTCAAGCAAGATACTTATCTCCATAGAGACAGGCAAGTATCAGACCCTCCACCAGAACAAAAACATGGATACACTATAATAGCTACACTTTTTATATCCTTAATAAAGCATGAACAAAGACTTCATAATATTTACAAAAAAGTTTATAAAGTATGATTTAGGATTAGTAATGTAATTATTCCCCTAATCCTAACTCCTTAATCCTAAAATCTTAACCGTTTAAGCAGTTACAAGCCAGTACCATTCTTAATAATCTTCATGCTTTATAATGGCAAATTAAGTTATTATAAGAGCACCTTTAAAGGTTGTATAGAGGATTTACAGCTCCCTAAGTAGAAACGCCTCCTCCCGCCTCCTCCTTACGCTTATGCTGCTTGTTTAAAGCCGGTGCGCGTTCAGAATCACTGTTACCACTGTAACTATACTGTACGTTTTCAAATGATAAGCAGAAGTTTCCTGTTCAGAAGTAATTTAGCGACCAACGCGTCAGTCTTTAGACCCTCTGCTTCAGTGCCGCCATCGCTGGAAGGAATTTCTAACAATCACCTGAGTTTAGCTTCGCTCCTTTTCCCCTTCTCTTCTTCTTCCTCAAAAATGGACTTTCTTTTGAGGCTAACTGGTAGTGGATTCTTGTTTGCCATCGCAACAAACTTTGTGCAAACTGCGATGAAGCTACAGTTGGAAAAAGAGTAAATGGCGTCTTATATTTGTGGAATGCGTGAGAGGCGTAAGTAAACCACGTAATCCCAGTGCGCCGGCAAGTCAGTTACGCTAGAAGCGTAGGGAGTTTGATTGACAACCTAACAGCCAATAGATAATGAGGTAGCCTCTCTATAATGCTATCATTGACAATTTGAAACAAAAAAAAATCCTCCATACAACCTTTAAACTAAAAGTGACCAAATGCTAATGAAAGAACAGAATGTGTGGATTTTGAATACTGTAGTGTTGAGTCCATGTTGTTGCTCTGTGGCTGGTGCTGCCCCTGTGTTCAGGCCCAGGCTGTAACTCTTATTTAATTCCCATCTGGTGAGTTTACAGAGTGGAGCATGACTCCTGACTGAGCGGCAGATGTGCTGTGGTTTTGTGAAGGTGTGAGAGTGGAGAGGGAGGGGGCTGAGGGGGCTACAGGCAGAGGAGCTGAGAGCAGTGGTTCTGTAATGGCGTGTTCTTGGTTTAAACCTGGTCTAGTCCTACATCTGCTGTGAACTGCACTATAGTTAAAGGTTTCTGGTTGTCACTCCAGGTTTGGATTGGCTTAGTCAGGTTTTTAGTAATTATATATTATATTATTATTTAGACATTATAGCTATAAGGTATATATATATATATATATATATATATATATATATATATATATATATATATATGTTTCACTATATTATATTTTCAAGGACACAATACATTTTTGTTATTGAACTGAGTATTTGTATGGTTTCGTCATCCAGCCCCCAATTGAAAAATCTGCCCCCCTGGAAAATGTAACTGAAGACCCCTGTTCTACTGCACTAAACTAGACATGTCCAAACCTGAATCTTTGGATGTTAGAGGACAACATTTATTTGCTTTTCTATGGCCAAAACTGCTTAGATGAAATCCAGTTTGTTCAAATTAGAAACAGCTTGTAAAATAATTATTGCCTAAATACAAGTGAGTCATGATAGCAACCAGCATCCAAGTTTTCCAGTTGAGCTATTAAAAGCAAAGAATTTCTAAATCTGCAAACAAAATTTTTTGGAGAGTACTACATTTCCAAAAATGTCCATCTTTTTTTTTTTTTTAGCAATCCCCTGAAATATGTATAAGATATGAGACTGAGACGTCACTGTTTTTACTTTATTAATTTTTTTTTTACTATTACTGTAGCATTGCTTTTTGGACCAAAAAAATACTTAACCCTTTTATGTTCAATCCAAATATAAACACAGGGTGGAAAAAATCCCTACAAGATCATTTTTCTCACAGTGCACAATTTTGTTTTGTCTTATGAGATCTTGTGTTATAAGATCTAGTCCCAATTTGTCTCTTTTTGTACTTGATTATATTGTGACCTGAATAATCATCATTATTGATTAACCAAATAATCTAGACATCGCTAATAGAGAGATAAAGGAATCGAATGTTAATGTAATATGAGGAGAAAGTGAGCGTTTACTCAAACTCAGACAACTTTAAAGGAGCACTGTGTATCTTTTCTGGTGAACGGTCTGCTATCTGCTTGTCTCCATGGAGATGTTGTTGCTTTGTCTGGAATATCCTGGTATGGCATAAAAAGTATGCATTTATTCAATAACATGGATTTTCATTGCTTTAAAAACTTTTTCATTCTTACTGTAAGTGATTCCTCCATATTTGACATGTAACTAGGCCCTATGGCGTCGTCTGCGGTCTCTGCCATACTGTGGAATATTTCAGTCAACATTTCCACGAAAAGAAGCTGGTGACAGACCCTCCACCAGAAAGGTTACACAGTGCACCTTTAAGGATGTTGTTTTGGTCCAGTGTGCTCTGCTTTTAACACTTGTGTTCCGCATAACTCCCCAATTTAACACTTGGATTAAAGCGCTGTTGTGTTGGACATGCTAATTGAACTCACCTGGACGACTAGGGCACTGGACCACCTCATACACTGTGTACCAGCTATGACCAAAATGGAGGGATAGAGTGAGGAGGAGGAGGGGGGTCAAAAAAGACAAAAAAAAAAAAGTTAAAGGTACACAGTGTAACTTTTCTGGTGAAGGATTCAATACCTCCTCGTCTCCTGTTGTTGCTTTGTCCAGAATGCTCCACAGTATTGCATTAAACGTATCTATCTCCATGGAAACGAAAAAGTGACACCACCATGTTACACGTCAGATCTGTGAGAGGTGACCCTGCTCATGTGCTCATGTTTTTGTAAGCAATAAAAACACCTGTAATTGAATTAATGCAAGATAGATATGTTTAATGCCACACTGTGGAATATGCCAGGGAAAGCAATCAAACCTCCATGGAAAAAAAAATCAGATGACAGGCCCTCCAGCAGAAAAGTTACACAATAAAGGTGCACTGCGTAACTTTTCTGATGGAGGGTCTGCCACCTGCTTATCTCCTTGGAGATGTTACTGCATTGCATTCAATTTCATTGAGACAAGTTAATGGTCAGCTCTATGGAAAAGCAAGCCTGCACATATTAAGAATTCATGTTTTTCAAGGTATTTCTGAGCTATAAAACACCTGTAATTGAATAAATGCATGGGAGATATGTTAAATGCCCTACTGTGGAACATTCTGTGCAAACAAATAACATCTCCATGGAGAAAATAAAGTAGTGGACCCTCCACCTTAAAAGTTACATAGTGCACCTTTAACTACACAGCTGCGTTTGAAGTGCACTTTTTAGAGACACAATTAGGGGGGAAAAATTTGCTCGTTTTGAACATGCTATTAAAGACCATACATCTGGACAATTACCGTGAGCTACCCAAGGTGTTCTGAATCATGTCATAAAGTTTAACAGGTCTGCTCGCTGCTCCACACTTTCAGCTCCACTTTACTCAATGGGCCTCACCAAAGAAACCTTACAAAACAACCAAACAATGCACTTCCTCCACTTACACTATCTAATTCACCTGTTATACTGCTATACGGCGGATATAGGACTTTTATTACTGCACCGGCCCATGTGTGTGCAGGTCTATAAGCTTTAATGGCTCAGATTAGTTGCAGAATGTAACTGTGCTGTTTTGTCTTCAGGCTGCCCCGAAGGAAAGAAAGTGGAATTCATTACAAGCCTGTTAGATGCCCTCACAACAGACATGGTGCAAGCTATAAACTCACCAGCCCCCTCTGGTGGTGGGAGGTAAGTACATGAGGCACATTAGAGTAGCGCTACCCAGTGGGGGTCGCCAGGCATGAGTTGGCGGTTGCAAGATTATTTCAAAATATAATGCATTTATTTGTTTTATATTGTAAACAGTATATTTTAGTGAAATTAGGTCTTATCACCCAAGTAAATATAAAAAAAAACAAAACAAAAAAACAAAAAAACAAAACATTAAACCTGATTTTTAGTTTTTCAGTTTGGATATAATACCAGCATCAATTTTATTCCATAATGGGGGTCCTGAGTTGGTTGCATGGTCATTTTGTGAGTTCTGGTCTCAACAGTTTGGGAAAACCCTACAAAAGAGCATGCCAATTTTTGGCTATCATATATCAAATTCCAAGATAGGGTTGTAGCTGCATAATTAATAGAATTTCAGTCATCATTAAAATTATTGCTCCATTCAATTACAAAAAAATGTAAACGATTTAGACATTAGACAAATATTGATACTTTGGGGTGACATCATGCCCGGGGTGTTCTACATGTATCTGTATTGATGGAATGATCAGCAATCATCTCAGCTGTTGTAGTTCCAACCAAATCAGTTCTTTCTGGTCAGATTGTGTTAAAAATTAAACTTAGATTAAGTAACAGAGCTTCTAACAGAGCAGTGCTTTCAGTTAGCTTCATACCCCCAGGGTATGTTGATGACATCACCTGCAAAATATCAATACATCTCCCTATTCTTCTATTAGGTCAAATTAATGTTTCATGTGATTTAAATAATGACTCCATTCATTGTATTTTTTTTTTCCAAGTAGCCCTGTTGAATTTATGTATTTGTTTATTTATTGTTTATTTGAATAGGGACAGATACAACAAACATAAATTAACAATTCAATAATTGCTATTAAATTCACTTGTCTGTGGTCATTATGTTTGTCTTATCAAGGAAGGAGAAAAATCCCTCTTCTTTTGGATATTGAATGATTCTAATTAACTTTTTATTCCAGATTTGTTGAGCCTGACCCCAGCCACACTCTGGAGGAACGGGTGGTGCACTGGTACTTTGCTCAGCTGGACCTAAACGGCAGCCATGAGATCAACAAGAAGGAGCTGAAACCTTTCAAGAGATACCTGAAGAAGAAAGCCAAACCCAAAAAATGTGCACGGAAGTTCACCGACTACTGTGATCTGAACAAGGACCGGTCCATCTCACTGCAAGAGCTGAAGGGCTGCCTGGGCGTCGGCAAAGATGGTAAGGAGCTAGGAAAAGAGACAAGGAGACGAGGAGGTAGGAGTTAGAGAGGTCATAGCAAAGGTCATTACGCCAGTGTGAATCAGAGGCCAGCTAGGGTCATGCTAATTTGTTTCACCAAAGTCATTGCAGGGACAGACAAAGACAAATGCAATGGATATTAGGGATGTGAAAAAAAGTCTACATAATGATTTTATTGCTTTGTGTGGAAATTTACACAGTATGGCATTAAACTTATTGATCTCCATTGAGATAAACAGATGATACAGATCTGCGGAACGGTGACCCCGTACACCATAAGAATGCATAGTAATTCTTTAGCAATAGAAACAGACATACTAAAATGAAACCTGTGTAGAATGTCATACAGTGGAAAATTTCAGGCATAGCAACAGCATCTCCTTGGAGACAAGCAGATGACATGCTTCTCACCAGAAAAGTTACATAATGTGGCTTTAAAGGTCCAGTATTATGCAAAATTTACACTTTTAGTCAAGTTAGAATCAAATATGCGTATAGCTACTTTTTACCTTTAGTTCGGCAGAGATTGACAATTCCAGAGCTGAAATTATCCAAATGATTCTAGTGAAGGTGTGTGGAGTTTAACACAGTGGAGCACTTCCTGTATTGCCACATGACATCACAAGGTGGCAAACAGCATGTTTTCTGTTTGGGAGAAGAACTCAACCTAAATATGCAGGGTTTGTGTGCTAAACATAACAAAACACAACTCCAGGAATGTTTTTTGATGAAGAAACAACATTATAACAGATCTCAAAATAGTGTAATATGGACCCTTTAAGTTAGTATACTTTATGTTAAAGATTAAGTGTGCTTATCTGTTTTGCAGGTAATGGAAACCAAGGGACACGGCAAGGGACAAATCTATTCAGTAAGGCACTTTATTAATTTGCTTTCCTTGTTTTAGCCTGCCCAAATCAAGTACCCATAATGCAAAACCTATAATAATATAATTTGAGGTATAGGTCACCATGTCATCAATAATAAGTGTTAGTTTAAAAAAATAAACATTGTCTTTGAATAGGAGCCATTTCATGTGGTGGCACTGGGCAGTTTTTTGCTTGATTAGACGTAATAAATTGTAGAAACCCAGGTTCAGACAGATTTACTGGCTGTTATAAGCAACTGAGAAAATATTACGTGTAATGGTGTGTTATGAGCCGTTTACACAGACCTCATAAAAACTAGGTACTACTTTTTTATTCTCTCTAGATCTACAAATTTGTCATAAGATTTAGTAATTTGAGATACTGTTATGTAACATCTAGACTCTATAAAAGCATTATTATTATTATTATTATTATTATTATCTAGCTGAGTTTTGCTTCTGTGTATTTTTATGTGTTGGTATTAGTCTCATTGGTGCAGTTGTGGTTGAGGGTTCAGCTCCACTTGTGTGTGAGGTCATGTGTTTAGACTGGCGTTGGCACAGAGCGGCCGTGGCTGGCTCTTTGGGCATAACGTCACAGCTCTCAGGCCTGGTCAGGGTGACGGTGCCAGGGTAAACAGGAGCGGGTATTGGACGAGCAGAGAGGAGGCTACTCTAACTTATGGAATCTCACCTTCACCACATGGCTTCATATCCATGGCATTCAGAATGATGAGACTTTAGGACCATTGCCATAACAACTGACAATTTAAAACTAAATCGTTTGAATGGTCAAAATGTTGGCCATGAATAATGCATAATGTAATCTAATATTTGGAATTTAAAAGGGAAAAAAAGATTCAAGTGCATTAGCTGGTTCACTAAATGAAGCAATTTTGACTTCTATAGTATTTACAGTTTTGTGCCAGTACTTGTATAGGTTGAATATGAGTTTGACCTTATATAGCCTATACATTTTTCCCTGATAAATTTGTTGATATGACCATTGTGAGTTTGTGATAAAGGGGACAAATTATGCAAAATCAACTTTTATAAGCTTTTATCATGTTATCGTGGTATTGTCCTGTATTTCAGACAATTTCTGTTTTCACCTACCCACTGTCCCCGCCCACAACTCTGTACCTACTATTCCAATCCACTTTTTTTTTAATGACACGTTTTTATCTTTTGTATGGGTCAAAGTTTTGTGCATTGTCCATAGTAAATAAATAAATAAATAAACTAACCTAAGCAAAGCAAAAAAAGCAAAAGCAAAAAAATACTCAAGTTAATGTGAAAGTATCACATAAAAATCAACTTATGTAAAAGTATTAAAGTACTCTTTCAAAAATGAACTTAAAGAATAAAAAGTAGTATTTTGCACTGATTTTGAGCTCTAATAAAGATTCAAATGTAGTGATTTTGATAAAGATTTGAAAATTGATAGTTTTTTCCAAGCTGTTTTTATTTGCATATTTTAGTTAAATATCCATTTTAAAATCTACTTAAGTAAAGTACAGATACCAAAAATGCATACTTAAGTACTTTAACAGTACTTTAACAAAAAGTCAGTGAACGTTTTGGAAATATATTGTTGTTTACCATGACTGTAAAAGTGTAAAATAGTATATTATCTTGCATACTGTATACATTACATTATGTCTTACCTGTAAATCACTTTGAATTGACACAACTCATCTCATTTGTGTAAACAGTGTGGCTTGCAGTTAGAGCTACTATCTGCGTTGTCTTGACAGCTTTATTCAGCTCTTTATTTGACCACTGGCTGAAGTATGTAGCATATAATGAAAAGAGATGAACAAACCAGTGCTCCACATATGGCACCATTCTGCCCTGACTAAGATGGACGGGGGAGCAGTGCAGGTATGAGCGGCTGGATCTCTTTAAGTCGGCCTTACGTTGCCAGGTTTTAAATCTTATCATGTGCAGGATGGTCACAGCAGTGCAGTTGGACATATTTACAGTTAACGGTACGTGCTTTTGTGAGGAAGTCAGGCCCTTAAAGGCAACGTGGAGCACAGCTGTGAGAGAGGACACACTCTAATACACTGGCAAAAGAAAGCAAGACAATGTGTTTATAGAGTTTGGGGCATTGGGCAACAAATACATGTGGGAATTAATGAATATAACGTGTTCTAGTCAAACAATGTGAGGGTAAAATGGTGCTGTGCTGCCAGTTCTTCTCTGTGAGTAACTGGCATTGTCCAAAGCCCAAAAGTAAGTACTTGATTATTCTTTAGTTTTCTCATCATCATTTTTAATGATGAGACTTTCGGCTCCTTTCTGAGATCTTTTGGATCAGTTCACTTCAAAGAACTGTTCAAAAGACTGGCTCTTTTAATATATATTTCTATGACAGAAGCTAATGGGAGAACTTACATATATATTACAATGGTGTATACTCTACTTCTTTGCTGATTCTTATTTAGTTAGTTATTTCAGTGTTAATCTCTTACAAAATTAAAAAAAAATTCACATTAAGGAACCATTCAAAAGGGCCCACTCGTTCATGAACATCACATCACTGATCATTTTGAATAAATCAATTTGTAAATCAATAAACGTGACAAAACATAAACAATTTATAGACTTGCTAGTAGCAATGGGCGATACCAGTGAATTTTATTTTTATCCAGTACCAACTATAATAACTATTTGCAAGTATTCAAATGATCTTTGCGTTGAAACTCTTTTACTATAAAGACTTTTACCTTGTTGTAGAGACCATTATTTTAGCTCTAACCCAGTTTGAACAGGTCTAAAAATGAATATATGTTCAGATAGATTAAAATATAAACAATGTATTTCAAATTGTCATTCAAATTTGATTGAAAAAATGAACAAACATAAGTTTTTGAGAAATGTTAGGTAGACCTATCAATATTTTTGCATGCCCATCTCAACCCTCACGCCCCTTATTTATAAATAAATAATCCAGCCTGTGACAACTTGACAAATTGAAATAAATGTCTTGATACATTTGGACAGACTTAATCAGTCATAGAGAAGTGTCACTGCCAACATGGACATTTTAAATCCAAATAAAATACATTGCAGCCAGTGAAAGAAAAGCACTGCACGAGTCAACACTAATTTTGAGAAATATTTATGACTTGCCTTGTAGAATAAATTTGGCAAGTGGAGGTTTAAATGGGGGAAATACCAGATCCACTTAACTCAACTATGAAAGCAAAAGAGCCTGTGTACACATTAGCAAAACAAGATGTGATGTAGACTGTAGCTCTCCATGCCTAGAACCAGCTGTAGTAGCCTGTAAAAAACAAACAAACAAATCACTACACAGTTGACAGTGTTGTCTGCAAAATGCTAATTACTTTACGATTTAGGTAAACACATTTGAATAAATACAAACATCTGGTTTTGAGTAACATGCAAAAACTTCACAAAAGCTTTATTTTATTATGATTTATAGTTATTGACACTATTCAGGGCTGGCTCATAAAACACACACTAGTTATTTTTGACAGTGATTATTTACAAACTGTTCAGTATTAAGGGTCCTGGTTTCTGTATCCAGCGCATCTCTGTCACTCCATAGGGATGAATGGGCACATTATGAGGCTGGGTTAGTGCTGTAGCTCTAGTTAGGGCCTGTGTGTCTGAGCCAAGAGCATTACTCCACTCACACTTGTGCTTAATGAAGATGACATCAGAGCCACTCACAACACACACATAAACACAGGGAGGTCACAACTGCCACTCCCAGCTATAGGAGAGGGACAGGGGGTCTATCCATATAGGGTCCAGAATGATGGGAAAGCAGGGTAGTTGCCATAGTGATTTTTTTAACACTATTAATTACACTATCCTTCCTAAAGCATAAAGAAACACTTAATGAATAAATAGTTTAAAGGGCCTGTATTACGCTATTTTCGGACCTGTGTTATAATGTTGTTTCCTCATCACAAACATACCTGGAGTTGTGTTTTGTTTCATGCACACATGTTTAACACACAAACCCTTAGCCTGAGTTCTTCAGTCAAACGGAAACAGTCAAACAGTGCTCTTTTTAAACTACATACACCTTCATTAGAATCATTTGGGAAATTTCAGCCCTGGAATTGCCAATATGAGCAAATGGTAAAAGGTAGCTGTTAACTTGAAAACTACAAGGTGGAATAGAGCATTTTGAGTTTTGGAGATGTAAACAGACTAATAATAATGGATTACTCAGACATGTGTGAATGAAATAAAACACAGCTCCAGGTATATATGTTTTTGATGAGGTAATAACAGTCTAACATGGCTTAAAGCTCACAAGAATCAACTTTGTATAATATAGGACCTTCATTAAGAATGATTCAGGCTTAATAACTACTTCATTAAGAGGTTAGGAGTTAAGGTTTAACATGAGAATAGTTATAACCTTGAATCATTCTTAATAAACTATTTGTTCTTGGTTTGTGTTATTATATCCTTTGAATAGTGAAAAGTCCTCAAAATGCTGCCTATAACAGGAAGCTGAAACTCATGAATATGAGTATTTGTATGTAAAAATCAGATTGGTAATTGGTTTTGTCCCAGTTATATTGTGTTTAATAACCTAATAAGAACAAGGGAAAACAGAAACAGTCCCAAAATTCCATTGGAGAAATGTCCTGCTGTTATGTCCCAGTACACATATTTTCACATGTTTATACAGCGCTTTGTAGCAGAGGGGCACCCAATTGTCCAAATACAATTCCAAACTTTTCCCATTTTGTAATCAGGGAACAACATCCAGTGCCAAATCCAGGGTGAACAGAGTTACCCAGTATTTGGCAATCCACAATGCTTTTATTTTGATCATAGGGATGTCAAAAAAAATCATACCTAAATACCAGTCAACTAGTAGTTATGGTTAAGGTACACTTTAATGTCCTCGTAGAAGTGTCCTCTGCCTCTAGTATCATAACAAAATAATTTTACATTATTTACAAATTTAACCTTGACAGGACAGTTTTAGAATAGTCTATAGATCATTATCAGAGCTAGTATAAGATAATGTAGTAATATTAAAGAAATTGCATGATTGCATATTTGATATTTTTTTAAATTATGACTGTGGTGTTGAAATAAATTGTTTCATAAATAATATTATGAAGAAGATGCATGATATAGCAGATTGTAGCAAGTTAATTCAGAAAAAAACATGCTCTCTCAATCTTATCTTAGACTTAGTATGAACTTTTATTTCATCTACCAAGCACATAGTCTGTCTGTCCCCTTCAAACCCCTGTATACAGCCCTGTCCCCTCACTGACGCCATGATAAGCAGTGTCCCTTGCTTCCCAGCCCCAAAGCCAGCGCTCCTGTATGGGCCCGTCCCATGTGACAGGGGCGATTCACAGCAGGACAGGCTCTGCTTTCACCTCTTTATCTCAAGTGGGGCCGAAGTGTCCGGGGAGAGGCTGGGGCTTTGTGCTGGTAATGCTGCAGACAGTGTCCACAGTGACTGGGCTGGACAGAGCAGCAGTAATTACAAAGATCCAAACAACAAAGAGGTTTATTTGAGCGCCAAATGAGGGCTCATTAAAATGTCAGGGTGCGGATTCACTTAACAGCACCTGGCAAGACGGTTTAGACCTGACCCGGGCGAGTGGCGAGAAGAAATTTAAAGGTACACTGTGTAACTTTTCTGCTGGAGGGTTTGCCGTCTGCTTGTCTCCATGGAGATGTTGTTGCTTTATCTGGAATGTGCCAGTACGGCATTAAACGTATCCATCTTGCATTTACTCACTAACTTACTCAAAAAATTTGCATTCTTACTGTGAGTGGGTTGGAGATCTGAGATCGGACATGTAATTTGGCCCAATGGTGTCACCTGTAGTCTCTTTTGAGATGAATAAGTATAATGCCATACTGTGGAACATTCCAGGCAATATCTCCATAGAGAGAAGCAGGTAACGGACCCTATACAAGAAAAGTTACACAGTGCACCTTTAAAAGAAAAAAAATAAAAATAATAATAATATATTATATGATTATTCAAATTAGAGATTAAAGTTTAGATTACAGATAGAGTCTGAATACACATCTTAAAGGTCCTATATTACACAAAACTGACTCGTAAACTTTAAATGCTCAAAAACTGAAAATGCTGTTCCACTTTGTGATGTCATGTAGTGGTAGTTTTCAAGTTAACAGTTACCTTTTACGTTTTGTTCAGCAGAGATTGGCATTTCCAGGGCAGAATCATCCAAATGATTCTAGTGAAGGTGTAAGGAGTTTTAAAACAGTGGTGTACATCCTGTATTACCACATGACATCACAGGGTGGAATGGAGTATTTTCACTTTGAGACAAGAACTCGTGTTTTAAGCATGTGTAAATGAAACAAAATACAACTCCAGGTATGTTTCTGACAAGGAAACAACATTATAAAATAGATCAGAAAATAGTGTAATATGGGCCCTTTAACTTGTAATGTAATATTCTATAGTTTCTATTCTTATACATATTAGTTATTATAGATTCCATACAATAGACTAATAATCTTTTATCTGGCACACTATAGTACACATGAAAACAGGTCCAGCGGTGCAGCTCCTGTCTGTGGAGTAACGTGATTTATGGAGCAGTGAAAGGCGTGTCGTGCGTGACACAGCGGAGTCTGGGGTTCAAACTTCGTCTCTCAAAGTCCAATGAAATCAGCTGCATCTCCATTTCACAGGGGCTTAAGGAGCCCTGACACACACACACACACACACACACACACACACACACACACACACACCTGCAGATATCCACCCCCAGCTGCTGTTACAGAGCACATGTGGGCCACGAAATACCAGGAAAAGTTTGGGTACTACAAACTGGAAGTGTCAAATAAAAAAACAAAACAATACACTAATCCATACCAAAAAAAAAGTATCAGCAGGGTAATTTGGGTATATCTACTTTTTGGAGTACATTTTTAAATCTGTAAGAGTTTCTAGCCATGTCATTTTCACTAGTTATGTTTAAATTACTGAGTAGAGTCCCCGTCACCAATGCATTGCCTGCAATGCTTAGCGCAGAGCTCAGAGATTATGCAGATTGCGACTTAACGACTTAATTCGGGTTTGATACAAAATCAATACAAAATCCTACTAAGATTGTATTTAAAAAGTGTGTACTGAGTAGTATTTTTCATGCATACTTCATACTTTACTTAGATGCACTGTGTAACATTTCTAGTGGAGGCTCTGCTACCTGCTTGTCTTCCTAGAAATGTTATTGATTTGTCTAGAATGTTCCACAGCATAGATTAAAATTAAATCTATCACAAAAGAGACAAGAAGGTTACAGCACTACGCTACATTACAACTCAGATCTGTGGAAAGTCGCCTCTATTCACAGAAGGAATTATTGTATGTTTGAGCAATAGAAACACCCGTAATGAATAAATGCTAGCCATACCATGGAACATTTCAGACAAAGGAATAACAGCTCCATGGAGACAAGTAGGTAACGGACCCTCCACCAGGAAAGTTTCAGAGTGCACCTTTAAGTCCAAATGTAGCTGCACTACACTTTCCATCACCGCTAAATATGAGAAGGTAAGAGTGGCCTTTTTCACAAGTAGTATAACCACATGGTAACTAACATTATTTTGTGTTCAAAATTACATTATTGTCTGCATGTATTATACTGTATAGAGACAAGGAACTGACTGCAAAGGAAGATGATTTCCTCCAAAGATGGAATGATTTTGAGTTATTTTCTGCAATTCTTTAGCAACATTTTATCAAACTTGCATCGAGACAAGACCCATATCTGTTCACTTGTTTTTTTGACTCCTTTATTCCTCAACTGTCAGTCAAATTTACTGAGAAATGAACTTCTCTCTTATACGGTCTCCTTTCCTCAGTGGGGAACGTTTACAGCTAAGGAATCAAGGAGGCAACTGAACAGAAATGAGACGTGGCCAAGACAGATAGCTCACCTGCAAATAAATTCATAAAGATTAAAACTCAAAAGCATCCGACTGCCCTGGACCCTTGCAATGTTCTGAACACATCTGTAAGCAATCGGTCTCTCTGTGTCAGCATCTCTCTGTATCTCTACTGTTCACGTCTTAGCCCCAAACTCACCCGTCTGATTCATGAGCGGAGTTCATCTTGTGTCTAGTGTGGTTTGAAAACATGCAGAACAACATAAAACAACTTGACTTATAGGACCAACCATCCTGTAGCTTATTACTAGTCTTTTTCATGGCATCAGAGAGTGGCGAGGTAGGAAATTCAGGGTTTACACAGAGGATAGCTTTGAAACTTTGATCCACTTCAAAATATGACAGAAGATGTACACTACCAGTTCAAAGTTTGGACACACCCTCTCATTCAATGTTTTTTTTCCTTTATTTTGACTACTTTCTACATTTTATATACATATAGAAATCAAATATATGATGCAAGATATATGGAATTATTTAGCAACAAAGAAAAAAAACAAAACAATCAACAACATTAACATAAACAATCATTAGTTGAACGGTCAGATACACTGACCCACAGGTTGGCGGTGCGATTCAAGCTCCCATAGATGAATGCTGCCTTTGTGTCCTTGGGCAAGACACTTACCCCCCTTGCCTACACTGGTGTATGAGTGTGTGGGTGAATGGGTGAGTGGTTCCTTGTTGTAAAGCGTTTTGAGTGCCTTGAAGGTGGAAAAGCGCTATATAAAAAGAGACCGTTTACCATTTACTTGAGTAATATTATTTTGAAGTACTCATTTTGGTCACTTTACCCACCTTTACTTTTTAGCCTATAAATTCTTCCAAATTTGAGTCTTTACACTTTACTCAAGTCTAAGTCTAGATTGTGCTATTTCTCACCTGCTGTCCCTGTTTGGGCTTTTCCCTCACAAAACAGTTTAAAACAGTTTATCATTGTATAATTTACATTGTTTCCTGTCTAGTCAGCACCCTCAGTTAACATGTGTCCTTTGTCCCCACTGTCTGTGTGTGTGTGTTGGCAGTCGGTCGTCTGGTGTGAGGACACGATGAGCACAGAGGGACCCCACCTGTCCGAGCGCTGCACCGAGGAAAACCCAAGACACAAGCTGAAAATATGAAACCTGTAATTTATAAAAACAAGTGAAACAGCGCCAGAATATTTGCACTTTCTCCTCCCCGGGCCCAACATCGTACTCTTATGTACTGTGTGTGTGTGTGTGCAAGAGACTGAAGGTCTAAAATGAGAATATATTTGTGAAGAAGAAGACAGGCTCACCACTGGAAGAGCTGCAGCTGATCTTGACACATTCCCTGTCTGATGTATTGTATTGTAAAAACAGTGTTCATAATTTTGTGGATAATAAATTCTGTAAATTCTACATTTTCCTATTTCAAATATATTCACCAATGGAAAGCTTGAAGAATTGTTGGTAACAGTCGGGGCTTGACATGAACTGTTTTGTTAACTGGTCAGTGTTGCTTTTATTTTCGTTCAAAGATCTCTAGCAAATTAGCAATTTAGCCTCCCATGCAATAGTGGGAATGGCTTCATTGCAAAAACCAATCTAGGTAAGTTAAAATGACTTAAATTAAAAAAATATTTTACTTTATTTGAGTAGATTCAATTTGAAAAGTAAAATGATCTATCAATGCAGTATGTTTTTCTTAATTCAAGTCTGTTTTTCTTAATTGAGACAACATTTAAACATTAGATTTTGTTTGTATTTTAAGTGTAGCCAGATGTAATTTCATATTTTCAGTACAAAAAGTTTTGTTCCATTGGCAGATCATTTTACTTGTCAAGTAAAATTTACTCAAATTATAATAAAACATTCTTAACTAATTTTATCTTGGCTAGATCTTAGTTTTTTCAGTGTTGGTACATAATTCATAAAGAAAGAAAGAAAACAAAAAGTATAAATCTGGCTTTAAAAGTGTACCATGCAACTCCGCCACCAAATTGTCTCCATGGAGATGTTACTGCTTTGCCTGGAATGTTCCACAGTATGCATCATACATTAAGTGAATTACATGTTTTTTTAATTGCTCTGACATGTAATTTGGCTTTGTAGTGTCAATTGGTGGAAATGGACTGATACACATTGCACCTTTAAGCTACGTTAAAATGTATTCTATGATCAAACTGTGTCCCATGCATACACACCACAAGCAATTTGGGATTAAACTAGGACTAAACTTGTGCTCAACCAAGACTGAAGTTCAACTAAAACAAGACCAAACTGAATCTAAACCATCATAATTAACCTGGAGCCAAACCTGGAGGTGTTAATGCACCTTCAAAATGGCATCCTTACATTATAATAAAATCTGTCAAGGTGAGGAGGGCCAAAGTGACTAGTAGGACTGAATGAATAACCAATCTTTAAAGATGCACTCTGTAACCTTTTGGTTGGGGGTCCCTCACCTGTTTGTTTCTATGGATATGCCATTGCTCTGCCTGGAATGTTCCACAGTATGACATTAAACAGCTTGGTCTACATCAAGATAGAAAGGTTCAGTACCATACTGAGAAACATTTCAAACAAAGCAAAAACATCTCCATGGAGAAAAGCATTTGACGGACCCTCCACCAGAAAAGTTACACAATGCACCTTTAAATCTAACCTTTTGATATAGTTAATGTTAATGTCAAGTCCTGTAACCATCGAAGTTTGAGGAGTCACTGTCATTTTTACTGAATCAAATACTATTTTTAGTACAGTTCCAAGCAAACGCTGTGTACCATTTGCTGGTGACAGCTGCTGACGAGACCGGAGTAGAGAAAACACCATAAACTTTGGGCTTATTCACATTTTACACAGATCATTTCTACACCATTGCATCTCAACATTATTATCATGGCTTAGTAGTCTTCACCAGCCCCACAGTGAACTTTGTGTATAAATGTAGACACAACAGTGAGTGCTTTTGTTGTTGTTTCTGTCAGAGTAAACACAATGTCTGTTTATCACAGGTCTCCATGTTCTTCCAAGTGTCTGATCACCATTCTCTTGTTTCAATTACATTTCTTCCATTCTACACTAAACAATGTGAACTCCTATTCTGTAAATGACCACCACGAGCATTCCTATGATTATTGTGTATTGTGATAAAGCATGGGGACAGTGTTTTTTTTTTTTTTTTTTAATAACTCCTTCCTTCATGGACCACCACATGGACTTGCCTGTCTCTCGTGTAAAACACAGCACTGTGGTCTGAGAACAATTGGGAAGTAACTGAGCACACATGAACCACATGTTTTTAAAGTAAAAAAATAAACTGCCCATATTTGGAGCAATTTGTTGTATGATTTAGACAATTGCGTTGTGTTTTGTTCTAAAGTTGTCATGTTCTTTCACTTTTTTTTAAAGCAATTCAGAGAAAATAATACTTTTTTCTATATACTCTAAAAACTCTGAAGAATGGGCCATCTTTAAGCATTAAACTATAGAGAAATGTGCTCTTCTGACAGAGGTTTTTTCTATCAATGCCAAAACTGTGAGAGACAAGCTCCAAAAGTGCACCAGGAACTGATAATGAAAAAATGAACTGCACAAACTAGTGCTGCAAAAGTATAAACACTAAAAGGTAATGTTACATTTAGTCTGAGCTGCTAAAAAGACTCAAAAGATCAAGGATAGGAAGGGTGCAACAGTGTCCCCAGCTGGTCATGATGCAAATGTCCATTTGACATTATTCCACTGACCAAATCAAGATCAAATCAAGATCAAACTCTGGTGGTATTTCAACAAAGGATTCTTTCTCTCTCACCTGTAACTCTAACTATTGTGTTCAAATTTCAAAAGAGCTGCCCAGGATGCCCATACCCCTGTGTACAGGTGGTATGTGAGGAGGGTAAAGTGCCACAAGGAACAGAAGTTGCTCACTCCTCCCCCTTGTGGTAGCACTCTCAACCAGCACTGTCTCATAATAGACTAATTTACACTGGATTAACTTTTTGACAGCAGTTTATTTCACTCATTTAAATGTAAAACAGATATTGCAAACATATTTTTCACAAACTTTTTATTTAGCCTTTTTATAACATTAGAACCAGTTGGTGACATATATAGAGATGGATTACTGTAGCTCGTATTTTAAAATCCAAATCTCATTTGAGACCTTAATACAGCACGCTATAATGTGCAATAATATGTAATCTTGTGTGATTTTTCTCCATCTTTTGTGTGCATTGAAACACTTAGCAGCAGATCAAACACTATTACAGGTAATTGGAGAGGCTCATTAGCTTGTGTGCTAGCCAAACATTAGCAGTGGGGGCAAAGGGGGTACACACTGCTCACCATTTGTTTTTAATGCTGTGGTTAGCCACACCAACACCTGCTTGAACAAAGGGTCAGCGAGGTCATCTCCCGGGGGACCAGGGCTCAGGGTCAAAGGTCATTATCTTGACAGGCGTATCCACCATAATGGGGATCTCAGCAGCAGGAGCTTGCAGGTGGACAGTTACTTAAACTTTGATTTCTCTGAAAATATGTTGTGCTTTGCTTTATAAATCTGACACTTACTGACATAACCCATGCAACGCTTCAATACTGGTTTTAAATTAAGCGTCTTTACAGAAATAAACTATGATTTAACTATTTATTTAACTCTGTTTTATATGAATTAAATGCATATTTTTGTGAACAATTGAAAGTTATTACACTACATTATTGAAATATTATTAAATTGGTTTCAAATAAAAGAAAATCATATTCTCTTCCAGCAACTGACCTGGTCTTGGTTGACCTGCATGTGCCAAAATCTAACAAACGTCACATGTCTCTAAGGTGGATTTTATACCTTCCCATATGCACGCTCTTTTGTGCATACTTTAAGCAGAGTATTAAAAGTTATTTTCGTGTTTAAAGTTGATGGATTTTGTTTATGTTCCCTTCCCACAATAATTAGTTTAACTTTGGAGAATAAAAACATAATAAATATAAATAACATAAAAACAAGATAACGAGCATTATAGGCAGGATTAATGAGGTAATTCAGAGCTTTTCCACATAGTAATGGGCCAAGGAACAAGGAAATAAACTAAAATAGCAATGCAGTGAGGTTTCTAAGTGCAAGGCTTTCAAGACATTGTGAGATAGGGCCAACTTTAAAACTACAGCCACAAGAGGTCTGTATGGAGTACCTGAGTGGATTTGTTGCTGTGGTGACATGAGATTTGATACACATCAGTTTAGCTTTTACCCCAGAACCAAAAGGTCTGTGGTTTGATTTCTTGTGCTATAAAAGGTCCTATATTACGCAAAATTGGCTCTTGTTATAATGCTGTTACTTCTTCAAAAGCATACCTAGAGTTGTGTTTTGTTTCATCATTATATTTACATCATTATAATTATTAACACAACACATTCAAACTTCCCCTGTTGATATCAGATTTTTTTTTTTTTCAATGGCAAAGACCTGACTGAGGAGCAGTTGTATTCTTTAACTGAGAGTTTATTAGGATGGATGCAGGCCAGCAGAAAACTGACCTGGAGTCAGTTGGTGCAGTAAATGTAAATGAGGAGTTTGAGCAGCTCCATTCTGTCAGAGCAGCCTCAAATTCAGCAGACAGGTGTGACCACAGGGCTCACGAGACGCTCCAGGAACAGACTACAGCCAAATACACAGAGAAGACAGGCTATCCATGTCCAACTGGAACAAGCACAGGTGAGGACATGCAAAACTCAGTATATGGATGTCTCTATGTATTGTGTTATATTTGTAGTTCAGTATTTGATTACATTTTTGTTTTGGTAAAATAATTAGTAAAATAGTCACCGTTACAGGGTTTTGTCTTGATGTGTGTAGTGAAATGCATATAAAGTTATAACAATTTTGTGTAACTTTATTGAGTAACTTTTGGTCTTTCTTTATTGCCCTAAAATACCAGTAACTCTATTGTCTACTTTAACCACATTTGTCAGTATAAAATATCAAATTTATATCAATTTTACTTTTATTATATGCTTAATAATATATCAGTTTTGGTGTAGTGTTCTTGCGAATGTTGTGTTTTTGCCTGTGAACAGTATTACTATGCAGGTGTCAAAGTTGTGATGATTCTAGGAGGATTCTAGTTGATACAGATATATTTATATGACTTATATATAATGTTTCTTTGCAGAAGAGAAGTTAAATGCACTTTCATCTTGAGTGAAGTCTGACCCACACAAATGGCAGCTCCGGAGGTGAGTTTTTAGTTCATCCCAAGTAAATACAGTGATACTAATCAGAGCAGAGGAGCTGTGGTGTGTCTGTGGTGCCTCGTGCTAAATGAGTACATTGTGTTTATGATGCTGCAGTGTGAAAATACTGTGCTCTCTGCCATCACTGACCTCTACACGGTCATATGAAGATGCATGTGAGGGACCACGGCCCTATAGTGTGATACTGCACTCATTAGCTGGGTAAAAATAAATATGTACAATATTAAATCAAATTATGGATTTGTTCCTAATTTCTCATATGTCTTATTTGTATTTGTATTAGCATGTGATTAAAATATGACACCACCTCAGGCTCTACAATTTTGGAAAAGAAATATCTAATTGAGAAGTGTCTCATGCATATTAGCACTTACATTGCATTTGGAATTCAAAGTGAAAATTTCAAATGAATTAAAGACCATAAATAACTTAAAAAATCATTAAATGTAACCTTTAATTTTTATTTTATTTTTTTTTATTTAAATACTATCTTGCAGCCCTAGTTCCATTGTACTCCACTATAATCATTATTTGAATATATTACTGGTTATGGTAAGATTTCACTCCATACTGCAGAGCCACATGACCCTCCCTCTGGTGACATCTATCCTGGCCACAGTCCTGGGATCACTCCAGATCGGGTACCACACGGGAAACGTAAACGCTCCGGCCAAGGTGAGTACAAAGGTTACCTAAAGTCCCAGGTACCATCCAAATCTCACACACACAATTCACATCATGTATATTTGTAGCTCAATGAAATGTCTGCAGTGGTTTAGCAGAACAAAGAACAATACAGAGGCAGAGGGGAAGAGGGTTAAGGCAAAAGTTCACCATGTCTCCTGTTCAAACATCACTCCATGTCTGAGATACACCCAATAAAGTCACATTTACTTGAAATTTCAACTCACTGAACTCACACAGCCTTGCACCAAAAATGAGCACATCTTTGACATCTTTCAGCCAGACTGAAGAATTCCAAAGAGTCCACAGTGAAATTCACACCAGATAAAAAGTGATATGATTTCTAAGCCAATTCAGCTATAAAATGTAATTCAAACCTTTATCTCAAAGCTCAGATGTTGACAAGATGTTACACAGCAGCTAAAGGAGATGTGATGATAAAAACTGTTTGTTAATGTTTGAATATGCCAAGTCCATTAAAACTGGTTTTAAGATTTATTGTCAGTTGATCATCAAAGCTTTCAGCAGATGATTAAAACCAATGTAAGCTGTAGTTACAACATATAACAGAGACTTATCTTATCTCTCCCAGATCATGGAGCAGTTCTTTAACAACACGTGGAGGGCCAGACACAACCAGTCTCTGCCAGAGCACAGCCTGACCCTGCTCTGGTCCTTGTCCGTCAGCATCAAGGACTTCGGAGCTCTCATTGGATCACTGGGAGTCAAGCACTTAGCAGACTCCTATGGCAGGTAAAATCAGTGCTGGTTTTGTAATATCTTTTTTTTCTTTTTTTTTTTTCACATTTCAAACATTTCAGCATTATCATTCTGATGATTTCAATAACAAAAAGAAAAAACACCATTGGGAGAGAGAGATTACATCTGAATTAATACCATCTAACAGCTAAATCTTTAATTCATTAAAATATATATTTTTTTCATATTCCTTTATATTGTAAAGAACATGATCTGTATGTTTTTGGCATTTCATACCATTCCTCAAACCCTTTGCCCTTCCCTGTCCAGACAAAGGGTTTTAGAGTCCCAGAGCTGAACCCTCTTCCTATTACTTTATATTAGAGGGGGCCCATGTGAGGCATCGTGCCCCGGGCCCCCAAATTTCTGTCTACGGCCTGGACGTGTGGGTGAAACTATACTCCATTTCTTATTAATATAAATAAATTAAATGTAAGTTTATTAAAAACTTTACTTATTGAAAAACCATAAAACACCATTTAATTTCAACAATTTACTGTCTTCCAGGCGTAACTCCATCCTGATCGTGAACATCCTCTCTGTGGTGGGGGCGTGTCTCATGTTTATGTCTAAACTCAGTGAGTCGTTTGAGGTTCTGATCGTGGGGCGCCTGATCTTTGGTCTGTTCTGTGGACTTGTCATGAGTTTAAACCCCCTCTACATCCAGGAAGTATCTCCCACAAACCTCAGAGGGGCCTTTGCAACGCTCAACCAGGTCTCCTTCGCCTCCGGGATACTCATAGGAATGGTGAGGGCATACTATAAGTGGATAAAACTAATGAAAAAATAAGACTGAAGTGCTTAGATTGTTTATTAGAGGTGTAGATACTCAGTCCAGTCAGACACAAAGTACCGTATTTTCCGGACTATTGAGCGCACCTGAATATAAGCCGCATCAACTAAATTTTCAAAGAATTTTATTTTTGTACATATATAGGCCGCACCTGTCTATAAGCCGCAGGTGTCCACGTCCTCAAGAAGTTTTCAAGTTCGGAGCATCTGCTTGTATCGCCTCTAAAGCTTTTGTCGTCTTTTTGCATTGAGTCAGTTCGTCACGCGCTGAGTCGCTCTGGCGCTCTACTGCACATGTCTCGAGCAGAAAGAGCCGCTGTCCTGTCTGGGATCATGTCAATGTCTTGTAGGATTTCAACAGATTTGAGGCTCTCCCGGGGGTCGGGGTTAGTTGTATCGATCATGTATGAGTGGATGTCCCGCTACTGAAGTTTGAGACGTTTCGTCTCGTCATTTACGCCTCACCTGCATTTAACACATGCGGGTCATTAAGACGTATCCCACTCACTAATGTTCATTTAGCAGCAGAACGTATTTTATCACGCATCGATAAACTGTTTTAGTGCTGACAACAGCGCTAGCGAGTGTTCTAACTAACCCTAACCCATGTTCACCGCACAGACAGCGGCGCTTTCTGCGCATCCGCTGTGTTCATAGACGAATAATCCATCCATATATTAGCCGCATCGGTGTATAAGCCGCAGGGTTCAAAGTGTGAGAAAAAAGTAGCGGCTTATAGTCCGGAAAATACGGTAGTCATGTCTAACAATGTAATAATTAGAAAATCAATTAAAGGGTCCATATTACACTGTTTTCTGATCTGTTATAATGTTGTTTCCTCATCACAAACATACCCGGAGTTGTGTTTTGTTTTATTCACACATGTTTAACACACAAATCCTGTATATTTAGGCTGAGTTCTTCTCTCAAACAGAAAACACCTTCTGTTGTGCTCTACTGTGTATTTAAATTCCATACAAGGATCATTTGGATGATTTCAGCCCTAGAATTGCCGCTCTCCACTCAACAAAAAGTAAAAGGCATCTGTGAACTTAAAAGCTACCACTTCATGACATCACAAGGTGGAACAGAGCACTTTGAGCTTTGGAGATGTAGACAAACAAATAATGCAGGATTACTCATACATGTGTGAATCGAACAAAACACAAGTCTTTGTGTAATATAGGACTTTAAGAGGCAGTATTAACTTACAGAATGCCTAACTGACTACATTAGTGAAGTTAATAGGACTGATCCATCCTGCAGGTGGCTGGTCTTGAGACAGTTTTGGGGACAAAGCATCGCTGGGACCTGATGCTGTCCCTGTCCCTCTTCCCAGCTCTGCTCCAGTATGTGGTCTTGCCCTTCTGCCCCGAGAGCCCGCGCTACCTCCTCATCAACAGGGGGCAGCACCACCAGGCTGAGGCTGGTACGCTACATGCTATTTCATTCATTTAATTACTAACCTATCTCTGCCTACCTTACTGTCTTCATTTTTTTCTAGCTGGGGAAATGCTGACAGATCACAAAAATGTGTACAGTTCTTTTATGTACACTAATACCCTTTCAAAAGCTGAAAAAGTATCATTAAAACAATAGTAAATGCTTCTTTTTGTCTCTGTGTTAGCCCTGGTGAGACTGCGGGGCCACACAGACAAAGTGTACACTGAGCTGGAGGAGATGAAGGAGGAGGCCAGTCACTCTCAGGCCGGAGTTACTGTGGCAGAGTTCTTCAAAAAACGCCGCTACAAACAACCTATTGTCCTCGTGCTTGTGGTCAACCTGGGCAGTCAGCTCTCTGGGTTCAACGCAGTGAGTTCACAAGTATTTTATCCATGGGTCCAGAATGGTGAAAAAGTTACCATAGCCACAAAATATTATATCTTTTGAATGGTCAACCATGTTCAAAATATAACAAGAAGCAGGAACTTGTGAATACTGGATTGTGAATTGATATTTCCCTGCCTGCAAGCCACTCCCTCTCCAACCTCATCGAATCAATGAAAGATAAATTAATCAGTGTTTATAAGCTGTTTCGGGGTCATCTTCAATATATATTGTTTCTTTCAGATCATTAATTACTCCACCAGGATGTTTCAGGCCAAGTTTGAAGAGGCCAAATATCTGACTCTGGGGGTGGGAGCAGTCAATGTGTTTTTCACTCTGGTCGCTGTGAGTACTTTTTACTGTTACTTCAGATTTAAAGCACAGGAAATTTTCATTAGAAACATTTAATTGTACAAAGCATGCATTACAAAGCATGCAAGCTATAGAAAAAACACAGCTCACAGAGACTTTTTGTTTCTAGTTCTTCCTGATGGAGAGGGCTGGTCGGAGGAAGCTGCTGCTCACTGGATTCATCTCAATCGCTGTGTGCAATTTACTCATGACCATCGTGGACTCTGTGTTGGTAAATATTCTTAATACTACTTCACCATGACAACATAATTCAAAATATTTAATGACGTTTTTTTATTGGGGTCCATCTTCCGTACAATCCAAACTAACTTCAAAACAATAGGATTTATTTTTGTAAAGATTCAAATTTCTGTTTTAAATTTCTATAGATAGCAAACACACACACACACGCACTCAAATGGAGCAGCTAGTTCACTATGAGCAGCATTGCCAGTCAGACCACCTCAAACACTGTCCTCTCCTCCCTCCTCTCCTCCCTCTCTTCCCTCTCCTCTCCTCTCCTCTCCTCCCTCTCTTCCCTCTCCTCTCCGTCCTCTGTGCAGCTCCTGGTCCCTGAGTTGCGTAGCCTGCAGGTGCTGTTGGTCTTCTGTCTGATCTCAGCCTATGAGCTGGGCCCTGGTCCCATCTCGTGGTTCATCGCGGCTGAACTCTTTGACCAGCCTGGACGGCCCATCGCCATGGCGTTCACCAGCATGCTCAACTGGGGGGGCAAGTTTGTCCTGGCCCTCCTCTTCCCTCCTCTACTTGTGGGTTACATTTTTTATACATTATTTTCTTTCTGTACAAAGTATAAATCCATTGCCAATGAAATTTAGTAGCAGTAGGAATTGCCAATCTCTACTGAACAAAAGGTAAAAAGTAGCCGTTAACTTGAAAACTACAGCTTGACGTGACATCACAAGGTGAAACAGAGCGTTTTGAGCTTTGGAGATGAAGACAGACTAATAATAAACAAACATGTATGAATTTTCCATAATATAGGACCTTTAAAATACACAAAATAATCAAACCATTTAAAAGTAAGTTCTGCATAAAATTTAGATAATACTTATGTTAATATTCCAACCAATTTAACCATTAAAACATAGTCAATATCAGGCAGAGAAGACTGGGTTTCAATAGCAATTCAAGCCTGAAGGAGAAATATAATTGTAGTACTGATTAAAGCAAGAATATTTGACATAACTAACCTACTATTGTATCACTAGTAAATTATACAATTAAAACTATGTGGCCTTACTGTATTTGGTTTCCACTGCGAAAAAGTGCAGGTACATGTTTTTCTCCCTTTTTTTAATAGTTAAAGGTGCATTGTGTAACTTTTCTGGTGGAGGGTCTGATGTTATGCCTTGTCTGGGATGTTTCACAGTATGAAATTAAACCTTTCTATGTTCATGGTGACCAAACCAGACCAAGTTTAAAAAAAAAAAAAAAAAAAAGTAAAGTAGATCTGTTTAATGTCATACTGTGGTACATTCCAACCAGAGCAATGACATTTCCATTTCTGAAAAGTTACACAGTGCATCTTTAATCCTGTTTCCTCTGCCTTAATAGAAGCTGTGTGGGGCGTACGTGTATCTGCTGTTCATGCTAGTGGCTGTGGTGGCCTTCTCCTTCACTCTGCTGCGTTTGCCTGAGACTAAAGGACGCACGTTTGACGACATCGCTGAGGAGTTCAGAGGAGCAGAGGGAATCCCACTCAACAAGACCGGATTCAACACCTTCAACTGAACTAGGACCACTACCACACGGGACTGGAACTTTAAACTCGACTCTTGTGAGCTTTAAGTCGTGTTATAAAGTTGTTACCTCATCAAAAACATACCTGGAGTTGTGTTTTGTTTCATTCACACATTCTGGCTAAGCCTTTTCAAGTTAACAGCTACCTTTAGTTCAGTAGAGATTGGCAATTCCAGGGCTGAAATCATCTAAATAATTCGAGTGAAGATGTAGTGGAGTGCTTCCTGTATTACCACATGACATCACAAAGTGGAGTGGAGAGAGAACCTAGCCTAAATATGCAGGGTTTGTATGTTAAACGAAACACACAAATGAATGAAACAAAACACAACTCCACGTAGGTATGTTTGTGATGAGGAAACTACATTATAACATTGATCAGAAAATAGAGTAATATGGGCCCTTTAAAGGTGTACTGTGTACCTTTCCTGATGGAGGGTCTGGTACCCACTTATGTTCATGGATATGTTATTGTTTTGCCTAGAATGTTCCACCACATGACATTAAACTTATCTATTTCTATGGAGACGAGCAGGTGACACCAGAAGGCCTAGTTACTGATCACATCTATGGAGAGGTGACGCTGCACACAGTATAGAATATATATTTTAAATAAACATTTTAAAGGCATTGAATAAATACAATATAGATAACTTTAATGCCATACTGTGACACATTCTAGGAAAAGCAGGCAGTTGACCCCATACCAAAAGAATCTTTAAATACACTGTTACTATTACATCAGTGTAAAAATATAAAGATAATTTGGTGCTATTTTCTGGATATATAGCTGGCTAAGACTGGCTGAAGATAACAGCCTTATGCAGATCCACTTGGATGTAAATGTAAACTAATCACTATGCCATATCAGTTTATTTTGTACAGTTTCTGTTTATTTGTATAGGGACAGTAACTATTACTAACTCATCTTCAGTTAGCCCAGTCGTGTATTAATCTTATATGTGTCTAACCAGCTCCTGTCACATCACTGTGTAAATACTACATTGGCTTTCTGTGAATAAAACACCATTATTAGTGATTCATGTTTTTGCTTCACTATGATTCACTGATGTTAAATCGATATACATTCTTCATAATATACATGTAAAAACACAAATAGGTACATATAGTACTTTTTTGTATACTTAACAGTGTGACTGATGATTGACAGACTGTTTTGTGCATTGGTGTGTGAAATTTCACACATGTTCTAAATGATGTCTGAAAAAACAACCACAGATCTGAGCAAATATTGGATTTTAGAACGAGTAACAGTTTTAGCTCATTCATACTATTTTTATTATAGCTATTTAGAATTGATTTTTAATGGGTATATTCTTTCTTACATAATCTAGCTCAAGATTTGGAGTTTACTTCAACCAGTCAGGGGAAAGAAGACATTTGGACAATTTGATGTTTTGGCTTGAAAAGGTAATTTTCACCAGATGAGAGTGGGTAAAAATGAACTGGAAAAGTTAAGCATCTTTCAAAAACAATATATATATATAATAATTTAAAAAAAAGAAAAAGAAAAAAAAGAAAGAACATTACAGAATATGTGGTTATACTCAATCTCAAGCTTTATTAAGTATTTCTGACATCATACATTATAATAGGAAATTACTTTACGAAATTACCTTTTGTTAAAACATTTTATTATTAAAGGTTGTGAGACTAAATATTCCCTCTAACAAGTGTTGTAACTTTACAACAAAACCACAGTTGACCAACAGTCAATCCAATCCATACATCAGACCTTGTCTTCATATGTTATAGTCACATAATGTCCACCAGGTGGCGCTATTTGTCACCAACTGTAGTAGATCTAAAATTTAAGTTGTCCACAGTGAGAGTGTGCTTGTATGTGATTGTTGCTGTTTCATAAACGCCCACTGGACGGCACCAGTCTGAACAAGTTTCCGTATATGTAAGCACATAAAACACACAAGGTGCTTATACCCTTCACTGGTATTTTCAGAACAGGAAACACCGAGGGAGGCATTCATCTTTTAACATACACCCACTTTTCATTTTCATAATTTCTTTTTAAATGAACCTTATTTATGCTTTACACAATATACAGCTGCATACCAGATCCAACTTTGTCAAAACATGTTTACATGTTTAACGTTTCTATAACTGAGATTGACACTTCTCTGAAAAAACAAAACTATTTTGCAGCAGACCAGAGGGACATTATCAAATGTCAAAACATATAGAAAAAGTATCTTGTTATTTTATACAACAGTATGTTTTACCCTCAGAGCGATAGGTTCATCTGACCCATCTGAGTATATATTGTACCTCCTATAGACTCAATAGAGTATAAAAAATATGGAGCAGGGGTCTCCAGCCTTTTTCCTTCGGTGAGGTGCCTTTACAAAAATGCCAGAGAGATACTCATTTTAAAGTTCACAAGAAACTAGTATAAGAGCCACAGTGAGCCTTTGATGGGGTACAATTAAATGCCTATAAAATTTGAACTATTGTCCATTTTTAGTACACAAGGTTAGGCATCAAAATTTCAAATCATCTAATCAGATTTACAATGGTAATACGTATAATACGTATAATACGTATAAGGGGGTAGAGCTACAGGTTGGAGACCTGGAGTATAGAGTTGAAATATTAGTTGAAGTTTAAGCATCAAACATCAGACAAAGTACTGTACAAGTGCCCACAATTGTGCTGAAATATTACTTTAATGTTTAAAAGATAAAATACTTTTTTTTAAATTTACTTTTCTTTTTACACTGCTCTTTTTGATGTGTGTTGAGGTCAGCTTCTATTGTAAATAAACAGGTTTACATTCATGCCATACTCCATACAACTGTACAACAACTCACCCTTATGTAACAGACAACTCTATGTCCTGCCAATCACTACTAATCTTTGCACTGTTTCTCCTTATATGACCTCTTGTATTTAACTGAGATATATTTGTATTACTATATTTCTATATATTTTTTTTATTTTTACACTTACAATATAATGATGCCATATTTGACACCAGTCTCTTGTTATTTTTGCATTGAATGTATTATTACCATTTATATTTTTGCTCTTTGTTATTATAATATATTGTCATGTGTGAGCTACTGTGTCCAAATAATTTCCTCTGTTGATCAATAAAGTTTATCTAAGTTTAAGTCCTAGTCTAAAAACACTATTCATGATATTTTACACCTTTTTTTCCTTCTCACACTGTCAGCTGTTATAAATGTTCCTCTGAGTTTGAAGCCTACAAACTGCTGCACTAGATACCTGTAAAACTCACTGTTCAGTTGACACATAAACATCATATTTTCCAGATGTTTGTTCTGAAACTGGCTTTGACTTGCGGTATAGACAGGGTCATACGTGGGTGCGACAGGTGCGGCAGGTGCAGGGGGGCGGGGTTTGTGGATAAAGTTGAATGTTGCCTTTTTGCAGATGCGGTGACCACGTCCTGTCTCCTCTCACATCAACAGCCTGTTTGAACCTGTTTGACTCACCACAGACTCATTTCCTGTCACTGCTGCTGCGTTTGCACTAATCTATGTCTCTATTTTACTCTGTGTTTTTAATCTATGTCTCTATTTTACTCTGTGTTTTTAATCTTTGTCTCTATTTTACTCTGTGTTTTTAATCTATGTCTCTATTTTACTCTGTGTTTTTAATCTATGTCTCTATTTTACTCTGTGTTTTTAATCTATGGCTCTATTTTACTCTGTGTTTTTAATCTATGTCTCTATTTTACTGTGTTTTTAATCTATGGCTCTATTTTACTCCTGTGATTGTGACAGAGGTGGTGGTTTGTTTGTATTAATTCTCTGTTCATTAAAGAAGACATATAGTGCTTTTGTCTGCTATAGAGTTGTTTAAATCTATGACACCTGTGGATTTTATATTTTTTTGTTATATTTTGGACATTTTAAACTGGTGGAAATGGGGGCTGATGGGAGTAATGATGTTTTGAATGCAGAACAGGAGCTACAAAATATCCATTCGTCAGTGTTTGTTCCTCGCTTATTTTGCATAATGATTCAAATAATTCCTTAAACTTTACAAATCTTCCTGTTTTCTGATATTTGTTAAAAACTACATAATTCTGTGCTCTGTATAATAATGTTTGTTTTATAGGTTTAAACATTTCTCATAAATGCAACCAGAGAATTCTGAGAAAACAGCAGCTTTAAAAAACAGGAGAAAAACAGATGCTGCGGCAGACGATGAGATCATTTTTATTAAAACTATGTAGTGTTATAACTGGGACAGACTTATAGAGCAGATTTATAGGGCAGGGCCATAAAAAGTTATGGATCATATTGTTATATTGCTGTTACTGGATATATTTTATTTTCTCTTATTTAAAACAAATGCAAATGTCTTCCTCCAAAATATGAGCCCTGTACATGCTCTTACTGAGAGAGGACTGGCTGTAGACTTATCACTGACTATTGCAGAGGACTAAACCTTAATCTCAATTAAAATTTTATTAATTGCATTCATTTAAGTGCAATTGTTTTTAATGCTGCTACTTCATGTACAGTAGCAGTTTATAGAGTCATGACCTTTGACCTAACAGTCACTTAATCTCTTAAATGAAGTGAACTAACAGATACAACTCTCAGTAATCTAACTCCAAACTCATCAACAAGACAAATAAGGAAAACATATGTTTATTAAGAAAGTTAAGCAATGATACCATTATGTATATGCATCAAACTTGAGTTTAATATTCCCAAATAAAGCTTGAAGCAAATATGTCAATAGTCGGCTGTTTATAAGTACACAACTATTAAAACTCAGTATATTTTTAGATAAACATTTTAACACATCAGTTCTTTGGGCTGTGGGTTAGAGCAAGATGAAATTACAGTCACAGATTTAGAAATGCCAGATAAAAACAAGAACAACAATATATAAAGATAATACAAAATATGATATACAAAACAAAGCACTAACAATCAATCCTGCTACACTGACGAAACGATTCTTGAATCTCCATTGGACTTAGGTTTGTTTTCCATTTAAACGCTGTAACAAAACAGAAAGAGACACAGTTACTCATTAAGACTTTGACAATTAATTTTGTGAAATAATTAATATTTTAAAACCAACCGGAATCTTCCAGACCAGGAAACCCACAAAGAGCCCATAGACCACACTTTTGACAATGAAGACCACATATGAGAGTTTGGCATTATGGGTAATCCTCAGGTATTCCTCTGTGGAAACAACACAAATATAAGAGATGTGAATATTAACCAACCACCTATGCAGTCCTGACTCAAAAATAAAAAAAATAAATGATTACTTTTTTCCATTTAAGTTCTTTACAGCGATCCTTCTACCCTTTCATTCACAATACATCTTCTACATGTAAACGCCTCTCACTTTGGCCTCTTTGACTTAAAGGGGCATTGTACAACTCTTCTGATTGTAATTGAATAAATGTAAGGTAGAGATGTTTAATGTCATACTGTGTAACATTCCACATAGAGCAATGACATATCCATAGAAACAAGCAGGTGACTGACCCTCCATCAGAAAAGTTGCACCTTTAATGTAATTGTTTATATAGTGTTTTGCTCACTGAAATTCATGTTACAGTTTGGTGCATTATTCATTATTTAGTTCTCTCCAAGTCCAACCACCACTGAAATAACCCTAAGAGATTTGAACCGTAAACCTTTTGATAAATGGGAAAACTTCTTCAACTGGGCTACAGACGCCCCTTTTTTTAAAACCAAAAGAAAAGATTCTCAGTTGGTTTGTGTCTGGTTCTGTCTGTAAATCTTTACATAGTTTTTCATAACCAAATCCAAGTCTAAAAATACTCACAAAACTATAGATTTTATCAATATCTTTAATCTACTGTGTTTTAAGCCTCTCATGGGCACCCCGCTAATATAAATGAATAGGGTCCAAGCGGCTCCAGACCCCTTTGTCCCCCCGTCAACTCCCGTGATATAATATATATTATGTACCTCTTGTCAGGCCACCTTCATTGTCCTGTATGTCTCCTAAAAAAACAAAAAACAAAAAACAAACTATGATTAGATATTTTCTATTTGAATGCGACCATTTTAAAATCACTGGATTTACCTTCCTCGCCCCAAACTTCAGCAGGGTAATTCTTGTAAGTATTCCCATCGTAGAACCTGATAATGCAGGTGAAATTGTTATTTGGGTCGGTCCACTCTGTTGCACTGACCCTGAGGCGGCTACTGATGGTGTAAGTCTGGCCATCCCTCCGGGGGGCGTCGTCAGTAGATACTCCATGATTTCTGGACTCTATGTTGACGTCCCAGGACACTGTCACGTGATCGGGGTAGAAGTCACTGGCCACACAGACCAGTGTCTTAACTCTAGGGTCTCCTTTGTTCCTGGGTCTTTCCTTCTTAGATGGACGAATAACTATAACTTTTGGTGCTGTGGGAAGGCGATCCTTTTCTGCAGAAGAAGAAAAAAAAAGTTAAAATGCACACACCAATAATTTATGTTGTGATCCAAAACTGAAATTGTCATGCATTTTCATCAATGTGATTCTTATTAATGGACCCATATTACACTGTTTTCTGATCTATCCAATCTATTATAATGTTGTTTCCTCATCAGAAAGTACCTGGAGTTGTGTTTTGTTTCATTCACACATGGTTAACACACAAACCCTGCAGATTTAGGTTTAGTTCTTCTCTCAAATGGTTTTTAAACTTCATACACTTTCACTAGAATTATTTGAATAAGTTCAGCCTTGGAATTACCAATCTCTACTGAACTAAAGGTAAAAGATAGCTGTTGATTTGAAAACTACCGCTTCATGACATCACAAGTTGAAGCAGAGTTTCTTGAGCTTTGGAGATGCAGACAGACTAATAATAAAGGATTACTCAAACAAAACACTACTCCAGGTATGTTTTTCAAGTTCAAGTACAAGTTCAAAGTTTATTGTCAATTCTTCATACACAGATCATACAAAGAATCGAAATTATGTTTCACACGATCCCATGCGTAAATATAGTGCAAAAGACATATAGTGCAAGTTTTTGATAAAGTAACAAAATCCTAACATGGCATAACGCTCACAAGAGTCAGTTTTGTGTAACTGAACCTTTAAAGTTAATCAAAACCAGCGTTCAATCTATTACTGCGAACTTCAGTTATATTGTCTGTAGATAATGTAGTATTTTTCCCTGTACACCTTTGTAATAATAATTGTAACTTAAACTTTGTAATTTGTTGTATATATTGTTAGAATTGCTTATTACAGTTTCACAAGATTTTGCCGTAGCCTTTCAAAACCTTTTCTTTATATCTGATAGACTTAAAGCAAATTAAACCAGTGTTCAAACTATTTCAAGCTATCTACAGACAGTGGAGAGTTTAGAGAGAACATTTTTACTGTAATAAAGTATTTGTCCCTACGATTGTATTAATAATTGTGCTCTATAATTTAGTTAAGTTAGACCTCTTTTCTTTGTCATTTTTACACAAAATCATACTTTGCATAGTAAGCTTCCTGTATTTTGAACTAATTCTTATTGTTTAAGACAACGCTTTTCAATCAGTATTTTGCGTTTGCATTCAGAGTTGGCTCCAGTCTCTCTATAACACTGTAATAACTATATTCTCCACAATAATGAGGACTATTATATTACATAAGCACAGTTTAACTTTAACTTTTATCATATTTGTTGTGTTATCAAGACTTACCCAGTACAGTGAGTTTAGTTCCTTGTCCAAAGTAAGCCTGATCAGTGGTTGTTCACACTGTTACACTGCTACTGTTAAAACCTCAACCTCTTTTACCCCAAATGCCCCAGTCAGTTTAAGACTCAATTCAACCAATATTTCTTCTACATTTGTATAATAATGCAACAGCCATTTCATCACTGTAACCTGAGTTTCAGTTATTTACAGATGTTAATTCTCAAAACATATAACTTTAAATCTTACTCTTTCAAAAACAGCTGTGAATTTGCTTTTAAAACTGATTTTTGTGTGGCTTTTGAGAAGATGCCTTAAGACTTACCCAATACAGTGAGTTTAGTTCCCTCTCCAAAGTAAGCTTGTTCATTGTTGTTCACACTGATACAGCCCCACTGTTAAAACCTCAACATCTCATCTCTTATGGATAGAAACTAAAATGTCTATTGAGAATCACTCTATAGCAGTCAACTTAATAGACAAACAAATATCTTAAATCCTACATTATCTTTTTGTTTACAGTCTGTTAATAAAATGTATCTTTAACATAAGTTTTGTCTCATTTTCAAAACAAGTACTCATAATTTGCATTGCACTGTACAGAATAATTTTGACTTAGTTTTCTTACCTAAAACAGTCAGTTTGGTCCCTTCTCCAAAGTACGCTGGGTCATAGTTGTTCACACTGATACAAGGCGACTGTCAAAACCTCAACCTCCCCAACCATTTTCTCAGCTAACCTAACTTCTTATCTAAAACAAAATACCATTACAACTACTTTTACATGAATTGAAATGCTGTAGGTCATTATTCAAAGCCAGATCATGTAGGGTTTGTGATTACTTTTCAATGTATATTTTACTTGCAACTTATTGTAATTTCCAGGTACTTTGCTATCAACAACACGGCTTTTTAGAACTGAGTATTTAGAAGTTTTTTGCATTTTCTTACCTAATACAGTCAGTTTGGTCCCATCTCCAAAGTAAGCCTCATACTGGTTGTTCACAGTAATACATGGTTATGATAAGAACCTATTAACTCTGGGCATAGAGCCAAACATTACTTATTAGAATTTACTTAGCTCCACTTCTCCTGGCATTAAGTGGGACATTAGATCAATTACCAAACAAAACAGTTGTCTAAATATGGCATAATCTTAGACGTATTTAAGGATATGACAATGACTGTATTTGCAGCTATAGTTTGAACTATTTGAAGTACATTGTTCTTACCTAAAACAGTGAGTTTAGTTCCAGCTCCGAAGTACGCCTCATTGTACGAACACAGAGCGCCTTAACTGTTCAAAAACCACCTACTTTTCTCCTCAACATTATCACGTCTTTACCACTGTCACACCTGCATGGGGCCTGGGCTGCTTTACAAACTAAAATATAATGAAGTTAACAAGTTTAGGAAATATTTAAATTGTGAATCTCAATCACAGTTTCTTATGGACCTATTTCAGTTTTTTTTACTTACAAAATTTACCCCAATATTTTTCCCATTTTGAATTCAAGACCAAATGTTGAATCAAAAGGATTTTTCTGCTGCAATTACGCAAATACATGAAATTTGAAAAGTGACTTCAGATTCTGTACAGCACAATTGTGTATATATACCTTTTTGGTAATTTATTTACAGTTCAAATAAATTTCTTACCTAGAACAGTTAGTTTTGTTCCTCCACCAAAGTAGGCTTCGTTTGCGTTAGTCACAGTGTGAAGGTTCAATGCTCAAATACTGCAGTACTTACGAATACACACCAACTGGACTACTACTACTATTGCTAC